>VWYP01001107.1:125534-259770 GCA_013400435.1 Pycnonotus jocosus | reverse complement strand
TATACTACAACCCAGGACATCAATAAAATGCTACTTCTATCTGGAAGTTGACTATCTTACTTGATGTAATGGTTGCCTTTTAACTGGAGATTTTAATTACAGATTTTTGCTTGAAACTTCATCAAGTTGGAAGTGCCTCCTATAAATAAAATGTATTAAAGATTTATGATAATATATAAATATTCAGTAAGAGATGCTGTTACTTGGTTATTGATGAGAAATGTGGCAATGAGCAGGCTTCTTCAAATGACCGGGTTAAAAAATCCTAGAGAAAAGAAGTTCTTAGTCATAGATTCCTTTCTATGTTTTTTTCTAACACCAATTCTTTAAAATTCCCTAATCTGTTCCACAATGCTCCACATATTACAGGCATGACTTTTACAGACTCAGACATTTTTCAGTCATTGGTTATCGTGGCAACTGTGGAATAACATAGCTCTCTTCTTAAGGAGTGCTTTGTCCCAAGCCTGAGAACTGAACAATTTCGAGCTCCTGTTAATGTGTGATATGAGACCCGATAATGAGTAAGCCCCAAAAGAGACAAAATCAAGAAGAACAGCAATCAGGCAGGATGTGCCAATTTGCACAGCTCACCTGGAAGACTGTTGGAGCCATGTATGTCTGTGTTATGGATGCATCCTGTTGTTTCCTCCATGGATAACAGACAGCAGCAGCATTGCAGATAAACTGACAACATCTGATAAAAAAACCCCCCACCTGCAGAGAGATCTTAGCTACAGCCTGCCAAACCCTCTCTCTTTAACAAGGGTAGCCAGATGTTTTCCAGCCTGCTTTAGTCTCAAGCAAGATGTCCCAAGAATGAAACAATTTATGTCTATTTAAAATGGACAAGGAGCCCTGATAAACTTGTTTGAGTGCATGAAGAGAGGCTGATTGTTGGTGGCTGGAAGAGAGAGCTTGCTAAATAATTATCTTACCAACCACTGCACTTCTGCTGAGTTGTACTCTGGCACAAACGGAATAATTGATACGTTTCATAACAATCCTGTAACCCGCTACGAAACCAAATTCACTATTAATAAATACCCTGTCCTGTTAGGCTCCCCAAAGTCCCCATTTCTTCTTTCAAAGCAGAGTGAGAAGCTTGTTTGTCAGTGGTGGGAGCTGGGCTATCAATACTTACCATTTTTTTCACAAGACTGCGGGCATGCAGTAAGCATAACTCTCAGTGATATTTGATGCAAAAATAATTATATCGACATGGAGGTTTTTAATGGTCGTTTCAGTTCACACTGTTCATCCAGAGCATACATAATGTTGATTGCTAGGTTTAAATAAAGTGTGGTTAGAGGAAACAGTTGAATATTAATTAATAGTTATGAAGATCAATCCAAAATGAATGAAAACCTATACTGAGCCCATAGAATTGTTCACGGTGGCACTTTCTAAAGGAAAAGAACAAGCCTTAATAAAAGATAGGAGCCTTTGTCTGTTGTTTTAAGGAAACTTGAAATTCAAGGTATAAGTTTACCTCTGCAAAGACAAACAAAGTTATATTATCAAGAGTAGCTTTATCATTACATTTACTGGAGGTAGGGGAAGGGAAGGATGTGTTATAGAGTGAAGCAGTTAGGACTACACTCTGATTACACCCATTTACCACTGGAAATATGAAGAGGACTCCTGTGATCTCACCGGTGTTTGCTGACTCTTACCCTGACAGATTAGTAGATATGCACCTCTCCCACTTCCAGTTTTCCCTTCCCCTCTATATGGGCATATCCCATAAAGTAAAACGTGATGTTAATTTTCCTAGCAGCCAATAAAGATAAAATGTACACTTAATCTGTTTAGCCTCTTGCTGTTGATTTGTCAAGGCAGATTGCTCAGAGCCCTGATTTGGTCAGAGCCAAATGGGAGTCAGCCTCAGAATGTCTGTGCATATGAAAATATAAGCTCATACTGCTATAAGTACAGTGCATATTGAATTTATCTCCATGCATCCTGGGCATGTGATCAGCAAGCAATACAAATGAACTTCCATTACTAAGTTTGTAATATGCTATAATAATCTCCCTCAAATTAATTGTCTTGTATATCAGTGGTCAGGGATCAGTCCCACCAATGTGGATGTTTCCATTTAAAAAAGAAAAAAATTTGCACAGGCCCATCATGGAAAAATATTTCCCCTTTCTAGTTTGTCATATGAGATATGTGCATATAGTACTGAATGTAGTTGGCCGTTGATGTGACTGTCTGAAATTCAAGACGAATTTCAAAATATAGCTTAACTCAAAGCTGATTTATGAATATTTGCATTAATGTAACAAAATTATTTTGATATAGTTTACCAGTGACCTGAAGTAGATCTCATTATTCTCCACCAAAAGTTTAATAATCTTCAAATTACGAAGTTTAGAATAATTATGCATATATATATATATTCTAAGATTATATGTATATAGCACTGAGCAAAATCCCAATTAAGTTAATGCCTGTATTCATACTTCCTTGAAGAACCTCAAATGATCCCCCTAAAGAGCAGAAAGAGGGACTGTGGTTTTTGATAATTGGCTTTCCCTGCTCTGTGTAATTTCACTGTGAAATGCAGGTACTAGAGCTCTCTCCCAGAGCAAGTTCCCAGGATCCTCAGTGAGTTTTAATCCTGACATGAGACATCGACTGATGCTGCATAAGATGTGCCTTATTTTCCTGCAATCACATTCTCTTTGATTTTGCTGTGTAGACCTAAATTCCATTTGGGTAGGAGAGCCTGTGGCAGGGAACAAAGTGACTCTTTCTTCCTCTCCAAATGGAGACCTTTTTTTCTTGGTTTGAGGACTGTGGCTCATTTGTTTGAAAGACATTGAGAGCACTTGGCTTCTTGTTATGCTTCTCAAATATGAGAGTAAGTTGTGACAAGGTAGAATGTAGAATTTATACAACTTGAAGTAGAAGTTTTCTGACTTTTTGTTGATTATTAATACCATATGTCTAGAAAATAGTGATCTTCTTGCCAGTAGCAAAAGAGCTTTAGAAGACAGTATTCAGGTTTGTCTGTGCAGAGAAGGTAGCCTGAAGCTGCTGATGGAACTGAGCCATGAGGCAAGGGACAGTCAGATCCAGGGGGAGGGATCGTTGGCTCAGGTTGAGCTGTGTCTTTGGAGTGCAATGTACCTGTCACAGGCTGCTCAGCTTAATAACCTGAAACTGCCTGCTCTAGGACAAGCAGAGCAATACAGCCTTCACTTGCTTTTTACCTTTTACTCTTCCTAGGAAATCACATGTAAGATAGATTAGTTGTATTAATAGAGGAATGCAATTCTTTGCTAACTTCAGGAAAAGAAGATAGAACAAATTTAGACTAGCTTCAACAGATGAGAAAAGCATGGTAATATGATGATACATTGCAAATATGAACACAATAAAATATTCTGTACAGATGAGGTTTTAAAACAGGCAGTGAAAAAATAACTTTCACAGCTAGGTCTTAGTACTCCCTGCAAGCATTAAAATATAGTACTAGATAGGAGTAAATTTCCTCTAATCTAAGGCTTTCTAGGGGCAGAGAAGGTCACTATAATTAAAGTAGAAATAGACTGATGGGTAAATCACATTAGCATGATATAAAATTGTTGTTATTTACAACCTTGCTCATTCACTTATAGTTCAATGTCCACAGTGGTGGCTTCACTGTAGAGAAACAACCTTAAAATTCCACTTTGAATAGAGGGGACAAAAAAGATCCCCAGTGCTTCCTAGTATTTGAGCTACCCTAGCGTTCCCACCAGTGAACTCAGTGATGGGAAAAGGAGAAGGTTCATCATATATGGAGGCACTGTTGTTTGAAGCATTTGAGCTATAGTAAAAATAAGACAATCTTTTAAAGACAGCGCAGCTATTAAACTGTAATGAAGAACTGAAAAGCAACCCTGCATAATCACCATTCAGCTAAATGATGATTTCACAGATGGAAGAACAGATGAAATTCAGCCAAACGATTTTAAGAGCAAATGAATAGGCAATAATGTACTTAGGAAGCATTAGCCTCTCTTCATTCTCAGAGACAGTGACCTATTGTTCACAATTAATAAAGCCCTGAGGCACAAAGGGGACAGGGATAGTGGCTGCCTGAGATCTGTTCAAATCCACACAACAAAACAAGCGTAGAAAACCATATGTAGCACTGCATCTTAACATAAAACAGAGATTCAAATTACTTTCATGCATGCAGATTAAAATGCAAGCCCTGCTAAATTTTGACGAGTTACAACTCTCTTCTTGCATGTGATGAAAGTCACTTTTGCTACAAGCTAAAGGATCATTGGTTAGGAAGCAGCGTGTCTTTGCTTTGCTCACAGGCCTTTCGAGGGCTGGCACAAAGCAGCATTAAAAGGAGTAACCAGCACTCAAACACCAGCTTGTCCTTGAGAGCTGAAAACACAGAAATGGTGCACTATCATCTGTTGGTAGTAAAGCCAGGCAAAAACAAGGAATGCATTGCGTGGGCGAGTACCTAATACAGTGAAAACCAGAAAGGGTGGCTTCAAGAGATGAGTAAATCTTTTAATTTTGATAACTGCCATACCAGCAACTTTGACAAAGGAAAAAATCCAACTGCAAACAAATATTACCTCCGTGAGGAAAAGCCAATGTTAGCAAGTCCATTAGTTCATCTTCGTAAATGAGCTTAGAAACATTTCTTACAACTTTTGTTCTCTGGGAAGCTCAAACAGAAAATTTGGTCATTTGGGGGTTTTCGTTTGTTTTCTTTCCAGTGTAAATATTACTCTTCTTTTGAAAAAATAGATCATTAAGTGCTCTTCCTTTTTGAGGATATTTTGCCTTCCAACATGTGTCAAAACCTAGTTTGCACACTGTGGCTATCAGGATAGTTGTCTAAAATTTGCCTTTTATTGTGCTCTTTCCCGTGATGTTTTCTACTTCTCAGCATCATGTGACATATTCTTCTTGGGCTTTTAATCCCGTATTTGGATGGGGTTGTCCCCAGTTTTGGGGCATGGCATCTTGCTGGTGACTTTGTGAAGTCATTGCATTCACAGAGTGTGTGATGTCTGTTTCCTGTGAGGGTTTGGTTCCACCCTTGGAGCCAAGGAGGATGCCAAGCTCTGCATTCACTTTGCACTGTAAGCTTGAAAAACATGCATTAGAAAAGTTGGGACCTAACACCCTAGATGTCTAGGGAGCAACCCTGGGGTGTGAGCAAAGAGCCAGAAATTAGTGGTCTGCATATACTGCCTTCAAATATTGTGTGAGACTCAGTCTCTTTCCAGATGTGAAAAATCTCTACAGAGAAGCAAAGCAGCTTATGGGATAGGGATGGTGGCTGGGCATGGAAGACAACGTCCAGCATAGGAGCAAAAAGGGCAACAAAATGATTGTGTCATTGCAGCCATTGAACCTGACTTGCCTCCAGCAAAGTTAAATGTGGAAATACTCTGAGTTACCTTGACCTGAAATGTGGCAGAATACTGTAGCAACTTAGATGGATCACGACAGAGCCATTACCTGAACTCTAAAAGGTTTCCAGAAGTCCTGAAGCATTGAAAGAATTTTGCTGGAACAGGGAGGAAGATCTTGGGGAAAACTTGTGCAGTAATGACTTAAAACCCCCTAAATACAGCTGATTAGCTTTTTCATATGCAAAAAGCAGATTTCTGGGATAAATACCCTGAGCTTTCACTGTAGTAGTGACAAATACAGTGTGTGATTATGTGGCTACCAAAGATAGAGCAATACCCAGATACTTAATGTATAATTTGCTTCTTTTGAGTTTTGATCTTTAAAGAAATGGAGAAAAAATGTTGGAGGGTGGAGGATGAGATATTGATACTTTTGGCTATTAGACAAAGAGATGTCTTTATTGTATGAAGTATCAGCAGAATGGGTGTGCACATGACAAATTTCAGAAATAAAGCCTATGAAATGATCAAGACATATTGGGAATATTGTGGTCTAGTTTGCACAGCACTGTACTAAAGATTAACTAAAAGTGTCAGCAAGTATTTAAATTTTGTTGAAAATTCTGGGGCTGTGCTCTAATGAATGAGCAGTATTCAAATTCTATTTTGGTAACACCTGAATTAACTGAAACTTGGATTTGTCATGTCCATTATGGGTTTTTTGACTTGAAGAATTTTGAAACTTAATATTTCCAATATATTTTGAGAGACTATTCCAATATGCCACAATTTCACCACAAAAAAATTTTCAGAAAAAATTAGTATTTCCCTTCCCTGAAGGGCATAAAAAAAAATCAGATTCTTTTTCCTGTATTCTTGCATCTCTAAAAGTAATAGAAGTACCATATGGTTTGGCTTTTCTGTTACTTAATAAGAGCAAAAAAAAAGACCACTGCCTCTGCAGTGAGAGGAGAAAATTGTATGCTTTAATGCCCAACAAAATGTCATGAAAAATATGACATAATGCTGGAAAAGAGGTTAAACTGGAAGTTTAACATTCATTGCCCTCCCATACCATGGAGCTATGAAATTTAAATGTGACTGTTTGTGTAGGCAAATTCTGGGAAAGGTTAAGAATAGAGCTTTGTGCACGTAAGAAACACAAAAGCGAAACAAATTGACCATGCACTAAAGAGCAGGATTGAGGAGAGGGCAAACATTTTAAACTTCAGGATACAAAAGAGGAATTTTTGTCAAAGTTAAATTGCCCAATTTTAACTCTTGAAAATGACATACCTGGAGCACTTGAAAGCTGCTAACAGCCCTAAAAGCTGTACAGGGGAAATAAAAGTCATCCTTGATTTTATGCCATTAGCAAAACTAAAACAACATCCTTCAATATAAACATTGTTGCATATGAATAACAACTTCTTTAACATGATTCAGAGAGTGATAAGAAATTTATGAGGAAAATTAATGAAGACTGACTACTAATGGGAGTAGGTAGGTGACCATCTTTTGGGAACAACAATGTCTAGAAGCACTGAATCTGAAGAGATTATGGAATTTATATTGTGGATCCTCCTGTGTAAGCACTAGCCCAGGCTTCTGGGAAAACAGGACTGCCAGGATCCAGAGGAAAAGGAGCTCAGAGCACTCTCGACAGTGCTTGTCTTCATGCTTTGAGCATAGTGGGAGCACCTCTGTGCAGCTCCAGTGTCCTAACTTTAGCTGCAGTCTTCCATGTCACTTGTTAGCTGTTAGGGGAGAATCCCTGTGCTGTGGCGTGGATCCAAGTCCCTCCCAGCCTCTCCTCCCCAGCTTGGAGACCAGCATGACCTGTTTAGAAAAAAAAATCAAAAGATAAGGAGTCAGGATGCCTGTGAAATGATCTAGTACCATTCAGGTTTCCAGAATTTGCCAATTGTTCAGTCATTCAATGCTCAGCATGAAAGCTGTGGGCTACAGCAAAAGAGAAAATTAGACAAGTTCTAAGGTGGTGTGTTAAGGTCGCCACTGAAAACTAAAGATCTATGTTCTGCAAAGTTATATAGCCATTTATTTCAAGTTGAATACTAAATTAATTGTTCTAGGAAAACTTCCATGATTCTAGGGACCTTGATGTAAAAAAGAAGTAATGGTCAGGTGTCAGACCACCAAACAATGCATATTCCACCATTGTTCTCTGGTTCATTCCAGTATGATTGATCCTATTGCAAAGCTTAGCACAAGAAGACAGAATAGTACTGCCAGCAAGCAAGCTTGATCCTGGCTTAGAACAGAAAAGTTAATCAATCAAAGAAACTGAAAAACTAGCTGAACAGGTTTTCTGGGGCACATTGTAAACTGAGAAAAGCAACGATAAATAGAAGAGCTGTCCTGGGAATGGGAAGGACAAAAGAACTGAAAATGAAAACCTCCGGTGCTTATCACACACAGAGACCATGATTTGCAGTAAGATATCCAACCCAGAAACTCTAATATTTGTGCACAAAATGCATAGATGTACATGGCATGCCAGGCAAGGAGAAGGAACCTGGCAGAGAGCATCAGTAATGTGTTCCTAGAGTGGTGCCCAGGGTTACAAGGGAGCAAGACAAGATGAGCAAGGGTTAAAAGGAAGTTTCACCTGCAGCCTGTGCCAGGAAGAGTGAGAAAGTGCACCATTTGGTGCTGTGTGGTGATCCACGGCACAGAGAGCAGGCATCACAGTCTCAGATCTGGCTGTGTGCAAGAGTGAACAAGAGCTTATATATCTTGCAGAGACCTCAGCCTGCTGTGACCCCCAGATGAAGGACTTACAGAGCAGGTGGCAGAATGGCCAGATGAGGGTCACTCAGTCAGTTCCACCTTATAGTGTTTGGAAATTCAGTAAAAACTGAAATGGGTCTACCAACAAGTGTTAGACTTTTTTTTTAATGCTTTCTGTTGGATACATGTGACTCCATGTTCATCCTTCATATAAAATGCTGACTATATTGTTGTGATAGATTTATGGAAAATCCACTTCTATTGTATAGTTCAAACACACACACAGTATGTTTGCTGCCAAGAACAAGGAACTTGTTGCTCTAAGGCGGGTTGTTTCCATTAATCGAGACTACAAAAACACAGGTAGGGAAACGTTGAAATAGGAGGTTGCAAATCACAGCATGACATTCTGAAATGGTATCTGCACTTGTGGTATCCTGATAAAGTGGTGACAGGTCTCCATGGGACTCAGTCATTTGATTTGTGTGCCACACTTCAATAGTTAACTTGTTCAGTGTACTGTTTTTCTTAACAAGTGTCTGTATCATGTGGGTGATGACTATTTGTCTGAGACATATCTGGAACTGATCTTATAATGAGGACCAGTTGTACACAAAACTTTACCACAGTTAGTGGAAGCAGGCAAGGTAACTCATGCTGCCGGTTGGGATTAAATGGGAAACTTAAAGGAAAAATGCTTGACAATAACCAAATATTTCATACCAGGAAAACATCTTGTATTAGACTTTTAATAAAATGAAGAATTCAAAACTGTACACTAACATATGCAGTTACATAATTTGATTGACTGAGCAGCACTTGCTTTGACAAGGTGTGAAATTTAATGGATTGACAGAATAAATAGTTCTTTAAAAGCAGTTTCATGATTTGTGCTGGTTTGTAAGATAGTGCATAACTAAAGATACAAAGAAGAAGGCAAATGGAAGAGTAGCCTGGCAGTAACCTTCATGCAGCTTTAGACTATGGAAAGCACTAAAGTTTCAGGGCATGCGATGACCCCAACAGGAATATAAAGATGTTCTTCCTCTGAATACTTTTCTTAAAAGACTGAAACAATGATCCACATCAGAAGTTTTAAGCTGACTTATTGAGTTCCTATTAACTCTCTAAACAGGACACAAACCAGTTGATTTGTCTGTTTGAAAATGAATTTTTGGATGTTCTTTATTCCTCTTGGGAAACATGTAATTCTTACTTGGAGGATTTGCATTTTTATAGCACCTTGATATTGCTGAGTTGCGTGGAGGTTTTTCTTCACAGGCATCAAAGACCCAGTATGAAGCACTTATTTTGTGTATGGAAGGAATAAAATACACAAATCTTTTTTTTAGAGAGAATTTCTACCATGAATTTGAGTGTTGTTATCAAAAGAAAAGTCTTAAATTCTATATAAAGAAACAATAACCCCTCAAATCTTACCAAATAACCCACTGTCTTTCCAAGCTGGGTAAGAAGTTGGGTGGTGAAGCTGAATATTTGAAAGGAGGTTTTTTTCAGACCCCTTCTGTGCTGCAGTAGCAAGGGAGTGAATGTGGGTCATTGCAAGCACAGGGTAGTTGTCAGCATGCAAGAAGACGAACCAGAAATCAAAATGATACAGAGCAGACAAAGATAGAAGTTGGTAGAAGTATTAAATAAGTAATCCTTACTAATGAGAAAAAATAGTGAATGTTAGAAATTTCAGAGGGAGTTAACTAATTATGCTTAGCAAAGATCTGTCATGGGACCTTTAGTAAATATGTATATTAAGTAAGATAGGCAAATGTACTAAAAGCATGGTAATAAAATTCACTAAGACAAAGCTTGGAGGCATCTTTAATAGAAACCAGAAGTGGAATATTTTGCTAAAAATTGATATAGTAAAAATGGAAAAAAATTCACAGTACAAAGGGCAAGGTCTTGTACTTGTGTGATAAGGGATAATGTAAGCTGGTAGTCTCAGTCTATTATGGCATAAACAGAGAAATTTGGCTCTAACAAAGGTCATTATAGACAATTCTAGAATTTGCCAAAGGTGTTCTTGGTAGAGAATGAAGCAATAATGACACTGTATATTGCAGTTAGGAAGATTCTTCAATCTCATTTAGAGAAACTTATGCACTGTTGCTTCAAAAGGTTGTTCATTTACACAGGGATAGGGATGACCAGCATAATGCCTGGGAGTTTTATTTCATATACTAATGAAAGCTTGCAGAAATAATAGGATTAGATGTCTCTAATGCACAGGTACATTTAAAAATAGACCACAGGAGAGAATAAAAATGAGAAGGGAGAATTATGTTTTCTGCACTGTCTAAGATAGCATATGCTGAATTTGATGCCTGGAGGGTTTTTTATGATGAACATGATGTAGAACATATTTTTTCCCATAATTTGCAGGAAATAGGTTGAAAATAATGGAAGCACAGAAGACATATCAGTAATGGTGGATTGTGTAATAACCTGGGTGTCACTCTGATCAGTAAAGGTGCATTGGTACTGCTTATTCCTTATTTAATTGTAAAAGAAAGGAAAAAAATACCAAACATGGTTGGTATTAAAACTGTGTTATTTGTAACAAGGGAAATTTAGAGGACTTTTGCTTTTTGGTAATGTCATGTTTATGCTCTGTTTTGAAGGCAGGGGGACACATCTAGCAAACTGAAACCTTCAGCCCCTTGCAACAGTCAACTTTGGCTTGTTTAGTTACAAATACTAGAGACATACTCTGAAAACCAATAGGCATGGACAGAGCATTCAAACAGCAGCAAAACAAAATTCTGCTTAGATTTTGTTTCAATTTGGTTTCAATTAGGCTGTGATTAGGAATGAACTATACAGAATACATTAAGCAGAAACACATTTTTCAGTCAGCTGTTTGTTCTTTACATCCACACCACAAGCTTCAAACAATATGAGGTTTAAGTTTACTGATTGAAGTGTTAATTTGATGAAGTGCAACAGAAAATGAAATCACGGGCATCAGAAAGCATTTACCTTTACCCATTAAGTGAGAATTAACACAAGCCTGTAAGATAAAAATAGTAGAACCATGAACAGAACAAGAGTGTTATTTGTTGAGAGGAAATAATAGCTAGAATTGAGTAGTTGGAGCAGACACGTATTGAGGTGTGTCATAACAGCTGGGATGGAAGTATCAATTAACAATCAAACAAACAAGTGCTTTTAAGGAGGATTGTTCTTTTGTGGATACTTGTAGCTAACTATTTAAATGTCAAGTGTCCTGCTGTACTGCCACCTCTCTGCTGAGCATTGCCAGACTGAAGAGGAAGCGGGGCGAGTTTAGGAAAAAGGAAGATAAGTTCCCAGAGGGAAAGTGATGATTAGAAATACTCCTCAAGCAAATCTGTTATACTGATGTAGCTCTATGGTATAAGGTTCAATTGTTCTGATTTCCATGTTCTTGCAGACCTCTGTGGTGAAAGGAGCTCTGGGAATGCAGCAGCTTAATGAACAGGAAGATGAAGGAGATAAATATCAGAGTAAGCACTGCTGGTGTGCTGAGAAACTAATTACATCTGGTGTCTGTAATCCAGAATGGTAAAAGTCTCAACTGGAGAATGCCAAATAGTCATAAACCGTGTTCTTGATACCAGAGTGCACGAAGAGGAGCCCAAGCCATGAAGGCACAGGAAAGGAATATGTCTATGTCTATCCAAAACATGGAAACTGAAGAGCACCAATGCCAGAAATGGAAGCATAAAATATTTAAGAGACAGTTGAAGAGACAATAGAGGAATTTACTTGAAATACATTCCATTACAAGTTAAAGACTTTGTGGTTTTTTAAATTATTCTAAATTACTGAGAGATTAAGGACCATGCTTAAGCTGAGTACTTCTTTTGCACAAATACATTAACTAAAGACAATTAAATTTGCTTAATCAAGCTTAACAATGCTACACACTGTTTCTCATTAAAAAGTAACTATTTAAATAAAAAAGGCTACTTGAAATTAAATGGTAGGAAGAGTCTGTAGGGATCTCCAAGGGTGCACCCATCTGACTCACTGGCTTAAAGAGTACATTGATGCAACTGCCTAGTACTTGCCAGAGGAAAAAAAAATGCTCTTTATAATTCCTTTCTGCTATTGAAATGCGTAAGGAAAATAAAAGCCTCTTGAGTAATACTACAGCACTTCTGCTCATGTTCAGTAGACCAGGCCTCCAACTTCAGCCTTCTTAGGGCAGGTATTACTTAAGCTTCAGAACAAAACTCAGCTTGAAACATGAGGGCTGGACCAATACTGTGAAAATTAGGGGGAAATTCAGATAAAGACTAACCAAACTTTGTATTTCTATGCTGAAATGATCATGACTTAATACAGAAATTACAGCTCTTTTTAAGGGCATGAGAATTATTATGATCTTGATTTCAAAGTTCACTACTGCAAACACTTAAAACTGCAGGATGCTTGCTAAATGGCCTCAGGCATGGTTCTACTTCCCAAGAACATTTTGAGTGGAAGACAGACTTCTGCTTATTGATGAAATAAAACTTGCCAGAAAGATAGGTATCTTCTCAGGTATTCTGTAGGACTTTTGCCATAAATATATAGTACAAACGGGTGAAGTTGGCAGGAGTGGTGTTACTTACTGCCTGCATATTAGGAATACATCTCTGTTTCTCCCTGACCCTCCTGTATGAAATCACTCCAAGGACTGGCTTCATAGTTCTGATGAAGCAGGCTGGTTTGGGGCAGGGACAGATCTGTTAGGAGCAGCCCACCACTCTTTATTTGTGTTCTGCCTATTCAGAGCAGGGAGGAGGAGGGATATCTTTGGATTTTGTCACAGCAGAGGCTGCCTGAAGGTTTCCTGGCATAAGCGTTCAATTTCGTGACCAGATTTTTCAATTTGGTGATAAAAACAAGGACATGTTTCAGGGCTCTGGTGAGCTGCTCCCCATGCCTTTCCAGGGATCCCTCTGTGCTGCAAAGCCACAGGGGATGATGGAGAGAGAGACAAGGTGAAGGCCCAAAGGAGACCTTGCTGACAGGTTTATGAGTAGCACATCTCTGGTGAAGTAAGGTAGGTGCTACACATACAATGAGGCAAACTGGATTTTAAGAAAAGGACAGCTGGTATCTTAATTTGATGTAAGAAGGATATGTATATGAATACAAGGCAAATTTACAGGTAGTGACAATAGCATAAATTAACACCTTAACTCCCTAAAATGATAAAAAGTACTCAGTCCTGACTAACGTTTTTCTTTCCTTGAGCATCGGATGTTTTTTCAGTTAAAGAAAGAGCAAAACAACAGAACCCTGGCTCTAAATGATGTCCTTCTTCATCTTCATTCACTCCAACACAGTGTAAGGTGTTGAAGGTATATTTTAGGTTGGACTCAACAGAAGAAATAAAAATGTGGCCCATAAACTAGTAGCTGGAAACCCTTTCCTCACTGTCTGACTAGTTTCAAGCTTCTGTTGAGTTGGTGGAAGTTACTTGAGCTCATACAC
This sequence comes from Pycnonotus jocosus, assembly GCA_013400435.1. Classification (NCBI taxonomy): domain Eukaryota; kingdom Metazoa; phylum Chordata; class Aves; order Passeriformes; family Pycnonotidae; genus Pycnonotus; species Pycnonotus jocosus. The sequence goes on along the minus strand of VWYP01001107.1, from coordinate 246,151 downwards.
TAAGTTTAGCAAAACCATGCTTGAACTGGGCGGGTTTATTAGCATGGAGCTGAAGGGAGGTGTGCCACCAGAAATAACTTCTGGCACTATAAGGTGGAACCCAAAGCCAGTCATCCATGTGTACAGTGAAGTTCATAAGAACACATTCCCTCCTCCTCAACACATCTGCTCCTCTGCTCCCAGGTTTTGGAAGAAAATTCTGCCTGAAACTATGCTAGCAGACACCAGTAACCTCCTCATTTAGTAGGAATCCCAAGATTTTAATGAAGAATCAACCAAACAAAAAGACACGGAATCACACAACTGTCCAGAAAGATGTGAGCACTGGAACCTGAATCCTGAAATACAACCTTCTTGAGTGAGTTTAAAGCACATAGCTGCATCAGATGAGATGCAGAAATATGGTCTTGATACCTAAGCAAGGAGAACCTTATGTGCTTTTAGCCATGCTTCTAACTACGCAGCAAGCCTGCTCACGGTTAGTACTAATGGGCAGTACTTTAGGTAGTGCATAAATGAGGTGCAAAACTTAAAAGTTTGTATTTTAACCAGCAAAAGTTAATAAAAGAGCAGGTTATGTTTCTTATGAAGAAACAGTAGTGGTTAGTTTTTGAGATTTTGCCCAAGTGACAAGCAATTAGTTGAACTGAAGATCAGAGTTATTAATGAGCTTTTATTTCAAAATTATTTTTGCCACTTTCTGGAGTGACAGACCAAATTTTGAGAGCCTCTAATTTGTTTGGAGTGGCCAGTCCTTTAGGGTGCTTGCATTTTGTAGTGTTGGAAAAACAGAGCATGCTTACTGTCTGTCAGTTTTATTTTGGTCTGTTTCATACATTTACACAAGCTTACAGAGAAAAAACCTAATATTTTTTACTAGCAAAGAGAAAGGATTAGATTCTTTATTACACAGATTAGAAAATATTGTCCTTCTGTTATTGTTAGTAAAATCATCACCTGAGGCTCCCCCTTGGGTCTGGTGAGCAAATGAATCATTTTCTGACCTTTTTCCTGATCACTGGCCTGATGGACACTGGTATTTTTCCATGGCTATTTTTCTCTAATATAAAATTTACACAGAACTTTTGCCTGCACTGAATTTCAGTGATGTCACCAGGTTCTCTAGTGACCTCCTGTGATAAATCTTTAAAGGACCTGCTGCCTGTGGACAGAAGTCCCCTCCTCAACCCAATCAGGTCTTCAGATCTCAGCAACACTCTAACCCTTTTGGATAATTATCCTGGTTCATCTCTTCAGAAATCTCGCTTGTAAATGTCCCAGGTTATTTCTCTGGAGCCACTGCATCAAGGACAATCCCGTTGACAGCAGTTGTGAATCAGTGGTAAGTTCAAGTGAAACTTGGAAGTAAAGCAAAGTCTGCTAATGTGGCAATAAGTCAAATGAGCCAAGAGCTGTTTACTGGCAATTAAAAGCTTAAAAGCTTAAACTAGGCCTATAATCTGTACTTTTCGTAGAAAGTGCTGCAGGTCATACAAAATAAAGCACTTGTTAAACAAAGTGGGGATAGTTAATAGAAGTGAGCCTTGGGAAGCGATGGCTGCATTGCAGACATGGATGCTTGGCCACTTGTACCTTTAGCCTAGGCAGCCTTTCATGGCAGCTCAGAGCCTCTCTGAGCTTTCAAAAAACTCCCTTTGTCAATTGAAAACAATCTGGATATTGGATGTGTCTGAAATAAACCCCATTTTCTTTCACTTTATGTCCATGTTGTTGAATACAGATAAATAGGTAACTTTTTCTTAAATAAAGAAGCTTGAAGTCCATCTTGTTATACAAACAAAGCCAACTAGATTGGATTTAGAAAAGCCTGAATTGCCTTCATATAAGAAAGCCAAGGGCAAGATCAAGTTCACTTGTGCTAGTAGTGCAGACAGCACCAGCTGCCAGAAATGTTCTGCAGTAAAATGTGTTCATATAGGAGAAGAGCAGAAGAAACCAACACAGAATTTCCTGTTAATCTTGATGATTCAGGATTAATACACTGTGGAAATATGAACTACACTTATATGAGACTTACTGGATCAAATGAGAATGCTTATGAAACACATTTTAATAACTTTCAGTTAAAAATTTGTAACTATTTAATGTACTAATAAAAGTGTTAAATACTGGAAGCAAGAAAATACTGTTCATGGGAAAAATTGAAAAAGAATCTTCAGTTAGTGAAATATAACATAAAAAACTGCAGTTCAAGCAAGCAGGCACAGAATTGAAACCAAGAAAGGGTTGACAACAGTTCTGTGTATCTTTTTACATGATAAAAGCAGGCTTGACTCAAATTTTTAATGAAAATACCATTGAAATAATTTTCTGTTTATGCTTGTCAATGCCTGTGGTAGTCATATTTTTTTTAACTTCAGTCCCTCTCTCCATTCTTCTCAATCTGAAGCATTTGCAGTTGGCTAAAGAACAAAGGAGACAGAGTAACTTGGAGAAGAAAAAACAGGGTATTGTCCCACACTTCTTCATTCAAATATTTTAATTGTCTTAATAGTGAAGTTTCAAGACATCACATCCATAAAATACTACCAGGTCTTTAAAGGAAAAAAGTTAAATCTATATACAAAATTATGTATGCAGGAAAGATGGTTCACTGTATACACCTTTTAATGATGAATTGTTTTAAATATGATATAATGCTGTCATTTATTTTGCTGAAATAGTGATGAAACTAAAAGCCACATGCTGTTTGAAGTATTTTTCTCTTTAACAATGCTGTGATAATATGGCCCAGTCAGAATAAAAACAAAATATCTGTACTCATCCATATTAGAATAAGCAATAAGGAGAACAAAGGAGCTAGTAATCGCTGTAGGATACAAGTGAATCAAAGGATATCTTGGATCAAAATAGTTTCTATGCCCTTCACAACTAATTTATAATTTCTTTGTAAAAAAGCTGCAGTAATGAACAAAACCAATTAAAAGCACAGACAAGCACAATATAGAGCTGTGTGGAAACACACTTGAACTTTTGACTTCTTTGATGCCTTTTGTTTGCTAATCCTTGTGTCAGAAGAGCATCCAGGATTTCTGAGCAGAGTCCTGGAGTTTAGGCACACCTGACTGACTTTTGGTCTCTGTGGCCACATGCTTGGCGTGCATGACAAGCCAGTATCTCAATGTTTTATTTAGCACTCCATTCCACTGTGTGCAGTGGTCTTCAGAGGAGCAGCCAGCTAATTTGATATTGCCTATCCTCTTACACATTCCTGGTTGTGCTTGTGTAATGCAGTGCACTGCAGCATACCTGCACTGATAATTTAGGCACAGCTGTACCTGCCCTGTACTGGATCATTTTGCTCACATGCCTGGGTGCAGTGGTAGGAGATGCTAATAAAATGCATTGGGGGCAGGTGGCCCATGGGCTGGTGACCTCTGAAACCAAGAGCATAACACCCACCTATCCATCAGGGCTCTCTGGGATGTGCACATTTCCATGGAGAAAATGAAGCATAATCCTTTACTCAAGTTATTTACCTCTGGCATATCAGCAGGAGATTCTCATGTTAGTCTCACTTTTAAACTTTTCTTCTCCTTTTACTCCTAACATTCCAAAGATTGCATCAGGACATTTAGTAATGCTCTGAATACCAGCCAGTACTATATAGTGCTGTAGATCTGAAAATGTTAGCATAAGTTGGAAAACAACAAAAAGCAGCACAAGAGGATGCTTGCTCTTTCCTACAGAGGTTGTTCTGCATTTGCAGTTGCTGCACTGACGAGTTCCCGCAGTGCTTCAGTCCCTGAAGCCAGGAGAGAAGCCAGCTCTGTGCTGCAGTGCAGCTGTAGCAGCCTTGCCATGGCTGGGTACCGTCAGGAGCCTGCTTACAGCCAGGAGCCCCTTCCCACCTGCTGCCTCCTGGATGAGGTACCCACCACCTCTACCACCATCCTTAAGCCGCAATAGCTTTATCTGCAGTACTGCTCATTTCTAGCTCATCCTGAGGCTCATGAGAGCCCTCCTCTTTTCTTCTTCAGACACAATTCAAGACTCTCATTAAAAATTACACCAACAGTGAAAACCATGAAAGATTTTAAAAGCAGATAACTTGACACTTACTTATCACCCAGTGTGTTTTTTCCCATACATGCAGCAGCTCAGGAGACTATCCTGCCAGAGAGATGCAGTCCCTTCTTGACTGTCCCATTACCTTCCTCAAGGGAACCTATCGAGTCCAGAACTCTTTCATATTACATTGTTTCTTCTTCTTTTTTTTTTTTTTTTTTTTCTTTAATTGTCCCTGCACTTATGAATTCAGGGAAGAATTTGAAAGAAAAAGGGATGTAATAAGTTGAAACAGCTTATTTTCAACTATTTGAGCGATCTAATAACCTCAGGACCTTTTGTACTAGTCTACAAATCTAGAACATATTTGAGACACATTTTCTTTATAAACTCTGCAAAAGCTGGTCCACCCTGGCTTTTTGATATTTCACTGCATTATTATTCTGAAGCAAAACATCAGGAGGTATTTCTGGGCATCACCCAACAGCATATTGCATTCCTCCAGCTCCGTATACCTTACCCTGTCTTTAATACACAGTGGTTGCATGAGTAGTGGCACGTCAAATAACCTGCCTGAGGCTGAGCAAGACTGAATAACATTTTCACACTCAAATTTCATTCTGTAATTGACAGACAATTAGGAATAGACAGATAAGTAAATATTCAGGCTCTTTGCTTTTAGATGAAGTGGGAGAAACAGTTCAGAATTTACTGGTGAGATTCATTCTTGGCTTTGATACTCAGTAGTTTTCATTTAACGAGCTAGCTAATTTATTAGTTCCCTAGTCCTGTGGAGAGATTTAACAAGAACACTTTTATGAGCCTGTGTTAGTGACAGGTATAATCTCTTAGCTTAATTTTCCAGCTAAAGTTATTTCCACTGCTGGGGCCTCACTGATCGGGTATCTGATCTTCAATATCAGCATCATTTGAAACAACATCCCGTGGGCTTCTTTTCCCTGAGTTGTAAATAACAAAGTGAGAAATAGGGCTAAGCAGTTATGTGAGCCATGACTCAGCTCTGTTGCCCAAATTAGAAGAGTGTTAGTTCCATTAAATAAACAACCAATTTGGCCAGTTTTCCTGAGCCCTCCCCACAGCTGAAAGCATGTGTAAGAGTAAAGGAGTGAGGAGATAAAGCATACTTTGCTTTCTAAGGCAATATACATAATTTCAATCTGACAATCAGAATCTTGCTAGGGAAAGGCTGAACATTCCCCCTATGCGCAGTTACAAGGAGTATTTTTCCATTAGAAAGGAAGTTTTAGATTGGAATATCCCATTAGAGAAATTTTATCCTAGAATTCCTAGTTGGTTTTGGTTTTCCTTAACTCCATACTAGTACATCCCCTGCAGTAGTTCGTCTGTATCACCATTGAGAAAAAATTTGCATGATCTCACAGTGCTGACAAATTTGACAGGTCTAATGCACTATATTTCTAGAGTTTTCTTCCCACATGCAAAAAAAAATCTGGACAAAAAAAATTTATTCAAACAATTTCAAAAATATTCTATGCTCCTGTCAAAATCACTGAATTAACTTCATTTATACATTAGATTTTCCCTATATTTTGCTCTCAACTTTTATGGCATTTTTTTAAAGGTGAAATTAATTCACATTTTCCATTCAATAACAATTTAAAATTGCTTGGTTCTAAGCAATTGACCCTTCAAGGTTTTTGACGGCAGAACCGAACAGGTTTAACTAATATTTCCAAGATGCAAGAGCAAAAAGTGCCTTATATTTCTAATTTTAATAGTTTGCAAATCAGGAACCTGATATTCAATTTTAGCTGCTACTTTAGCTTGTCTTTTTCTTTAATACATAAACACAGTCACTTGAATTAAATTAAGACTTCTCTCCATCGTGCTTTTCAGACACTTTTATCATATTCTGTTGCTTAGACACTAGAAATAAGAATACCTTGTCCCAGTTAGGAAAATGTAATAGATTCGACTAAGCATTTCTTTGCCTTCCCTGCATCTGCTAAGAAATCAAATTCTTTGCTCCTTGTTCTGAACAAGCTGCATGCCTGCCTTTTTCAGACTCAGAGTTACATTGCTCAGCAATACACAGAAGGAACAGGGGGCCACTACTTTTCCACTGAAGTTCTGAGTCATTTGGGGATATCATGCAAACCTATTTATCCTGTTTGAAAAGACGGTGTTGAATCTTCACTCCTGCATGTTCTGATTTGGAAGACAGATGCCAAATGAAGGCACTGGAATCAATTTGAGAACGCAGCAAAAAGGATATTTGAAGAAAGCTGAAAGTAAAATCACATTTCTGGGGCTCTGTCTCTCCTTTAATTGCAATCACCAGTCAAGATCCTAATCAATGCACATAAATTGTCACAAGACTACCAGAGCTGATTTTTTGAAACTGCAGCTTGGAGTTTACAAGGGCTTCATAAAGAATTAACACTTATCGTTATTAATTTTTTTCCTGAACTTTTCCATTAGCATTCCACCTCGAGGTTGCCTAATGCATTAATCTTCTTAAAAAATTGAAACATCAGACTGATAAAATAAGACAGTCTGTGTGCCTATTCAGAATCTCGTGTTGCTTTTCTGATTCCTTTCCAAAGAACCACTAGGTGAACACACTGACCAGGTCTGTTGGTTTCATGGCTGTGTCAGCTCTCCTTTACTCTTCAAAAAGCAAATGTTTGTCAGCTGCTAACTCAGCCTTGAGAACACAGCCATCTTATTCTACTTTTTTTCTCACTTCCCTATAAGTTTTGGCTCAATTTCAAAGTAAAAACTGTTTACCCAGATTTACTCAAGTGGATATCCCTTCAGGTTGTTTCAACTTGCCAAATCTTTACTCTATTAATTTGTCTTTTCCAACTTGAATTCTCAGTGCTATGCACATATAAATACTTACTTTATTGCCACCATCTAATAGTAGATATGTGATTCCTTTGCAATGTGAAGAAAAAAACCATTTTGGGTTTGCTGCTATATTACTTCCACTTTGAAGAAACAACTTGCATCTCCAGAGACCCAGAATTTTACTGGATTATTCTTCTTTTATCTTTCCTTCTGAATGCATTACCAGATTCTTATTGCATTAATTTTCATTGTGGTCCCCATAGTCATGCCTTCTTACAGGAATGTAGAAATTATAGGTATGTTGATTTCAATGCAAATAGGTAGCTCTTTCTAAATGTATCTTATCTTCTTCATATTAAGGTAAATGCATTGCCTCATTTAGGAGGTAAAGCATATCATTTAGGAAGGTTTAATAGGTGAGGACTGTAAAGTCCATTTGAATTTCATATTTGTGCTTCCCCCTGAACTAGCTTAATTATGCTAACATCTGAAGGCAGTGCCCGCTTACAAAAGCTTGATAATGAAATACTGATATTTAAACTCCTACAGAATAAGCAACAGAAAATTTCTCTCAGAGCAAGTATATAGGAAAATTTTAGTTAAGAATCTTCATACCAGCCCATTTCTGAATAAAAACCTCCTTTAGTTCAGTGATTTTACTCTAACCATACTACTTTGAAAGACCATTCTGTCCTTTTCCCTCTTCAGTATTACCTTCAGATTATAGCCTTTATGTTCTGTACTTCTCACGCTTGAGAGAGTCATGGAATGACTTTAAGAAGGTGACCCTTTAGAAAGCCAGGAAACTTTCACAAAAGCATTGTAGTATTATGTTAACTTCAGCCTATAATGAAAGATTGTAATGGTGCTTTAGCACCAAGGAGCTGTTATAAGCTAGGCTGGAAAAATATACTCAAACCCTACTGTTTTCCTACTGTACCAAATAGCATGACCAGAAAGGAGGAGAAACTCTTTTTGGGGACCATGTCAAGTTTTAGACAGTAAAAACCACATGCAAGTTAATGCCTTGTATAAACTGGGCCCAGCTTCTGTTTTAGTTCAAAATTTTCAATAATATTAAGTAAAACTGAAAATTTTTGTTGTAATTCAATAGTCTTAAAAACTGTTTCAATATTTATGTACTGTGTCCTACAAGCTGACATTTTTCAGTCAAACAAAATAAATAAACTTTTGCTTTCTAGCTTAAAAATGTAACTGATGTACCTGTTGCTAAATATTACAGAAGTAACAAGATATTAATTGCCATTTATGAATATATCGAATTCACCTAAAATAGAGTACCTAGAAACCAGAGAGCTACCATAGATATAATCAACTGAAAGAACAGTGAAGCAATCTCAAGCATGCCATTAATAAAACATGACTTCAATTTTATTGTTAAAAATTGACTCATCTTTACTATTTAGAAGATTTAAACAGAATTCAGGGAGGCTTAACTTAATACAGTTGCCCATCAAAAAAGGAGCTTTTCAATCAAAACCTCCTCTTGGATATGATTACACTGATTTATAACCAGATTGGAGCTGACCAAGGGTTCAAGGTAGGTCAGCTTAAAGCCGTGGACATGTAGGAAGCCGTTGCAAAGAAGTTAAGCACACTACCTTTGGCCCCTGTTATCTCAGGCACGGGCTAATTGAACAGCACTTCCCTAAGCTCTGAGTCTTTCTCTCAGGTGGGTGAGAAATATGTTAAGGGAGCCAGGTTTCAGAGATATAATAAGCCATTAGGTGTCAGACAACTGTAACTTAGAAGGAAATGAGAAGAATTACCCAGCCCATGAGAATACACAGTTATGAAGTGAAATTTTAAGAGAAATAGAGAGGAGCCAAGGCTAAAAAATAAAATACAAAAATAGGATGAGATCAATGGTACAAAAATCTTTAAAATGAAGTGCTAGTTATTCATCATTATACTGGTACGTTTGGCTCCTGTGAGAATTAGTAGACAAAGGAACTGAATCTCCTGTAAGATAAGAAATATACCATGCAACTTGCAAATTGTTAATTATAACAGCAACGTTGTGGTGTCACAATGCAGTAGTGTCACAATGCAGTAGTGTCAGTTGTCTTCCTAAAAGAAGGTAAATGTGGGAAGTTGTGGCAGAATGCCAAGCATCCCTCTCTCTGTGAAAGGGGAATCAGTCTCTGACAATCTTTTAAGAGTATTTCCTTGCCATACTAACACGTGCCAAGCAGCATTTGAAAACCTGTTTGCTTCCATAGCAATGAAAACCTATGACCCCAGACAAATGGGAGCTATAAAACTGGAGCTGGGGTCCCATGCTAAAAGTAGCCCTCTGAAGAGAGATTGCAGTTGAGTTGGTAATTTATTTCCATGGCTAAGGGATGTCTCAAATGGAAATAATAGCTGGAGATTAATGTTGGCTGTATATTTAGGTTACTGCAGAGCAAAAAAGTACTTTCAGGCATTTTTGTAATGTTTCCAAGTTGCGATCAAGAACTCAGTCCCTTGTGTCCAAGAATAAACACAGTCTTAAGATTGCCTGGTGTCCTATTACCTGGGGTAACGTAGCCAGCAGAGTCCATCTCACTGGCATTCACTGGTTCTAGAGAAACAGGAATTTTGAAGAAAATTATTTTGACTGCTTGCTTTCTCAGATAACAGAAGAATGACAGGGCAGAGGAGTTTTCTCACCCAGCTATGTGAGTGGGTGCATGGAATGCCAGGATCTGCAGCAATATTTTTCCAGGTGAACACTTCCCTGTGTCATCTGATAAAGGCAACTAGTCAAAAGATCTCCAAGAGGAAAGGAAACATCAGCTTGTTCTGTGAGGACTCAAAAACTTCATGCCTGTAGGACTTCAAGTATTAGTAGTCCATGAGTAAAAANACATCAGCTTGTTCTGTGAGGACTCAAAAACTTCATGCCTGTAGGACTTCAAGTATTAGTAGTCCATGAGTAAAAAAAAAAAAAAAAAAAAGGTTTAATTAACCCTTTATTGTTTCTTGATGTAGTTAAATGGGAAACCCCACTATCAGCAATTGACATTAAAGCATAATACCCTCCAGACAATGAAAATGAAGAAACTATGAAAGTTCTGGTGCTGTCTTTGTTTCTGAAATAAACCATCCATGTGAAGCATTTTAAACAATTCCCTATGTCAGTTAATAAGCTGGGTTGTACAGTTGTCTGTACATCTCATAACTAGGTTAGTAATTATTCTGCTCTTTGCTACAGCTGAACTTTATGTGCTGTATGATAGATCTTTGTCTTGATTTAGTCTAACAATTTTAATAGCAACATAGAGTTTAATGTATCATACTCCTTGATAAGAATATAATACTGTTTTACAGGAAAGTAGGTCCCAAAAAAGTTGTTAATGACAAGAAAAATACCAATTAAATTCTTCATATTTTTGTCCTATTATACTACTGTGCTTTTTGTGTATGTGTTAATGAGATGTTGGCTGACAGAAAATTTTGATTTTAAAATGTTACTTGGTTAAACAAGCATATTTTTTTCTAACTGACAAATACAAAGTTCTTTTTGTCAGCAAAAGATACCACTCTAACAACTGCAGGAAAGGACAATTTTTAGATTAAAGAAATAGGGAATCATTCAGACTAACAGAAAAGAGGTATAGGTGGATTTCCTGGGGAGTAATTCATGCATGTTCACCACTATTTCTAACATTTTAGCCTGGTTGCTTTCAAGTCAGCCTTAGCAACCTGTAATCACGTAGTCTTCTGTAGTACAACAACTACTCTTTTTCCTCTCCACAGCCCTGGATGAGTGTAGTTTCAAAAGTCAGCCTAACATTTAGATATCTTAAAAATATGACTATAAATGTATGCACAATTTTGCTAAAGAAGTCTTGAAATTATTAAAATTACTGTCTTCAAGTTCCAAAGACATTAAAATTGGACAAAATACATTAATTTTTATGTATACATATATATATAAGATTACTTTTAGAGCAAACTAAAAACCATAAAACCACAATGTTATGAACAAGTATAAAAGTTTAAGATCAAACATGTACAATGCCTAATTTTTGAATGCACTGTGCTTCAATCAGCTGCCGCTATTTTTTAATTCGCTTTCCTTTGCAAGGGCACAGAGGAAAACAAAATGAGAGGAACATGTCAGATCTTTTCTTCAAAGGGTAATTTTCCAATGCAATAGCAAATCTTTGTCATTTGCAACATAATATATTAAAGTTTGAACTGGAGTATTTGAAAGTAATTTTTCAAAACCTACTTTCATCACAAACACTTGGAAAAGGAATCATATCAGTGGAGGGAAAATCTAACCTGAAAAATACTTCGGTGAAGTTTATAAAGTATAGGAATTGTTAAGCTTGGTATGCACTAGTTGAACAAAAAAAAATTGCCCTATTCAGATAAGATTAAGTTTTGCATTCAGGCTAAAGAGAAAACCAAACAAAGTGACTTATACAAAGGCTGCTCTCTTCTACAATTAGTACCATGTAGTAGATACTACTGCCATGAGCATGAAATGAATAAATGATGTCTCATTAATTGTATGCTTCTCAACAAGTAAAATAAGTGAGGAAAGAAGTTCAGTTTAATGAAAACTTTGCACCAGGTGGAAGCCAAATATTCACCTCTTGCAGCACAATCATATGTCTCAGAGATTATAATCTCCCAGCGAAACAAGTGCAATGTATAAAAATATATAGCACACACAGTTTAGGAGCTTTGGATTATGTAGAAGTTATAGGAACATTCACAGCAAGAAACTTCTGAAGTAGCTTTGTTCCACCAGTTGCTCACTGATAAGCAAAGCAAATTAAATAATAAATAGTTATGATACTTGTTTTTGCCCTTTTCTTGTTCCTCTCTTGTATTTTTATTGATTTGACACATGATCATGGTCAGAGACTGGAGCAGCCCCTTCTCTGAATTACTATCATCATGACTGTGGTCTTATCTCTCTTGGCTTCTCTCTGTTGACTCAAGTCTAGTAGAGTTTGTACAACACTGGGTGCAGACTTTAAATCCATGGTAAGGCTCATTGAAATGGTGTGTTTTTTCAGTTCCACATAAGTCACTGAAAGAGTTAAAGGTGATGCATTCAATGTTTTGTACTGAAGTAGGTGTGTAAAGTCTGTGTAGGCATTCCCAAACCTGCTCTTATCCTAAATTGTGCCCTGGAGTAGCATTGTTTAGATTTGTATTTCAGTAATTTGTTGGTTCCTGTTAGGAGAAGTAACTGTGTTGAAGAGACTTTGTTTGTTTGGGAGACATGAAAGCCAAAATAAATTTCCTGTGGTACATGACTTTCCTCTGGTACTTTCCAACTAGCATGACCTCTTCAGTGATTCAGATGTACGTGAGACTTGTGATGTAAGCTCTTTGTAATTATGGCTCCAGATCTGGTGGGTTTTTTTAATATAATAACTGTTGTACAAGCTGGAGGTGCTTTAAGTGGAAGAATTTCTGGATTGGCAGGCAAGTAGATAGCTATGAGATACTGTCAGTATGCAAACTAATGGGGACCATGATTTATTTTTATCTTGGAGAAGCTTGCAGGAGGCAACCCTAGGTCCTGAATAAGAGTTCACTGTTCTTTTCAGCAACAAGAAATTACTGATGGAAGAAATATATGCAAACCCTATAGTTTTGGGCTTTTTAAAAGTAGATATAAAGTAGCCCTTTTTATAGGGCTTTTCAAAAGCAGATTTCAAGCCTGAGGTGTAGTAGGCTACAGGGAACCTGGAAGAGCAAGAGAGTTTCTATTCTCTGTCAAGTAGCTAGAAAATCACTGGCAGCCCTATCTAAAATTAATTGAAATCTCTCATAACAGACGTTCTTGGTAATGCTGGAGATGAGCAAGGATTGGAGGTCTCTCAGGGCCTCAGAAGTGGAGACAGAATTCTTGGCCCCAGCCCTGCTCAGTTATGTACTGCAGGCATCACTTCTCATCTTGCTTGGCAGTGGAAAGCCTTTTTCCAGAGCAGCAGGGGCACATATGCTGCAGCTCTGCCAGCCTTTGAGCAGGTCCTGCAGTCTCTGCCATGGGGAAAGCCCAACTCCATTGCCCACAGGTGCAGCAGATTTGCTCAGGAATGGAATCTCAGAAACATTTACCAAAAAGGCATTGTTTCACCAGGTCTGCTGGAGCTCCTGAAGCTGGTTTGGGCACAGTTGATCCTGTTGCTCGGTGTTCAAGCTTCTTGGAGCATAATTTTAGCCTGAGGGATGGCAGGAGAACATATTCCTTGGGCAGCTGCCAGGGTGTGTTCTTGGGGAGATGGGTTTTCTCAGGGTTACAGATATCCCCTGGCCAGCACCCAGCTGTGAGCACAAGGCTGCTGACACACCTCTTGGCTGGCCCTGGTGTCCCAGGGGTGTCCCAGAACAGCTCACCAATGCACCATCCCCATGGGGAGGTGACAGCAATTTTACTGAAAGGCTATTTTGCACTTCTGATGCTGGTAGCTTGCAGTCAGTCCTCCTGCAAGCTGCTGCCACAGGCCTGATGTTCTCAGCCTCTTTTGGCAGATTTTTTTTTAGTTACACAGCTAATTTTTCTCCCTTTCTCCTCTTGTCTGTGTATTTCTACAGGCCCTAGGTTTAAATTATTTATCTCCAGAAATATTTGCCATATCAAGTCTCTCCACTGGCAGGGTCTATCAGGAAATATCTAGACAGAGATAGATCTTTCTCCTGCAAACTCTTAACTTGTAAGTTCCTGAAGCAAAATCAAGAAACAGAGGTGGAAACCAATAGCCTGGAAATTTAAGACATGAATTATTCTCACACCATAGACCCTTTGTTGAAGCCTGAAGAGGTGGATCTTTTACATCATGCATCATATTTTCTTCTGAGAATAGAATGACCAGAAAAAAAAATCACTTCTGCTTCCAAATGAGGTGAGTCTTTTGATGAGTTATGTTCTTAGCTGACTGCTCAGACATGTTCCCAGATGATAAGAACACAGATCAAAAATCTTACACAGAAATGAACTATAAAGCCCTTAGGACCACAGTAAATACTATCTGACTAGAAAATTAATTCTGATAGGTTCTTATCAACTTTAATTACTTTAAGACTTACCCATGTAATAAGCTTCTCTGGCATTTCTGAGGAACAGGTATATTTAATAAATGAAGAACTTAGTAAAAAGTATTCCCTAATTACGCTCATTAGAAAATTTAAGCTACAAGAAAACCAATAAAGCTTCTGCTGTATCTCACACAGACAGCAATTAATGAATAGTTATCTTAAGTCTGAATTAGCAAGCAAACTTTGCTTTCTTGGATATGATACCTGAGGCATCGTTTCAGTGAAGGAGGATGTCTTATACATATTCTGAGTAATTGTCTTCAGTCTGCAATTTGAAAACCATATTGACAATAATTAATGATGTACTGGTGTTGGAATTATAACAGATACAGAAATGAACACATTGAAATAGTACATGAACCAAAAGAAAGGCAAAAGACAAGCTACAGAAATGTGCATTTGGATTAATTATTTTCTTTGAAGAACTCCACAAATTAAATAGTGCATAAAGTCACTTGCTGTCATGCAACTTACCACAATGAAAGGTCTGCATAAAAATAAAGTTTTTTGTCTGCCTTTGCACACCTCCCTAATCATTGTCTTTCCGGACTGATTTCTGTCAATGCAACTCTGTTCTCTAGAATAGATGACACATGGAAGAAATATTTCTATTGAATAGCAAAGGAACCAAAAAGAATTACAATTTCTGTATTTTATTTCTTTACCAAGCTGTACTTCAGTTCTCTGCCTCTTCTGTCTTAGAAATGGGCAGGCTCCTGTATTGCATCTCATCCCCAGCCAAAGCTTAAGGCATGCAGGACTTTAGTGTTAATTAAATATGTTATGAAAACTATTCCCTATATGAAACTCTGTCCCTAGATAGCAACAATTTGACTTGTAAAGAAATGTTAGCTGCATACAGCAAGAAATTCTTCAATTAATTAGATACCTTATGTTGTAAATGCAAAGATAAATAACTTATGTCGAAAAGACACAGCTAAATTCTTGAGTTAATACTTTGATCAGTTAAATGCTGATAAAAAGTGCCTTAAGTAAACTATTGAGACAATGTGATGCTTAATATCATTTGGATCAGTTACATGTGTTTTGCTTCAAGCCTAAATGTAAATAACCTCTCACCTTTTGGTTTGATAACCTTTCTCCTCAACAAAATGTCATTTAATGTTGTTGCTTTTCCTCCAGTTTGGTCCCTCTTGGAAGCAATACAGACTTCAACTCTCCTTTTTGTGGGTTATCTAAGGAAAGGTCCGTTCAGGGCAAAGCAGAGGGATGAAAAGGTTAGGATGACCTTTTCATCCCTCTGCTTTGTCCTGAAGGAAGTGGTGTTTTGTCACTGGGCTATATAATTAGGACCTCCTTCACTTCATTAGATCTCAGGCACCCTGTGGGGCTAGTAACAAACTGAAGCAAGTTTCCAAGGAAAGCTCTCTCTCCTGTGTGTAATGTCTTAATTAAAAAATTAAGTCATTCTGAATTCTAACTTGGACAGGTTTAACTTTGATCACAAAGGGACATGCAAAAAGAATTGCTTTCTTCTGTAGGAAAACTCCAAAAGGTGCTGGAAAGCTGTATTAATCTGCACCACTGGAGAAAGACTCCTGAGTGTTGAGAGAGAAAACTCTAGCATGACTGGGAACTACAGTATCACTTGTGTAGGTTTCAGGGTAATTGGGAAAAAATTGTGAAAAGAGGAAAAAATTAGTACTCTACTTCCACAACTGCATTTTTGTAAACTGCTAAAGAGTGAAGAGGGAGGGCAGTCAGCCTTTACCAAGATTTTTTTTTTTTTTTTTGTTAGGTATGGTTCTTCCTAGTTAGAGACTGATTTTGCTAGAGAAATAGAAATGACACAGTTTTCTCTTTAACAAAGAACAAGTAAGAGTAATGAAACTGATTATGAAAACTATTGCTAATCAGTGCTGGGTGGAAGTAATTTTTGTGCTTATGTAGTTGACAAAATGCAGGTCTGGTCCAACAAAACCTGTAAACCTCCCTTGGGAGTCCTGTTAGCCAGGATGGTAGTAATGCAGCTTCCATTGCTTTTCTCACTCTGTGTCACCCATACTGAGAGTCAGGACAAATTTACACTGGGTTATTAATAAAGAAAGAAGATACAATAATTGCAACCAACTAGAGACTTACAGATTATTACTCTTACATTTTAGGCCTTTATTTTTTCCCAAAAAATATGAGTGTTATCAATGGAAAAAAATTTTAATATTCAGAAGAACAGTACAATATAAATAGAAAAAAAAAGTCCTTTTAAGAAGATACTTTGAAAAAACACTCTACTCAAATATCTACAAGGCCTGGAGGAGTATACACAAAGAATGAAGTAAAGGTTAATAGTAAAGGTTAATGTCTCAACTTTTGTCTGCTATGTGAAAGAGCACAGTACTTTACACCAAAAAACTGGGGGAAAATGCCCTGAAAAAACACAGTCAGGTAACATGTCCATGCTAAAGAACACACGGATTTTCTCCAGTCTGGAGGTTGAGGTCACCTTAGATAGAGCTGGCTATGAAAGGACCTGCTGTCAGTAACATATTCAGCAGTGGATTATGGAGATTTACAGCCTGTGTAAATCAGGTACAGCACATATTTTTGTGCTCTTCACCTGCAGCAAGTGTGATGGGGGAAGCATTGGGCCCACTCTTTTTGGTCACATCTGCACTGGCAAATCTGTAAGGTTGAGCTCAAGGGTGGTAATGAGTCATGTGAGAAAGTGGAGGGAGAAGTAAATATCAAAGTTATAATAAATTAATTGTGGCAAGCCTAGAACAGAAATAATAGAAAAAGCTAGACTAGGGCGAGCACCTGCAGTCTTGGGAATTGCTACAGATTGGGGAAAAGGTCATGGAAATACTGAAACAGAAACTGTGTATTGCAGTACAAAATTTAAATATGATGTTTCAGATATGGAATTCTAGTGCTTGCAGGACTAAACATTTTACCTAGATTAACCCAAATGTTATTAACATTTGGTTGGAGTATTAATTTTTTTTCCCTTAACTAAAGGTCATCTGCCTTCAGGAGCCACATTTTAGAAATAATACTCTCAGAATTAGTTTTAACAGTATTGTGGTTTTTTTAAGGCAAAGCACTATTTTTGAAGGGATAGGATAAGATAAAGGTGATAAATGTATGCCAAATGAAATTATTTGAATAAGCTTGGCCTAACTGGGGTGAATTAAGTTCCCCTCATGCAGTACAACTTGCTTCCTCTATAGACACAGAATGGCTAAGTTTTGGTGTCATCAATACGACAGCCTTTTAAATCTATTAATGTTTTTCTAAGTTGGAGTTCAAAACACTGGGAAGGTAAGGATTTGGTAAGATTCACCATGTGCTCTTGTGCTCAGGAGTTACTATTTACTACTACTATTTAAAGTAGTTCTGATGAACTTTCTAGTTATGACAAGGTTTTCACTTTTCCTATTTTCCCAAAGAGAGTGAGCAAGGTTTAGTAAGGTGTGTGTCATAGATATAAGAACAATTGCAACCCAGCATAATATTTAGAAGCATTTTGCTGCCAGCACAAATGAGGCAGATGAGAAGGATTAGGCAGTGTATCTGTAAAGCCTGAGGAGAGCTGGAATTCAGCTGGATCCCCAGGGGCCAAGTATTTGCTATTGGTCAGCTAAAGGCCTGGGCTTTGGACTATCCCTATTTTGTTAGGTTTTGTGTTTCATCTATCTCCCAGCTAAAAAGAGGAAGGTGAAAGGAAAAATACATGAGTAAAACTTAGAAAATATTGAAAACAAGGCAATTAAGAAAGGCAGGTTATAAAACTAACTTCTCTGTGTCTACCTTGCTGTGCAAATGCAGGTTGCTCCTGCATTAAGCTTGAAAAAGCTCAAGGAAGAGCATACGATCAGATATTTCAAGGAATCATATATAAGGAAATTGTTTAAATGTACCTAAATGAAGTTATCTTTGCTCTGTTCAAAGCTTGAGACCTCCTCTTTAGGCCTCCACGAAAGCTTTCAAATGTTTGTCAGGTTGCTACGGCATTAGGCAGCAGTCACATCAGCAGCTGAGCCACTCATTCTGGTTTTATTCTTGGTTTTATTTCTATGAGCAGCCATTTTTCTGCTTGACAGGCATAGATATATTAGAGCCAACAATCACACAAGGACTCTTAGTAAAACAGAGGGCTGGAAGATGGGAACTCATGACCATTGACGAGCTCTTGAGGTATTTAACTGGGAGACCAAAAAGTCTTAAGGGGCCAGGTCAAAGGGATCTAAAAGAAGAAAAACAAATTATGACATGGTTAATGTCACCTCTGCTCTGTGTGGCTTACCTGAAAATGTAGCATGCTTAAACAAAGAGTAAGTGAATTAAATAAGGCTCCAGCTGGCTGCTTTTCTCCTTTCTCCACCAGGTTTTAAATGACTCAAGTATTTGGCCTCGTTGCTGAGGTTCAAAGGCTATGAACCCGTGTGAGTATACATTTTATGTGAAAATACTGGAGGAGCAGAGCCCTGAGCCATGACAGTGAGGCAGAGTGACAGGTGCTTGTTTCCTAAAAACCTTGCTGAGCCTTGTGTTTCTCACTGATGGGATTTTCAGAGGGGCTGCTGGGAGTGCCCGGCAGAGACCTGGTGCTGCAATAGCAGAAGATATTCCTCAGTTGTGATGAAACTTTTTCAAATGCTTAGCACAAAAGTGAACTTTCTTTGTTTAAATGTTGTTATAAAAGCCATTGGTATGACTCATATTAGCCCCAAGGCTTTCAAAAGCCTTTGGAATACAGTAATAGCAGAACACGCACTGCATCCAGAAGTTGAATCTTTGCTTAAGATTTCCTAATCCCTGCAACAGCTGCAGCTCCAGAACTTGAGGGGATCTCCTGTTGACCCACTGCACAACACATTGCACAGGCAACAAACACTGCTTTTGTATATTTGTGTGCCTTTTATATTCACACTGTAGGAGAGGGGCTGCACGTGCTTGACCAATATGTGATAAATAGCTGCAGAAGCTAGTTCAGCATGTAGGGAGCTGTGAAAATATATTCTGGTTGGGAATATTGTGACAGCTATGATAAAGCTGCGTTACTTAACTACCTTTGAGCATCTGGCTCTTCCCACAGGGTACTTTGTTTGGGAATATGATCTCTACAAACAGCTTCTGATTTCATGCCCGAAGAGTAGTAACTGAACGCGCTCAGACAAATTTACCATGAAAATATTGTATTCCTTTTATCTTTGGACAGAGGAAATTCTTCAGGCAATGTTTCTTTTGATTGGTAAATGCCAACCCAGCAGCCTGCTGCTGCAGCATCAATGAAGCTGTAGGTATCTGTCTCTTCTGTCTTGACAGTATGGCCTGAACCAGAGATGTATGAAATTCATTCCCCAAGTGCCTTGATGATGCCAGCCAGGCATGATGACAGTGAGACTAATTGTGGCAATACTGTTGTCTAAATCTAGGGAGAGGCAAGGAGGCATGCTCATAGCACACAGCCCATGGGACAGCCTAAGGACTGTAGTGGGAACCCAACTAAAAAGGAAAAGTCTTCACTCTCTGGGGGCACAGTTTGCTTGCCTTCATCAATTCCCTGAAAGTTGGCCTGTAGAACAGCAGCACTTCTGCCACCCAGCTAAGACTGATGCTGTAAGAGCAAAAGCAGCAGGAATCACAGCATGAATAACAAGAATTTGGGATTAATAATCCCTGTTGTTTATGGAAATATGGATCTCTTTCTCCAAGGTCTGCTGAAGGCGTCCATCTTGTCATGCCAAGAAGTTACACTCTGTTTTAAGCATGATTATGCAAATTTAACAATTTATTCTTGCTATAAAATGTATTTTTCCAACCTTACTCTAAGACACAGATATTTGCCAGATGAGATAGGTAAAATATTATATTATCCTGCCTGAGTAATGAATGTGCTCAGACTGGTTACTGTTCCTTGCACCAATGCATTACTCCTTCTGGATAGAAAATGTTTATTGAGTTTACCCTCCCCAAAGGCTTCAAACCAAAACTGAGTCACAGTTCTGGGTTTAGAGTTCTTGTAAACCCAAGATGTTTTAAAATTAGAAGGAAAAGTAGAAGTGCAAAAAAAAAAAAAAAAGGAAAAAAAGAAAAAAGTGCCATCGACTCTTAAACGATTTAACCTATTTAGTAAGTGTTAGGGAGTATATCTGTTGGTAGTTAAATATTTGACAAGTAATTTCTAATGAAGAGCAAAAATAATGATTTTCTGAACTCCTGTTTTGGGGCAATGAAACACAGCAATGCAGGAGAA
The DNA here is from genome assembly GCA_013400435.1 of Pycnonotus jocosus. Classification (NCBI taxonomy): domain Eukaryota; kingdom Metazoa; phylum Chordata; class Aves; order Passeriformes; family Pycnonotidae; genus Pycnonotus; species Pycnonotus jocosus. Next base: position 225,993 of record VWYP01001107.1, on the reverse strand, counting down.
CATTCTAGATGATATTTTTTTATCAGGTTTCATAGGATTTGCAATACTACTAACACACAAAAGCTTCAGAGAGCTTCTGGCTGAGCTGGGTGGAAGTAACTTGTCTTTTCTTGAATGTAGAACTGCAGTCAGTCAGTAATTGTTGATCTGCTTCTTCAGTCACAAATCTGCATCTCATAAGTGTGCTCATAGCTAAAGCTGAAGTGAAATAGTAGAAGCTTTGAGATAACAGATGACAAGAATCAGATGCACAACACAAACTGATTTTGCAGAGAAAATATCAGTTCTGAACAGATGGTGTTATGTCCTGTTATCTGTACTCATGCTGGTTGTCAGAAATGTATCAAAATCTGGTACCCAAAACCATGGGAAAAGTGGTGGGCACACCACTACAAATCCATGATAAGGCAGCATGTGTGCTAATTGTACTGCAGGAAAAGCAGACCTCTAATTAATAAAAATATGCTAGTTCATTTCAGGATGAGCTGTGGGTCTGCCAGAAACACACCTCAACTCATACCTGTCAGTGAAACACTTCTGTCACAGAGCTAGTGAAAACTGTTTTGTGTTATGTCATGGAAAAGATCTGGGATCTCTGGCTGGTGCTCTCAAAAATTACAGGAGAATTGGGCCCTAGAAAATGAAGCCCTTGACCATCCCTCAGTGTCTGACCTTAGTTGGGCATTTTAAATTGACAATTTGTGTTGCTGGTTTTGAGAGATAACTTGCCATGCTATTGTCATAAAGTGTGTTTTAGGACATAGAGTCATTCATATCCTTAGATTAAAAAGAGGAGCATCTGTGAATACAATCAAAAACATTAAAATGGCATTCAAACTGAATTTCTAGGCCAAATGCTCAGCTCTCTATCACTTTTATTTCTTGATAATGTCAGACTGATAACGTATATTTGAATCGATGGACCAGTATATTAAAGGTATTTTAGGCTACAAAAGCTATCAAAGTTAGGAACTCTTGCTCAGATATCAGAATCATCACAGTTCAGACACCTTTGCAGAAATGGAAGTTGCTTCTTGTGGTTAAAGTCCTATGTGCTATAAATACAAAAGCTGAAAAACTGTGAATTTATACTGACTGTGAACAGAGACAGAGTGATAAAAAGGTTTATATTAATCTGGATCCCCTTTCAGATTGTTAGAGCCAATGTGTCCTATTTTCAGGGACCCTGGCAAGACCTACTTAGCTGTGGCTGAGGTATCTGTGGCTGTAGACAAATATCGCCTGACACTTTCAATTGCGATTATATTTCCATTTCAAAACAACATGGGTAGCATTCCGTCACTCTTTTAGTGGTTCTGTCCTGTACTTGACATAGCCTGAAATCAAACTGAAAGCTCAAATGTAAGTGCTGGGTATTACCCTTGCCATATGAGAATGCCCTCTATATGTGTCTGCACGTGAGAGACCGTCCCTTACTGCAGCCAGCTGAATATGTTGTCATCTTCATCAGCAGGAGGGCTGGGAGTGAGGCATCCTAGTTCACTAGGTGGATCTTGGATATTGATGATGAAAACACAGGTGGGAACTGAAGTTTCGTGAAGCCAATGCAGCCATAAGATAGAGGATGTTTCACAGGAAGTGTAGCTCAGCCTTGGAAGGCTCCAGAAGTTGGGAATGCCAGTTTGGAGATGTGCATGTAAGTTCACAGGTTTCTGAAGGGGAGCTGCAGCCCAAAAAGTAGGCAGCATTGATTGACCCCTTGTCAATCAAAATATGAGTCTGTAGAAGAACTACAGACTTCAAACTTTGTGATATGAATGTTACAGTTAAAGATTATATGGAAGGAACACTGAATTAACTGAGTTATGGCCTCACTCTGGGAGTTTCCAATAACATTGCAAAGTTTTGTCCAGGTCTTAGTCTGCAGCACAGACCAGGCTCTAAGGATGGCAAATTTGACACCTTCCTTGCATACTGCTTAAAGGAAATTGTGTTTATACAGGGTCATGGTAGATAGAATAAGGTAGTACACTCAGTTTTTCTTGTCATACAACCATTTTGTTGTTGGAAGTTAGTGCCACCACTTCTGGTGATTAACCACCTTGTTAGTTCAAATTTTAATTAGCTTAATAATTGAACTATGGATTTATAATTTTGTTAACAATAATAAAAATAATTAAATAAACCTCGCCTTATTTTAAATGTTGACTTAGACTTTGAGAGATAGAACTTAAATAGACAACTGGATTTTCCTAATGAACTTTTATTCTACCTTAGTGCAAATATCTTTACACATAACTGTGCCAAAGGATAGAAAAAAATTTGCATATTTGAAAAGTCATTATATGGAATCGAGACCCAAGGAAAAATTGCACCTCGAAACAGAGAGGGGAACCCACCAATCTAACTGAAATGGAGGAAAAAGATGGGCACAGATATAAATTTATTTAAGTTTAGAGGAAGTTGAAAAGTTTTTAAAATAGTAATATCAGAAAGACAGGTTTTTGACTCCAGCGTCCATCTACAAACTTGAGGAAGCAAAAGATAAGTTCCAACCCAGAGACAAAAGGAGGGAACTGCTGTGCTCCTTCTGAAGCTTTTATGTTTGCACTCCAGGTCCGTCTGAGCTGCGAGCGATCTCAGCTGTGAGCTTGTTGTGTTGCAATAGGCTGCACTGTTACAGGAATAAGAATTTCCTCTGGCACTGCCAAACACAGGACACAGAAGGGAAAGAGTGCAGTAATGAGAGTGCAGGTGGGCTGTGTGAAATGGGTTTGGAGCTGGGCAGAGTCGTGGCAGCAGGAGGAACCCCCTCGTATTATAACATTACCTTAAGGCTAACCCTGCATATTGAGCTGTCAAGTCTGAGAGAAAAGACACATAGGAAGTAATTTTTCTACTTGATGTGCCATGGTAGGATTGAGGAGTGAAAATGAAAAGCAAAATTAGATTCAACCAGCAGTACTTAGGAAGTAATGCAGTAAAAATTGGAAGGGTGATGGCAACCTTTAGGAAAGAGATGAGGGTTCAGTAACACAGCCATTATTTGTGTTCCTTGAAGTGTCTACATTTCCGTGATACTACATTTTTCTCTGACATGTTTATTTCTATGGTACTTTAAAACACTAACTGCCTTTGTAGCTGGTAAGAATTGCTTACAAACATAAAAGCATCACAGTATCAAAGTAGCCATTTAAACAACAGACAATGAACAAGAGAAGCAAATCTACCTTTGAAGAAGTCAACAAAAGGTGAGAAAATTATGTTAATTTTGTGAAACTGACAATACTTTTACTGACTCATAATGAAAAAATGGTATAACATCAACAAATATATTTAAACAAATATTTTAATTGTTTCCTAGTTAGTAGGTTGTCTTATCCATTGTTTTTTGGGATTTTTTTTGTCAGTCTTCAGAACACATTAAGCTCTGCAGTGGTTGACTTAGCCATCAATTTATTTTGACCATTCCTCCTTTATGCAAGTTCTAGACTACTGCATAGAAACAAAATTTCAAATCCTTAAGGTATAGTAAGAACAAGATTTGTTTTAGGAAAGCCAGTAATGAATCAGATATCTTATTTGATAAAAAATTAAATAATACAGCTGGATCTCTTTTCTTCACTCACTCAAGCAACCTTACTTTTTAAACTGTGAAAATAATCCTACAAGTGATTTGGTCATATTGTCATTATGCATACATAGCCTTTGCCCACCTTGTTAATCAAGAAATGTAATCAGTATTTACTTTAAATTATGTTCCTGGGATTAGCTATATACTAGAAAAATATTTACAGTTTGTTGCACTGAAGATGAAATTGTTTAGATAAACTATTAAACAGATAATTGGGGATTTCTGGTGAATGTGAAGAACTAAATGCCCTTATGCTTACATTGTTTTGGTGCATAGTCTTAGTGCACCTCATCTTAGGAAAATTTTTGTAAGTGTCCTTCTGAAGTGAAAAATCAAGTTATTTTCTTGAACAATTTTATTAAGATGATGTCTTCACCATTCACTTAATACATACAAAGAAGACATCTACTTGACTGTGCTTACATTATTTGCACTGAAAATGGTTTCCTCTGGTTCAAATCAAACCCTCTTTTACCATGCACGTGGTGGCAAGACAAACAAAAAATCTTTCCTTTGTGTAAGTGAAGGAGTGCATCATTGAGGTCTGTGGTTTTGCATATTTTCTGCAGTTTTGTGTTTGTTTGGAAGTTAAAAACCAGCTGCTTGAAACTGTGGTTGTGACTTGGAAAGGATAATAGAGTAGCATAGTGTGTGTTTTCAATAGATTTTCAATAGAGCAGCTCATCTGCTTGTTGTTCAAGGCTGGGAAACAAGCAGTAGTAATCTATTTTTCTACATTTGTTCTCTAGTTTGTCAGGAAAAGTTGTGTCTGAGGGGTTGAACAAATTGCAACCATCGTGTTAGATAATGTTCTGAAATACGTGCAGTATCCATCTTCCCTCAGTCCCTCATGGTTTCAATGGGAATTTTAGTCTTGAGCTATTTCAGTAGATGCCCTATTTAAAAGAATATACAGCTGAGAGTGGGCAAAGAAGTGCAAACTACCAGTGTTAACCCTAAGTAGGTTCATTTGAAATTTGTTTTTTTTCTAAAATTTGTCAGACTACACAATTTATCTTGTATTCCAGGGATTTCTTATTCATATCTGCTACTCTTTCATCATTCTTCACCAACTGTGATAAACAACTGAGGGGATATAATTAAGCTTTGACAAGGGAAGAAAGCACCTTGAATTTGAAACCTGGAAAGGGAGAGACTGAGCTGATAGGGGAAAGCAGACAAGATGTTTATTTTATTGTGCACAAGAAAATGCTCATTCAGAGGTATTGACTAAAGCATGTACCTCATCACCAAGCCCTGAACAGGATCTTCCTTCTTGCTTTTCTTTCTGTAAGCATTACACACGTTGTGCCTGTTTGCTAGCTGGCGAATGCCTTGCCTGGCTCTTCAGTGCTTGTTGTCTCTGCCTCACCCTGGCTCTTGAAAAAGAGATTATGATCTAAACAGGATTCCTCTCAAGTCCTGGTGTCAACTGGAACAGAGCTTGGGGGGAAAATATTTGGTAGAACTAGCACTATTTACATAAGATTTACTATTTTCATGAAAGAAATTGAAGATATTCAGGCACCCACAATTTTTAGCTTGCCTAAGTATTGTGCTGGCCTTAAAGGATTTAAATTCTCTAAAATATTCAGTTGATCAGTAGCTCAGTTCTTGATAGGCAATCACATAGTATTTACCAAAATGGGAACTCAAAATATTAAAGGCCTTTTTTCCTTTTAAAATAATATTCCTCTTGTCTAATAAAATATTAACAAGGTTAATTTTGCATTTTGGAGGCACTGGATCCCAAGACTTTTTAAAATAATAAGTATTTCAAGATTCAGCTAGGAAAGATTACCACCGGTATCAACTTCTTCTTACTGTCTTCCTATGCAATACACTGAGACTACCAAAATCTGTAATAATTTTTTACACAGTGCTGTCTCTATAAAACATAAATCATTAAAAATTTGCAGTTATTATTTCCTTTCACAGTACTATATTGCAGCTGGTAATAGTCATATCTATAGCTAACAGATTTAGAGCTTTAACAATATATGGGGTTTTTTAAAGGGAAGAAAAGGGGATTGATAGTGCTGTCATAAGTGTTTGCTTAGTACTACCTGGACTGCCTATATTCTGTCACTCTGAAAAAAAATGTTATTGGCAGCCCTGAATCCTGTTTTTCCTGTGTGATTATTGAAAGGGATTTGACTGCCACCTTGCTCTGTAAGAATGGGAACAGAAATCTGGCACCAAAAAATATTAATGGGAAGCAAAACCCATTCTTAATGTATTTAAATGAGGAAGCAAGAAGCCACATTGAGCAACTTTTAACATCTCAGTTATTAGCATTATAGAAAGCTCCTCTTAATGTAAAGAAATTCAAATCAAAGCTCAGTGGAGTAATTGTAGAGCACCACTTAAAACAACCTATAAAAGCACTTGTTCTTCAGTTACTTTTCCTGTAGCTTTTGAGCTATGATTCAGTTACAGCTGGTCTGTGATGGAAATAAAAAAGTTGGCTAAGATTTTCCTCGTGGGTAGACTTATCCAATGCTGGTAAATTTCCATGTAAAATTGGATTTGGGAGAAATAGAAAGACATTACAGCCCTTCTATTGTGAGCAATGGTAGTGCAGGCTTTCCCTTTGCTGTTGCAGGAGAGAGTTTTAATCTAACAGTGATGCCTGCAAACCACCCCTCCCTGCCAACCGTCTGGTGCTCCATTCTGGACCGGGCTGTGAGGACGCCATGTACTCAAGAGCATTTCCTAGTTTGTATTTCTAGTTCATTTGGCCAGTTTAACATGCCTTAGGCATGGACTAGGTTTTAGGAGGTGAAGGCATGCGTCCTATTTTCCTTATATATACATGAGGTTGGGCTGGCTGAAGCTGCTGTGACTCCCTGCACTGGGATCAGCAAACTAATCCAGCTGGGGAAGAAAAATAAGAAAAAAAAGTGGCTAATTTTGAATATTGCTGCCAGTTATGAGGAATGAGGAGAGAGCAAGTTGCCACAGTCCCAATAAAAAAAAAATGTATCTCAAAGTGGGAGCAGGAGCCTCACTCTACTTCCAAGCCAATTCAGCTTTTTCTGCCAAGTCCTCCCTGTCATATCTCTAGTCAGCTTTGGAAGAGAAGGATGTCCATCTACTTTATTAAGGATGCTGACTCTCACTTGCAGGGAAAGTATTACTGGACCCTTTGGGCCGGGACTCGCTGGGCACATCAATGCACAGTTTCAGTGAGATTGCTTCTGAACATGCAAATCTTCTGCATAGGCAAGGAGATGTGGGTGTGCAACTGGTAAAAATAGGTGAGTTTCTATTCTTTTGAGGTAGTAACAACCACAGAAAAAGAGGCTAGGACAGAAAAGGAAATTATCTTGCTTTGGATCCTTGTGACTCTTTCTTTTCCAATAAGAAGGCAATAACTATGATAACTACAGAAGGAGAACAAACTTAAGCTGCTGATGACATTTCAAAGTTGTTTGTCAGTAAGCAGGTACATGCAAGCTGATCTTTAACAATTCTATATGTAGCAAGTAATTTCCATTTGTAATATCTCAGCTTACTGAGTATAAGATGTGTATTGATCCTTTTTTTTTTTCTTTTTAATTCAATGGTGCAAAATTCTTTAACAGCTATCTAGCAGACAGAGAAATCAAAATTAATATGTGATATTACTTGAAGGACATTAAAGGGGCTATCCTGAAAACCTGCAGCTATGGCTTTTGTTACTTATTCAACATTTACTTGCTTTCACCTCACTAAATTGTTAAATTTTAAAATTCTTAAGACTTTAACCTGCTTTTGCGTATTTTAATCTGTTGAAGATCAACTGCAAACACTACGCCAGTTACACAAACAATATGATTACAAGAAACACATTGCAGTCAAAGTGGAGTGGAATATTTCCTAACATAAAATCTTCTATAAACCCAGGTGTCATAAACTTCCAAAGCAGACAAGTACTTAACAACTAACAGTGAGGTATTGAGTGACTGACCTTGGCTGAAGTGCTGACAGACTAGCATAAGTGAAAGTGATTAAAATCAGCATCTTGGACTTCTCTGATGTGTGCTACTGGTAGACCTGATATATCTGCTGTGTTTGAAAACATACATAAAGACTCTCTAATCTGCAAGTAATATATTGTGTTTTCACTGGATGAAAAACTAGATTTACTCCTGCCCTTGTTCAAGTAAAACTATGTGAATTGCAAATTTGTCAGTAATATTACATCACTACTGTATCTTTTAAGTTGACATAGATGCCACACATTTCTCTACATCTCAGGGCTACTCAATTCTGCAATAAGATGACCAGGCTATTCTATTATTTTTTTTGCTTATTCTAATGTACCAATTTCTAATGCAAGGGAAGGAGAATGCTGAGCTCAGTTATGTGTCTTTACTAATCTACTGCAGATCAACGTGTGTCAAATAATATGCATGTATAAATTAATAGGGACAAGACAAACTACTTATTGAATTAACAATTTGTATGTTTAGAGGAAAGTTTCAGACTACAGGGTATTGAAACTTGTTTGAATCATCTGCCCTTCCATTGCATGTTCACACTACACTGAAGAAATGACTGATTTTGTATCTCACAGAATCAGAGAACCATAGGATGGTCTGGGTTGGAGAGACCTCACAGATCACGCAGCTACAACTCCCCTGCTGTGGCCAGGGATGCCCACCTCCTGAGTCAGGTATTTCAGAGCCCCATCCAGCCTGGCCTGGAACACCTCCAGGTATGGGGAGCCCACAACCTCTCTGGGCAATTTGTTCCAGTGTCTTCCCACCCTCACAAAAGAATTTCTTCTTGATATCGAAACCAAATCCTAATCTGTACTTATCTTTGTTCAGTTTATAAGGCCACTCTCCCTTGTTACTGTCACTTGTCACCTGTCACCCGCCCTTGTGAAAAGTCCCTTTCCGTCTCTCTTGTAGGCCCCTTTAGGTACTGGAAGGTGATATAACATCTCCTCAGAGCCTTCTCTTCTCCAGGTGTAACAGCCCCAACTCTCTCAGCCTTTCCTCATAGGAGAGGTGTTCCAGTCCCCTCATCATCTTCGTGGCCCTCCTCTGGACTTGTTCCAGTAGATCCATGTCTCTCTTGTGCTGGGGACCACGAAGTTGGTGGTGTGGTCCCACCAGAGCAGAGCAGAGGTGCAGCATCCCCTCCCTGGCCCTGCTGGCCCCACTGTTTTTGGTGCAGCCAGGGTGTGGCTGGCTTTCTGGGCTGCCAGTGCCCACTGCAGGTGCTGGTGAGCTTTCCACTCACACACACTCACAGCCAGCCTGTGCTCATGCCTGGGGCTGGCCTGATCCCGCTGCTGGACCTTTTTGAACCCAGTGAGGTGTGCATGGGCCCAGCCCTCAGACCTGTCCAGGTCCCTCAGGATGGCATTGCTTCCCTCCAGCACATGGCCACACCACTTAACTGGGTTCAGCTGTCTTTTTTGTTTACAAAGAACTCTGCTTACAGACCTTTTTAGGTTTAATTCTGCTAAGATAGTAAGGATTTGATTTTGCTTGGGTAATCTGTTTTGCTTGACAACATGGTTGAGGACCTAGATAAACTCAAAATCTCAAGGAGTGTTCATGGTAAGAAAACAGTAATTTAATTGCAGGAAGAAGGAAATAAGGTATAGCTTCAAAAATTGTTTTCAAATTAATCCTTTTGAAAATCTGTGTAATTATTGCAAATAACTAGACAAACTGTACCTGCCTAACAAAAGGTAACCTTTGAACTGAGGTAATTTCTGACCTCGACTGAATTAGTGAGATTCTGAAACCCACACATTAGAAAAGCAGCACACTAAGGATACCAGCTGTCAAAAGGAGTTAGCAAGAAATACTTCAAACTTCCTTGCTCTTAAAAATCTCCTTACAGCACTCCTTACAGGTGCTATCATACATAATTAGTTCTGCAAACTGTCCTACTGTTGGCATCTGATAGCTCATACCACAGTGGGTAGACTAACTGCTTAAAAAACATTCATAGCTTGTAACCTGAAAGCTTTCAGAAAACTTGCATAAAATTCAGCCTGTGTTTTGTCAGCCTACCTCCACAGCCATGAAAAACTACACATATTTTAAAGAGACAGAAGGAATGGAAGAGGGGCAAGTGTGGGACCAAGCAAAAACAGTCCACAGATGAGGTGTGAAAAGCATTTATTTTCAGTTGGAAGTGTGGGGTGAGGTTTTACCGTATTGTGTGTTTAATATAATGGGAAGCAATTAAATTGCAGCAGAGCACCAATATGCCATGCGGTGCAGTGGCTGATACAAAAACACTTCATGAGTTTCTGGTGGTATTGGTGCACTTTGTATGCATGCAGCCATCACTGTCTACATGTGTAGCATTCTGATAGAGCTCCTGGTAAACACTTAATCACCATTTGCAGCACTGTGAATAAATGGAAAGGTCAGTAAAGACCACACATGGAAGGCTAGCCTACAATAAAATGGGAGAGCCCTTAAAGCTGTGTTCCTCAGTGAGAGTTTTTGTTTACTTGCTGTCTTACCTTGAAGCATCCCCATCTCTCTCCCACTTTGGAAGCACTCAGGCTTTTGACTACAAGGACAGAAGCTCAGAGACTCAGAGAAGAGATATCCCTCAGAGAAGAGGGATAGCACACTCATTTTTGGGACTGCTGTTCCTTACCCTGCCTAGGTCAGCCACACATGATAGACGTGAGACTACAGCAACAGACTCAGTGACAGCCCTGCTCTACCCCCTTCCTGCTCCCTCCATGGGGCCAGTGGGGTTCGAGCAAAGCCCAGCTTGACCTTGCCGCTCCTCTTCACCAGATCCAAAAAACTGTGGGATGTCTTTGCACCTCTGGCAGCTGCAAGGACCAGCCTGAGAAGGGAGAAGTGACACAGAACAAGAGGGAGCACCCCATCCCTATACCTGGAAAGATAGCTCCAAGATTTCTGGGAAAAATGTGAAAACTTTAACAAGGAAGCCCTAAAGCTTGGTGGCCCCCTTTTCACACCTGGGAAAGTGCCAGGTGCATGTAAATGCCTTGACTTTTCCCACAGGACAAAGTTTTAAAATAGTGGCTTGAAAATTCAGCAAAGATGAGAAAAGCTTTAAGGACTGATTGCCTTGACCAGTCCCAGCTGGTTTAGGTGAATTAATTTCTTGAATAATCTTTCCTAGCCTGAAATCTGTGGGGTTTTTTAATAAAGTAAAAGTCAAACATGAAAATGAATTTTAGGTTAACATATTGAAGGATTTTTTGTGTTTGTTTGTTTGTTTTTCAGTGTTTTGTTTTGGTTTTTCTTTACAAGAATATGTTCTCAATATAATAAGTGAGAGAGAAAGAAGGAAAGACAAAATTAATACAAAATGGAAACAAAGGGGGTCCAATGTGCACAATGCTGGAGTCATAGAAGGAGAAGGGATGTATCTTTTGGTCCTTACATTCTATTGCAATAGATGAGTGGCTGAGACTATCTGAGGGGTGGGGCCTCCCTCTCTCCCTAGAGTCCAATGCTGTGCTTAGTCCCTTATTTGTCCATAAATACTTTAAGAATTTTGCCACAGTCCCAGATGCACTAATAGGTGTGCAGAGGGCTGGCCCAGGCCAGGTGCCAGGCACCCACCAAAGCTGCTCTCTCACTCCACTCTGCAGCGGGACAGAGAGGAAATGTAACAAAACATGGGTTGCGATAAGGACCAGGAGAGTTCACTCACCAAATAGAGTCATGGGCAAAACAGGCTCAGCTGAGAAATATGAATTGAATTTATTACTATCAAAATAAGAGCAGGATAATGAATAGTAAAGTAAGACCCTTAAAAATACCATTCCCCCAGCCCTCTCTCCTTCCCAACTCTACCTCCTACCAACAACAGCACAGGGAGAAATGGGAGTTATGGTCAGTTCATCACGTGAATTTCTGCTGCTGCTCATGGAGAGGAGTTCTTCCCTGCTCCACTGTGGGTTCTCTCCCAGGAGAGACAGTTCTCCATTAACTTCTCCAGTGTGAATATATCTCACGGGCAACAGTCCTCCCCACACTGCTGCTGCTGCTGGGGTCACCCTTGGGTGACTCTTGGGTCACTCTTTGGTCACTCTTCCGTGGGGTACATTCCTTCAAGGACAGGCTGCTTCAGCATGGGAGCAGGGCCCCTCTCTCCACAGGTCTCCCACAGGGTCACAGCCTCCTCTCAGGCACCCACTCACTCTGGTGGGGGCTCCTCCTCAGGCTGTGGGTGGATCTCTACATGCCCCCTGTATCTCCACAGGCTGCAAGGGCACAGCTGCTTCTCCACTGTCTTCACCATGAGCTGCAGGGGAATCCCAGGTCTGGCACCTGGAGCATCTCCTGCCCCTTCTTCTCCACTGACCCTGGTGTCTGCAGAGTTGCTCCTCTCACATGTTCTCACTCCACTCTTCTCCTGTTGCATTTACAACTGTGCAACAACTTTTAGTTTTCTTTCTTCTTAAATTTGTTATCACAGAGTTGTTACCACCATTTCTAAGTGGCCCAGCCTTGGCCAGTGGCATGTCCATCTTTGGAGCTGCCAGGGACTGGCTCTGCTGGATGTGGAGGAAGCCATGCCTGTGCCCAGTTCTGCTCCTGAGCTGTTGGTTTGTCTCCTGGAGTTGGTCTCAGACCTGGCTGCCTGTGCCTGGTCACCACTAGACTGTTGCTGGGATGTGCTGTTATCCATCCTGCCCAGCTCAAACTCCCTGGGACAATGCCCTCTTGGTGATGGTGTTGCATCTACTGGGGCTACCTCTTATCACCAGTTCATCTGTGCTGCTGAGCTGACCTGCTCCTGTGCTTCTGTGGTACTGTCAGCAAATTCCCCAGTTGTAAGCTCCTGTGCTTCCTTTCTGAGTATGCTGTGTGTGTTTTGAAATGCATGTAGTCAGTATTCCTAATTAAACTAAAAAAAAATTTAGGTGACCTCAAGTCTTTAATTACCTGAAAAATTATTTCTTTGGGAGGGCTACAATCTCCTGTGGGCAAGTAACTGCTCTGCCTCTTCAGACTCCTGAGGGTGACTGCATTAAGCGTGTAGTTCTGACAATAGCAAAAGGAGTAGCTGCTCCAAATCTGTGGAAAAGTTGGGGCTGAAGATCAATGGAGAATGACTACAGGGGATGGATAGGCAGAGGCTACATCTTCCTTCTAGAGAGATGTGTCTGTGTTGTCTCTTGCCTGTGGCTCTGCAGTTGCTTAATTTACCTGGTGAAGTGCGTGGTTGGATTCATATGCTGTGGGGCTGTGTCTGATGGATACCTGGTGGGAAAAAACAGAGTGAAAATTACAATATAATGTCTTTTGGAACAAAGTGGGTCTTTGACTGTTTGGCCGTCCTGGTCTGGAGGCTTTCTTTGCAGTCAAGGTTGCAAAGCCTCCTCAGGTTGATCCCTTTCTTTGGCCTGTCACTCATGTCTTGTTGACCCTGATGGAATGAGCAGTCTGCAGTATCATCATGAGGCAGGTATGAAAACATGTTTATCTTCAACCTCTTCTCACCACAGTTCAACTCTTGCAACTAATTTAAAATACAGTTGTCATCCTCATGAGGATAAAGGGGGATTTACCAAGATTCCTTTTCTTGGAAGGAGGCCTGCAGGAAAGATATGCTTGTCAGAAAACACACTGGGAAGTGTTGTCCTTTTGATATACTTTAAAGAATTCTTATATATTTTTTTCTATTACCTAATCCATTTTGCCAAATGCTGGCAGATATTTGCAGTGGGTTTTTCACAGCAGTCGGAGGCAGAATGTGTCTTTCTACTGGACAGCTAATGAATCCCATAGAACAGGGGAAAATGAAACATGTCGTCAATGAGTAATTTCGTCATGTCCTGATACTGGTACACCAGTGAGGCACACAAACACAAAAAACAAAGAAACTGGAGTAAACTTGTCACGTGGTATCAGTAACCTGTGTGTGCTGTGGCTAATCAGGACACAGCTCTATATCTCTGTGGTTTGCATTCTGGCTTTTTGCTTGATCCAGAGTCTCCCCCACTCCAGCTACCCTACCCAGTGCTTGGTGTTGTATCTAGGCAAGCTGCACCCTGTGCAGGTTGCCAAGAGGTTGTCAGAATGCTCACCAGTAACTGAAGTGAGATAGTACTTAGCCTGCATAATAATAGTTACATATATACCAGATATTTTGAAATTTGGAAAAGAAAATAGTTTAAACATTTTGTATACGTATTGCAAAGGTTTAATGCATAATTTTAGCTGTATGAGTGCTTTAGGAGTGCAGGATGCATTGGTTTAAGATACTGATTGTGCAACATATTTTTGAGGAAATTAAATTAAAGAATAGTTGTGACAATTTCCTAGGAACTCACTGTAGAGGAATGTATATCTGTGTCCTTGTTTGTTGTCTTATGCCCCTTGTAAGAAAACTTTAATTTTTCAAAGCAGGATTTTGAATGAAGGCCTTCAGGGGACCTTCAGTCCAATTCTATTTTCTGTGGGCTGAAACTTTTGGAAGAGCTTGCTATCTAATTTTTCCACTAGAAATTTTATGAAGTCCTTTACTATACATTCTGAGAAAGCCCATCTTCTGTTTGCTTCTATTTTTCTTAAATACTGTTCTGAAGCTGAGTTACAAGTATAAAAACAGAAGACTTGGGAGGACAATATACTTTAACACATGAAGCCTCAAGCCTGAAATCAGACCCATTGTTTTTTTTCAGGTGTGTGATTTTTCTTAAGACACCAGTAGAAGTTCAGCTGCTTTGAGATCTGCAGGGAGCTTTTGTGAGCACACGGCTTCTTCAGGCTGAATGTACTGCTTAATCATGTGTTGCATAACAGGCACTGCTCTGCAGGGTCTGAACTGAGCTTTATCCTGTGCTGGGAATAAAAAACCTGTAGTCACCATAAAGGGATATCTTAAGCAGTCACACAGAGGCCACTTACAACACAGGGTGGCTCATCAACTTTCTACTGTCTGAAATCAACCCATAATTTTATGCCTGTGAGTGTAGATGAACTGCAGTATGAAGTTCAGCAACCCTAAGATTAAATCCTTTCCTCTTCCTTGCTCTTAAACACAACTTTTAACATCTCCAGTTATTGTTTCCTTTTGGTATTGCATAGTTCCTTCTTAAGTAAGATGTTACAAACCCCTATTTTGAGAAAGTGATTTAAGGCATGTGCAAAAAAAACCTACACGTTGATTTATGTCCCTGACTTGGAAACATTTCTTCTTCTTTAAAGGCTGGCAAATCCTCAAACACAGCACAAATTAGCTTTTAAAGGATGTACAGGTATTTCTGTGCTACAGGAAGCAATGCCAGGAGGATGTTTTGGGAAAAGGAAAAGTAGTACACTTGAAATTCTTTATTTAAATCAGATAAGCTAAAGTATGAGGAGTAGCTACAAAGCTTAGTTACTGAAAGTCATGTGAGTGTCCCCTATAAAGGACCAAAGGACCATCAACCTTCACATTTCATAAGCTCTAAATATCCATGGAATTGCATGAGGCTGATCAAAATAATTTTCTACTCTAAATATTGTATACATGTGCAAGAGCTTAAAATAGTTGCTTTGAACCTTCTGGAAAAGATATGCTGTGTAAGAAATATTTTGGTTATAGGTGATTTCATGAAAAAATAACTTTGGTAGCTTATCTGTATTCTTTCAATTAATATTCTAATGAGTCTTAGGTATTTTCAAGTGGTTTCGTACTTGAAAACTAAGAAACAGATTGTTTAGTACCATCAGTCTGGATTTCTCGGGAGGAAAATATTTTCTGTATAGCTGTAAAGACACTGAGCATTGATTCTAAGTAGCATATTGATATATTAATATTTTGTTTCTTATATTGCAACAGATTTCAGTAGCTTCATGGTGATGTTACTCACTTGTGGTTGTCTCTTTGCTTGTCCTAATTTAGAGCAACCACAAATGTGACTATAATTTTAATCATAAGGATAAATTAGTGATATGGTAATTTCCAAGTACCAATTTTTTCAGCTTTGTGTGTGATGGTTGGCTAGGTCTGAATATGTTCCAAGCCTTAATTCCGTTAGCACTTATTGATGTTTCATACTGACCAAATGTCAATGTAAATGAAGAAATTAATATCTAGGATTAGTAAATGGATCTTCATGGAACCATGTGTCTATTTCATGCAGTTAGAATTTACCATGTAGAAAAAATTTTCCCGGGCTATAATAGTTCTCTGTCTTTGAAATGTCTTAACACTTCCTGATTCCACTAAATTGCATTTATTTCCCAGTTTTGCACATTACTGCTAAGTAGTTTTTCTCAAAAGTAAAAAGCTCTATTTGGGTCTGTATGTGTCTACCTAGGCTGTGAAGTAATGAGTAAATAATGTCATTTTTATTTGGCCAATCCCAAAATTATTCATATCTGTCAACACATTCAAACAAGCTTCATCTCTCCTAAACCTTATTGATGGCTTTTCCTTTGCCAATTTCTCTTTAAGTTTATACTTGCTACTCATCTTCATGTCTACTAGAAAGATACTGTTAAAACTACAGTAAAACTTGTATTAATATCTATTTTAACTTTGAAAATATAATGTACCCCGCCAGTAATGAGTGCAAAGAAAAGTCATTTATGTGCTGCACAACATTATAAGCTGTACAACTGTTAATAATTGCAGATTGTTAAAAGTACCCACCAAATTACATCTGTAATCTCCTTAAATGATCTTTACAAATATCAAGAGATCACTCTATTTTTTAGATCTCAATTTGTCCAATTATACCTAGGCAATAGATATAATGATAGTGTTTGAAAATGCATGCTCACTGAAAAACAGGCACGTAGTTTATTTTTTTTTTGCTAGTGTGTAATGTAGAACTTTGTGTGCTGAGAGATGCTCTAGGGTCTGCTGTGCAAGGAACAGGCTACTATGAAGTTTTCTTTGAAATTGCAGCAGAGTTATCTTGTCTCCAAGTGAATATCTTTCTCTATACTGATTTTTTTCCTTGGGTCTTAAAATTTGATCTTTTGGAGACTCTCTATCAATCTCAAATGAAAAAACCTCTAAAACTTTTCCAGTTTTGACACCTAGTGCACCTAGTGATAGAATAAGGATAACCGTGTAGCTAATATGTTATTATTTAAGTTTGAGTCAGTTGGACATGGGGGTTGCTGTAGGAATATCCATTTGGCACTGACACCCAGCATGGTTTCTGAGGTTGTCAACACATTTTGTTAATGGATTTTGTAACAGGTGGTAAGCAGATCACTGAGGGCTGAACCAGCTTGAGCTGTGTTGCTGTCCCAGAGAAGGTATTAACAGCGCACAGCACACATTTTTTAAAAATTATTTTAAAAAGTTAATAATAATAGAAATTCTTGAAGTTAAAACAGTGTTTGAGTTTGGTTGGGGTTGGTTTTTTTTGTTGTTGTTTTTTTTTGATTTTTTGGGGGGGTGGTGTTTTGAGGCATTGTCAGACCTTGCAAGTTAACTCCGTTTTGATGTGGAGATGTCTTAAGGGGGTGGAACATTCATTGATTGTAGTGGAAGAAGACACCCAAAGAAGATTTGATGCTTCCTTAGGTCCAGTGTGCAAATAGAGGAGCTGGGCAGCAAGTAGACTGTTCTGTTGCAAAATTTTTTATTTGACTTCAGTGCCATTGATGATTGCTCACAGATTGTGTGACTGCTTCCTCTTGTCCTGTTGAAATGTGAACCAGACCTAATAACAGTTCTTGGTATCACAAAAGAAAAGAAACAATAAGTCTTGTTACTTGTGTTTTCTGCGTGTGAAAATATTCTGCTCTTCCTCTGACACTGTAATTCAAAATTGCAGCAAGATCTAAGGAATAGCCTTAGTAAATAAAAATGAACATAATGACATATACATATCATATAGGCACATAATAATCACTAGCAGGCACAAATAATCACTAGCAGAAATTTATATATGGTGGTGGTATTTGGTGGTCATTTTCTAAAAAAAGTACATCTTTATAGTATATCAATAGGCCCCAAATTATTTGAGTATTAGAGGTAATGAGTTGAATTAGGATGGTATGTACCAAGGTCGTCTTTTTGTCTGCAGCTTCCTTTTTTTGCATGTTAAATAGTTAAAAAAGAGTGTGTGTTTTTCTGTAGTTGTCATCCATTGTGATTTTAATATTTTTTTAGTTAATTAATTTATTTAGATACCCAAAGCACGTGCTTGAGGTCCTAAATTTAATGCCATCACAGAACTGAATGCACTGAGAAGGGCACTTGGATGCTTCCCAGTTTGCATGTTCACACCATGCAATGCTCTGTTAAAAAGAGCAGATCACGCATGATGTGAGTAGAATGAGTATTGTCATTTGGACTAGAGGCACTTAAATGTTTAATAGACAGTCCTGTTTTGTTCCCAGTGCTGTTTCAAGCCCTCTGTCCTTCCAGGAGTGCTACTAAGGTCATTAACTTTCAATGCCTTAGTTTCTCTTTATAAGCAATCCTCATGCCTGTGCTAGATTCTGGAAACAAAGCAAGAAAGCACTGTAAACACTGTGTGTGTCAGGCTTGCTGCTAGGCTGGGGTGAATAATTCAGCTCCTCCAGGAAGACCTGCCCAAGGCTGGGGTGAGTCAGTGAGCAACAGTGGGGGAAGCAGGTCGAATGCCTCCATGATAATCAAGGAAATAGTATGCCCTTCCTAAATCCCAGCCTAGGCAAAGTGTCTAAGATGAGCTAAGTGCTGTCCCACAGAATTATATTAATAAGCAGAAAGTTATTCGTTGAAGGGCTGTATCAGGCCTCCTATCAAGGGCTAAGACTGCTCGCTGTATCCTCTGATGTTTTATGTGAACACAAAATCTTACAAATGCAGTAAATGTTTTGTAAATAGATTTGGTCTAATAGCTTTTGACATATCTTATGTGCAAAAGGAAACAATTAAAATAATTGTACTCTTGTTCATTTGATTTTTGTCAAGATGTTGGTAATAGGATTAGCGTCTGCTGCTGCTGCTGCTGGGTTTCAGTGGACCAGCATGATTTTCTTCAGTTCAGCATGGTCTGTTCCTTGCCCTCAGAGGAGGAACTGTTAGAGCAGTAGAGTCATGTTTCCAGTGAAGGAGGAGAAGCTGCAGATATCTGTAAAGAGCACGTGACTGCTATAGGAAGCTTTCAACTGTGGCACCACGCTGGAACACAAGCTTGTCTTGCACCTTGTGCCAGTTGCTCTTATGCATCTCTTGCTTTTTTTCTTAGTTATTAATATGTAATTAATTTTTTTTAATTAAAAGCTTTATAATTTAGAAACTGGGACAGTTATATCAGTTGCTTGTCTGGACAGGTAGGCCGAATGAGGTGGAAATCCAGTATCAAGATGTGAAATCAGTGTTGTATGTGACCTAATGCCAAAGCAGGTCTTGTTCCAAAATAAAGCAGGAGGGTGCAAATTAAACACAACTTCATAAAAGTATTCTAAATTGAAAGATCCGAAGAACTACAGGACTGAGGGTAATCCTGCATGTGGCACTTAGTATTATATACTAAATAACAGAATTAGATATGCCATGGGGAGAAGTGTTGCCAAGGACTGGGTCCTTGGATTCCCTGAGGGAACCACGGCTGATTAAATGTGATGGGAGGGTTCAAGGTCAGCCAAGTGGGGTGTGAGGGAGAAGGCAAAGGAGAAGGAACAAAGGAAGCAACTGGAATTCAATAGGAAGAAGTGGATGCTTTCCTTCTTTGAAAAAGTCTTGGCTGTAGCCAAGGAACCTGTTGCAGGTTCCCTGAAAACGTTGATACAGTGTCAATAAGAAAGCAAATGAAACACTAAAATCAGTGTTTCATTAAATATCAGTTAGATATATTTTCTATTTACTTTTTTGGGCATCTTATTTCATACCCTAGTTCTGAATGATGTGTGCTGTTTGAGCCCCTGTTGTCTTGGTCTTTGGAAATAAGGTGCAGAAAAGGGCAATTTTCATAGAATCAAGTGAAAGTCAAATGTAAAAATTAAATTAGAGTCCTTTATGGAGTTTAAGTATATAGGTGCAACTGTTTTGGATATAGATTAACTAGAGTTACTACTAGATAACTATTTTCCTGGAAGGAGAGGTGTACATAGCCATCATTCTATATACATGTATTTTATGAGCATATGCTATACTAATAATATTAATTTTAAAATTTGTTGATGGCTGCTGTTGGAGTGATGCTCAATTGGACTCACTACAGATGTTACTATGGGATTACAGTGAACATGTGAGCTGCAAATAATTTACTTGATTTAGTTGACTAAACAGTGCTTGAAATTTCATAAAAGATATTTTTATTCTTTGTGCCAGCTGTCTAATAACAATGTGGAAACTCTTCAAATACTAAATTCTTGTTAATCTGAGCTTGACTAATGAGTAGGAAACAGAGTAGTGTTCCAATTGCTCTAATTTGAGTGAGTCGTTATAGCCAATTCATTTGGCATAGCCTGTACACAACAGTCCTGCAATGGACATTCAGATTCTGATGTCAAATTTGCTTTACTTGAAGATACTTTTACTTTCAGAAAATGCTGAATCTTTCTTATTCTGACAGTTAAATTACTGCTTCCCCCTCCCCACCCCCCACCCCCAGGTCTTTGTAGAATTTGTACCTTATTGAGTCCATTATAAATGTTGAAGAATTAAATTATATCAGGAGATCTGATATAATCTGATCTGATCATAATAAGATCATTAGTAGATATTCATTTAGGTGGTTGGAATCGGTAACATTTTTTCTTTTACAAAATGTCAGACTTGGTATGTGACAATAAATCTATTGGACAGAATACTGGCTCATAAAAACTGGGATTTTAAATCTTCTATGTGAATGAGAGCAAGTATAATTGATATATAGCATAGAAAATCTATACTTTGGCCCAATATCAGAAATTGTTCAGAATTCAAATTGAAACTGTTTTATTTGAAAAAGGTTTTCTGGTGGGAGATTGTGAACTCTGTTTAGCTCTAAATGATTACAGGTACTTGGGAGTCATTCCAGCTTTCCAGCCATGTATGTTCCTATGTCTCTTCTAAAATGCAGAATTATCCCATGAACTAGAGGTCTGGAATGATTCTCCTCAGCTAATAATGCTCAGACTGGTATTTGCCTTGTAATGCTGTAATGTTTTGTTGCTATGCAAGAGAAAGCAGCAACTTGCTAATTTAAGTCTAACATTCAGATACCATTCTTCTTTTGTTCTTAACATAGGTCCTTGACTAATCAGACACAGTCAGATCATTTGACTTGGCTGAAAGTTCCTGTAATTTACTGGGTTCTTAATTTAGTGCTATAAAACTACATAGTACAAGCACTTGTCTCATGAATGTGTAGCCTATTATATTTCATAATTATTATATTTGATTTAAATAAGATAAATCTTTTAATTAAAACTTTCCATTGAAGGCAATGTGAGAAGTAAAAACAGTGTGCATGGAGGAGTTTTTACTGAAGGGTTTGTGTGGCTCTCCTGGCTAGTGGGATTAGGCAGCACTTGTCAAAGTTATTGGACTAAAATGCAGCAGTGATGTCTACGATAAGCCAAATCTTTGAAAGTGGGTTTCTAATAATAACTTACCCTTTTTCTGACCCTTTGTTTAATTATGAAGGGTTTGGAAGCTCAGTTGTTTGTACATTGCTATTCAAGTGGAGCTCTGGGACAGCATGGGATTAATACACCTATGTTCACCTCTGGTCTTGCTTATTGTCTGAGCAGTTTCATGATAGGGGAGAACTTTTTTGGGACCAAATACCTGGCGGTCAAAGAAGTTTTTAGGAGGATTTCAGACCCTGTATGACATGTGGTTAAGTTAATCCAAGTTTTCACTTGAAACTAGGCCTCATGTTTTAAGTTATGCCTTCTAATTGCTCTGGAAGAACACAGCCCAAGTAATTAGTATGGTAATTAGAATTAAGCAGTCAGACTGAATGATCCTGATTTCTGTTCTGAGCCAATCTCTGAATTCTTCTATGTATCATGAAAATACATAGATCAAGTGAAACACTGGTGCATAACAGACAGTTCTGATGACAGCCAACACAACACAAAACATAGGAGCAAATAAAATAATATTTATTTATCTGCTTACCCCATACAAAGAATTAGAACACTACTTGTGACATTGGAAGCATATTGCAATCATAAAAGGATTTGGCCTTGACCTTAAGGATTTTCTAGTTCACTCTCCTGCCATGGGCAGTAATATCTTTCACTACATCAGCTTGATCAAAGCCCCATCCAAGCTACCTTGAACATTTCCAAGGATGGCACATTCACAGCTTTTCTGGGAAACTTTGTCCAATGACTTTCCAACCTTATCATGAACAACTTCCTCAGTCCTAACTAAACCTACACTGTTTCTGTTTGAAGTGATTGCTCCTTCTCCTGTTATTATAAGCCTTGGCAAAAAGACTCTGATTCTTACAAACTCCCTTTATGTATTGGGAGTCTATATAAGGTTTACCTGGACCTGTCTCTTCTCCAGGCTGAAATACTCCAGCTTTGTCCTCATAAAAGAGATATTCCAGCCCTCTGACTTTTGTGACTCTTCTCTAGACCCACTGTATAACAGGTCCACATCTGTCTTCTGCTGGGGATGCCAGAACTGCAGGTAGTGCTCCAGGTATGGTCGCACAAGAGCAGAGAAATATAAAGGGATAGAAATGGGAAGTTAATGTTTCAGATAACTAACAGCCAGGCTACCAAGTGCAGAACAAATTCTAAATGTGTGGTAAATGCTTTCTTACTATTACAATGTGCAAATTTTCTCTTGAGATGTAAACAGCCAAATTAATGAACAATGAAATGAAGCAATACCATTGGACTCCAAATGTTTTCCATTTTATTCTTGGTTTCTGGCATTTCCCCTGTCCATTGGACCCTAATTAACTTATTTGTTTAAAATTCAGTGAGTACCCAGGGATTTAAAACATAATGTGTCCTTAATCATGGTCAGTAATTCTAACCCTACTCTCTTTGCAAGTGGGAAAAATATGAACTGCAATTTAAAGAAGAGTCTGCCTCCTTCCACTTCCCCTTCCAGATACTCGTCCTCTGCCTATTGCTTTCTTCTCTCTTGTATCAGGAAGGTCACCTTCATGATAAATGGAGAAATGATAGGGGTCAATTTTGCATATCCATGTCTGTGTGTGTCAGGTGTGCTTTGTTTAACATGGGTTATGTTCCCAGCATGATTTATTTCACTGTCAGGGTTGGCTGCGGAAGCGTGGGGGAAGGAGTGGAAGCCTGAGGGGGAATGGGACAGGAAGCAGGGAAGGTGTCTTTCCAGGGTGCATGCTGACCATAATTGCTTGTGTTGCCTGACCAGTGTTTAATCTGATATCTCCTGTCAGTTGTCCACTATTAAGTGACAGAGACAAGGGGATAACTTTTTGTCTCCTTGTTGCTCACTCCTTCTGTCACTTCTGTCTAAGGTCTGCAAGTTGCCAGCCACAGGAATATTAAATATGACAAAGTCTTACCACCTTTCCTGGGACATTTTTAGTAGGACAGACATGATTTTCCTTGATTTTGAGTAAAAGTAATTCCCAGGAGTATATCCCTTTCTCCACCTAAGAGAGTCTTGGCTGTGCCACATGGTCTTTATGAGGACATAGCCTAGTAAGGGTAAGGTGGTATTTCTAGGGTGCAGGTTTGCCTCCAGGAGGTGGCAGGTATGTGGGTTTCAAGCAATCTGATTATTTGGAACCCATTGTTGCAGTGCATGCTATCCATTTAACTAAGCTGAAGCTCCTACTCTCACCTCCTGTCTCTTCCGTGTGATGTTGATGTTTCCCTTCATCATCGGGTAATGAAGTATTTCAAGAAATCACAGCTTGAAATATTAGCTGTGTGTTCAAAGAGGTGTAAATGACATTGTTCTGTGCTGAGGGCATCTTTTGGACTGTGGATTCGATTAGGAGTACTTTGTACAGGGATCTAGGAGAAAGGACTGATGGTATTTTGTCTGTGTTCTGCAAAATAGGCTTTGGTCTGCCCTGATGTTATCTAGACTGTGCACTAAGAGGGTAACAGTAAGAGCACAGGTCTTCATTTAGTAGAGGGGAACTTAAAGTACGTATTTGCAGCCCTCAAGAGGGTTTACAAACTTACTGAGTAAATAAAATAATGTTTCAATTTAGGCTTAAACCTACAGCTGGAGAAAGACTTGAGCCTTCCAGAATGGACTGAGACTATCATTTACTGATAGCTGAAAAAGTGAATCAAACATACGTGAAGTCAAAAATGCAAAATGAGATAGTAACTTAGGGATCTCCAGAGGTCTTTTGGTCCAGAGCCCTCCTCAAAACAGATTGGTTTCAAGTTGTCTTTTGCTTTTCTATCATTCTTTCTGGAAATGGTTAGTGGGACTAAGCACAGTTTAAAATTGTAAACCTCTGCCTTCCAATACAGGTGGCTCTTTCGTAACAACAGTCTCTGGAAGCATTCACAGGCTACATTTTAGGGTATCTAACCAAGGTGGCAGAGATCTAACTTATCTGACCAAAACTTTTCAGATGTACTTCTAAGAAGAACTTTTAGTCAGTAATCATGTCAAAAAAGTTTTGAACGACTTTTCCTTTTTTCCATGAATCAATAATGAATTTGGAAAGAGGCTTTTCTACATTTTGTGATCAGATGCTTTCCATGTAGCCAACAGCTGCATCCCTTCATGCAGACCCAGCAGATAGGACACAAGCATGTGGGCTTTACAGGGATATCAGTCCTTGGCTGATATTACAATGAGTGCAGGCACTAGTGGAAGAAGTTACAATGAACTAGCAGCACACACATTTTTAAGTGACAGCATATGCATGCAATGAAGTCTGTGGTAGCTTGTGCATACTGTGTGCTAAGGAAGTTGCTTTCAATAGACAAATAGGTGCTTTAATGACAGAAATGGAGCAAAGTATCTTGAAACCAGATAGGGAGACTGTAACAGCTGTTCAGCTATTTCTTAAAATGCACCCTTACTACTATGGAAGAAATGCAAGACACATGGTGAGACTGCAGCCACTATTTATACATGACCCCTCAGTCCCAGGAGAAATTTCTTTCATTTACGAATATCGAAGCTTTAAAAAAAAGCCATCATATTTTATGCGTTACATTTATGTATTCAGTGTTGCGAATGTGTACTATCTTTGTGTGGTAGATGCTAATCCTAGATTTAAAACTTCTCTTTCTCTCATGGTGGAAATACATTATTCACATCTGGAGCTCACTAGAAAGGGGCATTGAGAGTTGTTTGGCAACTTGCAAACATAATTATTTCAGTACTGGAAACTTCAGTAAAGGAGCCCCAGTAAAAGGGCATAGTACCTTAGACTTCATGCAGATAAAGCTCATGTGGATGCAGTGAAATATCTTTTATAGCTTTCTGGAGTATGAACAGTATAGCTGACATTTATTAAACATGTAAACTCTTATAAGTCTTCATTTCTAAAAAATTGTCTATCCACTGTAGGCAAAAAATTTAAGTTTTAATTTGCCCAAATTAAGACCAAGCAGTGAGAGAACACACAAGATTCTTTTTCCTGAAAAAATAGACTGGTTTAGATATGCTTATTATATGTATATTTCACCTTCTGAGGGTACAAGTATTTTAGATATAGAAAGGACATTCAGAATGTTGCTAGAAAAAAAAGTAGAGATTTCCTTAGGAGCCTTCCTGAAAGAAAAACTGACTGTATTTTGGACCATCAAAAAGAATGTGGCTCACATGTATTTTGGATGCTTTATATGTCCTCTTCCAGACATAATTTGCTGATTGTTTACTAAATATATTTAAGTGACCGACTTCTTGATTTAATTTTGATTCTCTTTCCTCTGCCAATTTTGAGTGGCCCAATTAGACCTTTTTAAAATATAGCCTCAGTACCAGGCTTATTGTTGCACTGACTTAGATATTTCTTTGTATCATTATTATTACAGGTCTACCTTTTAAAACCTTGACTCTTTGGTAACAAGGGTTTCAGACAAATTGAAAAATTGGCATTCTGCTTACAAGCAAGAGATGACTCTCCAGGAAGTATATTTTGCTGCTTTAAGTGAGATATTCACAAAATAATAGCAAGGACCTAAACACTCTTCAGAATTTTAGTCTGTGGTTTATAGGAGATAGTAATTTGCGTTAATGCCTCCTGTATTGCAATAGTATAGTCAATCATGGATCTCACCAGGCCTTCAGAAAGTAGACATGCATCTGTTATCTATCCAAAATCCTATTTTAAAACTTCAAGAGACCTCCTAGTAAATCTTAAAGCTTTGTCAAGCTTTTGTGCTTGTTGTGTCCACTGCAGTCCCTGAGGAGAGAAGGCTAGAGGGTCACACCTGTTCCTTGAAATGAATTGTATAATTTATGCTCAAGTGGCTTTGGGGTCACAATACAGAGATACAAAATCCCCAAGGGACAAAACAGATTCTTTCATCTGCATGATTTAAACAGGTGTTGCCACCTTTTATGCCAGCTGCCAACTCTTGGCAGAAAGCAGTGCTAAGGAATAGAAGACGAAAATAAGGCAGCAGTATGTTGTCCTGAAATTTGTGTGTCAGTGGTTGGTTTTTATTCCACGTGGGACTTGTAGGAGTGCAGAAGTAGGAAGGAGATGCCATTCTGTTTGCAATATACTTTTCTGACCTTTGGACATACTGAGTTTTAGTCCTGAACCAGCTGATGAACAATCATTCTAGGCTGAAGAGTTGAAAAATGCTGTATATGTTTTTGATTGGGTCTCTTACTAAATTAGAACTGAAAGATAAATGTGCATTGAAACCAAAAGAGAGCTTGGTTTTGTTTTCAGAATTCAAACATAGGTAAAGGCAAGATTTGGGTACAGGGCTTGCAATGCTATGAAGTTATAAGTTCTAAAATATGTTGATGTGACAGGTCTTCCTTATTTACAACAAAAGGTTTCTACGTGAATTGCTGGTTCTAACCATGATACTGGAGTAACATGGGTAACAAAATACCTTGCTTACAATGTGTATTAATGAGGAATTGCAGATACTTCCTTTTGGTCACTGGAACTGCACTGGCAGTTCAAATCCTGAAGAATAAGCAAATGTGATATTTACAGAGATTTAGAGCTTGTGAAGCTGATCTATATAAAATTCTTAAGGAAAAGAGGAAAAATAGTACAGTTAAACTGAAAAGAGACAGTTCTAATTTAATTGTATGGTTAATTTTTCAAGACAGAATTTGAAATTGGTATGAAAAATCTTAAAAATATATATAAAAATAGAAAAAAAATAGGTAACTTTTATTACTGCTGTTGACATCTGCTAAAGAGTAAATAACTTGATTTTTATGCAAACTTTGTTTCTTTTTATTAAGAAAAGAAAATGCACTGTAATTGAGGTGGGTTTGTAACAGGCTCACTAGTCCTGGATGTTGAAGAGCATTATGATTCCTCATATGGATTAGCTGAGACAAAATGACAGCTAGAGATAAGCCCTTAAAGAGGATGGACAGGAGACAATGCTTTTCCAGGCCAGACTAGATGGGCCAGGATGTGTATGTCAGTACCAATGCAGTCTGAGAATGGGCTAAATGTCAGGTTATTGATTGCTAGGAGAGGAAGGGACTTTGTGTGTGATGGGAATGTCATGCAATGAGACGCTCAGTGCTGCTCCTGGCCTTGTGGTTGCAGCTGTCCTCTCCCTCTCACTATGTTCTTGACTCAGTGTGACAACAGGCACTAGCTTAAATTAATGTGTGGCTCAGCAAATTTCAGGTAGTTTGTGTATGATGAGGCTGCACTTATGTTTCAGCCTATCAACACACTGATGTACTTGCTCCATGGCCAGCCCCTGGGTGTTATATTGAGGATGAGAAGAGTACCTGTTCAACTTGAATGAAAGAAGTGAAGAAAGAAACTAATCTGCCAGAAAGTGAATGTGTTCCCCCAGAAACCAGGCAGATTAATCACAGTTAGGAAATCCAACTTGACACCTTCGTTTCTGTGGAACTTGATGTGCATCATGAAGTTTGTTCTGGGTTAATATTCCAGGCTGTGGTGACACAGAAACCTGTCCTCTGAGACACTGCAAACAAGACTGTATCCTTCTGAGAACTGAAGTTTCTGCTTCTGTCTAATATTACTTTAGTGACTGAGCAGAATGATCTAATTAAAGGTCTGCATTTGGAAGGAATAATAGAAACCTTTGATATGGACTCACAACTCTGTGCACTAATTAAATATCATGTCCATATATATATATATATACACATACACACAGAGAGGTGTTTAAATTTATATTCAGGACATGCAAACTACTCTCTTTTGCTTCTCAGATCATGACTTCCTTTATTAGTTTGCAGGATTGAGTCTACAGATATAAATTTAACAGCAAATATTCTCTGCAAAAGTTGTCATTAAAAAAAAAAACAAAAAAAACCAAAAAACCAAAACCCAAACAACCAAAAAATTCTATAGAACAAAACAGTATTTGAAAATAAAACTGATGGAAATCTAAAATGCCAAGTGTCATGTATAGCCACCTTCATTTGTTAGTCTATGTTGCCATTTCAAATAGGTTCATGAAAGATGGAAAATGGAAGTTGTAGTTACCTTTATTAGTTGTGGAATTGATTAAGAAACTGTCAACAAATGATGTTTCTCCGAAACAAAATTCTATTTGTTATTTTGTTTTGAAAAACTTGTTTGCTTCTCTTATTTCAAAAACATCAAATCTACCATGGTTTCCTCAGTTTCAGAATGAAATACTTATTTTTATTATTTTTTTGAGCTGAGTTAGGTGAAGCTGGTCTTTCTGATGAAAAGAAATGGGCTTTTATACTTGGGGGATGTTTGTTTTATTTATTTTATGTTTTGGGGGGTTTTTACTCTTATGGGAGGAATTGGCTTGATGTTGTTCTGGAGAAAAGAAAAATCTTTGATCAGGCTGAAAACTCTGCTTTTCAGAGGAAGTAACTAATAGGATTGTCGGAGCACAAAAAATTCTGGAGATGATAATAGTTGCTATATTGTTGGTTCCCCAACTTGTAGACTTTAGATATTAGCCAATCCAAGGCCTGATACTTGACACAAGTTTTCTCTAAATGTCATGTCACTGTCTTGGTACATGGAGTTCACTTTATTATGAATACATTTGATGAGCTGCCATTTCAATCTTCACATATTTCCTTGGGGGAGGGAGATGAAATCTGTGGTTCTGAATTGGCAAAATTCCCAAATGCATAAAGTTGTATGAAACTGTAAGGGATTTCTTAAACAGTATTTTAACATTATTAATAATCTTAGTGTTGCATCATAATAGTGAATAGCCATGTTTCTCTTTTTCACTTTCTGTTTGTTGAAACTAATTAGTGTGACAGCTTGGCCTAACTCAGTAAATTGAGTGTGGAGATGTAACCTGAAAGAACTCAGTTGCACTGATAAGTTTGCTGTCAAATATAGGTAAAAGTTGCACAGTTAATGAATGACCTGAAGTTTGGACTTCCAGGGTTGCATCTCTTATTGACAGCCTGGCTACTCAGTTGTAGAGCATAGTAGATCATGTAGCAGGCTTTAAACAAACATGAAAAATGGGTCTTATATTATATAATTGTATAAGAGCTTATATAATTATATTTAATGTATTATAAAAATATTTTTGTATCATTGAAAAATAAATTAAGACTCTTCTTTTGCTCTGTATCATTGAATTTTTTCTTCATGCCAGTCTCTAGGAAATATCATGAGATGGTGGGGGTTGAGTTGAGTAAGAATTCGGGTTTCAAATGCATTGTCTTTAAACTTGGAAACTAATTGGATTCACTTTTATTTGTCCAGTTGCTTACAGCTCTTAAACTCTTGGTAATAATTCAATTCTTATGAATGTTCTCACTGGAAAAGTGCTCAAAGGCTCTTTACTGTGAATAAAACACCATGGAAGCACTGATTAAACTTTAATACTTTTTTCATTAATTGAAATTCTTGATGCTTTTGGTAGCCTTGCATCAAAACTAAAACTGATCAGTGGTTTAAGAAAAACCAACTTCCTTGTCTTGTTTAAGAGGGTTTATGTAGAGGTTGGGGTGAAGATGAAGCAACATGATCTGGGCACCCTGCTTCTATGAGCACTGCTGGATTCCTGACTGTCTACAGACAATCCTTGGCATGGGATAGAAACAAAAACTGAGGAACTCTGAGGAAAACACCTCTGTAACAGCAAAATAGTATTTGAAAACTTGCCTATTATATTTTGTGCTTTCTGTGTTGGAATCAGCGGAATTCTATATTCCGTGTGCTTCTTCAATCTGCATAAAGCATTAGTTTGCAAACACAGAGAAGCACTGGTTGTACTGGCTCATTGGAGCCTGCTATTTAACCACATTCTACAATGGTGTGCTGGTACAAAGAGCCTTCCCCTATTTCTTGCAGTAGGTCAGACATAATTTCTGAATATTGAGCCTTTGAGTTTCCTAGTTATCTGTTCCAAGTTCTCAGTTTGCATTATACAAAAGATCTTTAATGCTTCATAATACTAGAGGTAAATAATATTTCAGAGAAAACAGGAGAATAGGAAGGGCTTTAAACTATGTTTCATCATTAAGTACTTTAGGAATGGCCATAAGAGTTTGCATTTTTTCAGAACTGAGGATAAACTATTACTATTACTATTACTAAGCAAATTATATGAACCAAATTAAAGATTATTAATCAACCTCTGATAAAGAACATTTCACCTCTGCCAACTTAGGTAAACTACATTTAATACCTTGTTTAAGAGAAACTACTAATACCAAAAAATAG
Organism: Pycnonotus jocosus; assembly: GCA_013400435.1. Classification (NCBI taxonomy): domain Eukaryota; kingdom Metazoa; phylum Chordata; class Aves; order Passeriformes; family Pycnonotidae; genus Pycnonotus; species Pycnonotus jocosus. The sequence continues at coordinate 195,721 of VWYP01001107.1, read as the reverse complement.
AATAGAATTTTATTCTATTCTTGATGTCTAAACTGCCCCCAGCTGTGTGATTGTCAAGATCTGTATTTTTGTTTTACAATCAGATTTTAGAGATATTAGCATTTGTGCAGAAGTCATCATGCTTACCCAGCATTGGGGGGTCTTTTAGGTGCTTGAGAAGCTTTAGCAAAACACAAAGCAGCATCTTTATATGGAAAGCTATACAGGACTACTTTTTATGCTTAGATAAGGTGCTGCTGGTGGAACACAGAAAACAACCATTCACTTCAGTGAGAAGAACATGTAGGAATTGATATATGCAGCCTTCCAACAGTCTGAAGAGACTCAAGTGCCTCTTGTGAGCCTTTTAGCAATTGCACTCCATGTTTAGTCATGCTAGTTAGGCAGGGGTTTAGAGAACAGATGCATGGAAGAAGAAAATATACACTGTTGTATTGTATTAGAAGGAAATATACACTGTTGAACAAGATTCAAAGGTCTCTTGTGTAGCTGTCTGGTACCTTTGCCATAATATATTGGATAAAGCTTAAGCTGTTAGGGAGAAAAACCTCGCCATCAGTATGGAACTGATTTCATGTAATGCCCACACTTGAATTCCCCACATAGCTCTCAAACCCAAGCTAGTTTTATAGGTGGGATCACTACCAACCAGAGGGTAAGATCCACTCACTTTCTAGAGGTGGCAGTCCAGCTGGACTCTATATCACTTGAGAATCTACAGGCAAGAGAATCAGATGGTTTGTGTGCAATGCTTTGGATGGCAGTGTTGCACTTCCAGCTACCTGCTGTCCCTGCCAGGTCTGTGTCCAAGGAGCTGGTTAGATAAAAGGGCAGGGGAGCTTTCAAAGTCTGTGGGAGACTGTCCTGTCACCTTGTACAACTGGCGTGGTTGCTCTGGCCTGAGCTCGAGGCAGTCCTTGCTGGAGCATGCAATTACACACACTTGGGTAGCTCTGACCCCACCACCCTGGCTGCCAGCACCTGGGCTTGTCCTGATGCTGGAGCCTGTAGAGTTGATGGCTTGGGAAGGCTGACCTGAAAGAGAGACTGGACAGAGCTAGAGAATAAAGCAGGTTATTTACTGAAAGGCCTTTAGGGTACACCTTGGGCAGCACAAGAACCTTGGGCTACACCCAAGGTGGAATTAGAATGGTCACAAAATGGCTGTCCCATCACAAAGTCTCACACTTTTGTAAGTTTTGGTCCATTTGCATATTGGGGTTTAACTGTCCAATTACAGCTTCGGGTTGTGAAGCCTCATCCTTCTTGTTTCTCTCTTCAGTCCACCGTTGTTTGTGCTTTTGGGCCTGAAAGTTCTAACTGTTGTCCTTGGTCTCCAGCAGGAAAGGTTTTGTTTTGTCTACCTACTCTGTGAAGAGAGCTTACTAACACTTAGTATGAGGCTCAGAACTACACCCCTGGGCAGCACAGAATCTGAGAATCATGAAAGCTAAAACTTAAGGCATCAGAGCTGTGTACTGTTTCCCAGCCTGCCATCTTCCTCATTTCCATCTCTTTTTGCAAGGGAGTTAAATGTAGTTCAGTAGCTAGAATCTGTGCTGTGTAAGAGCTCTCCTTTTCCTATCTGAGGAGAAAGTAAATCACTTGGTTTTGAGTAATTTAACCATTTAACCAATGCTTTTGAACCAAAATTTTCTTAGTTGACCTTATGTTAGAAACTGACCACTCAAGCATTGTTCTCCCTGCTTTGAAGTGGTCAGATGATACTTCTAATAATGTACACTTGGATTGCTACTATACTTTAGGTTGACATAGTATTTTCTTGGAGGTTTATAGGCATTTCCTATTGTTAGAAGACTGAAATGAGAAAAAATGCACTGTGTGCTTGATATGCAGTAAACACACTTTGTAGTCCACCATTTCCCTCGGGGAGTCATTTCACCTGCTCAAATTTGCTTTTTCAACAAAAAGTGGATGCACAGATGATACAGAAGTTTTGTCCCAATATAGCAATTCAATTAAAAAAATCTGTTTCTTCTATCACTTCCTGAAATTAACGATTCCTCATAGTGGTATAAATATAACTATCTTTTCTTTTGGTTTCTTGATAGGGACATAGCTCAATTTTCCTCAAATTGGTTTAATTTGATGAACTTGAATTTAAAGAACTTGTGTGAGGTGTAATAGAACACAGCTATGCCACCTTGCCTTCCAATTTACTGTCTTCACGAATCACAACTTTTCAGTGTTTTGCTGAATACTTATAACATTTTATTTGAGGTTAGTTGGAGAATATGTGGTGCCTTCTTTTCATTTATGATGCCTTTTTCATATGTTACATTTACTGGTTATGTCAATAAAGCAGCTCTGAGCTCATATCCATAGATACAGAACACTTAAACATGCTGTTTAGCTCACAATGAAATGAAAATGCAATTGCTACTTAACCACTGTTATTGCTCATTTGTGAAGTACTTCAGTAGTTATCTGCATTAGATTCGTAAAAGGAGTTTAAGAAACAGAAGCTTCACAAAGAAAGATTGAGTCTGATGGATGAAATCAACTGCAACATTTTACTCTATAAGGTAAGGGGTGCAAATAACCCTTTTGTCAAGAGCCAGAATGGCTGCAACAAATTGCTCAAAAAAGCATGTTGCCATTTTTTGAACAAAAAAAATAGAACTTGAATTTTGGCACGTAGGTACTTGGACATCTGTGTACTTCCTTGCCATCTTTGAAACCAAGCAGATTACCTCCTTCAGTGACTTTTGGACAAGAAACTATGATTGATTTTAGTTTTCTGATAAATATTTTATACAGTGCAGTAAGGATTTTGTAGCAACATAAACAACCATAAGACTTAAGCAGGAAAGCTTCTCTTCTTTTCAAGTCTCTTAAATGTTGTAAATTGTTACCACGTGTGTAGGAATAACTGCTAAATTTTTAATCCCATAAGTGACAAATAATGAGACAACTGATGCATTTCTATTTTGAAATGGGCAGATGGTGTTGTACATCTAAGTGTAATTGCAGCGTGGGAGAGTTTTGTTTTGTTTTTGGTTTTTTCTCAGTTAGAAACTAATACTTCATACAGTTTTCTGAAAGGGGGTAAAAAGGATTGTTGTCAGATTTTATTTTTATGTACCTTATCAGTCATTGCTTAAATGCTTTTGCCTGATAGCTATTATGGCTTGCTTTGACAAATAATGAAATTGGTGAAATTGCAAAGGAAATTAATGAAAAAAATCCTGTGTGGGGCTTTTTTTATATGAGAATTTATTATTAGCTTATTTGTTCTTGAAATATGGTTAGAGAGTGAGAATTAGACAGTTCCTCCAATGCTGCAGTTAAACTCTAACACCTCATATTGACTAGCTTTTGAGAGTAGCTGCCTTTCTGCTTTTAGGAGGCCTTGTGACAGTCGATAAGTGCTAGGAACCCTCACTAGTAGAAACTAATTCATTAGTTTGATTTTTTGTTTTGCTTGAGCCTTACAAGTTTAAATTGACATCAGTAAAGGCTTTTTAGTTGTGGCAAGGCACAAAAGAATCTGTTAAATGCTCCTTAGTGGTTTTGGAAGTGTGGGAAAAGTATAGGTAGAGTTGAAGAAAGAATTCACAGTAAGTATTTGCTGAAATGTGTCTTAGTGAAAATTTGAAACAGACCTGAACTCTGAAGACTTGAGGAAAATTAATTGAAGGATATCTTCAGCAGTAATATCATCAGCATGTGTTAAATACAACTTGGAGACAGAGGGTTTGACTGGACGTTTTTTGTTGCTGTAAAGTGAATGTCAAACAACCCAATTTTTCAAGCAGCCCAGCTTGAAGCTACCTCAGCTCTGAATCATTCAACCAGACAGAGGTTAAGGAGAGTGAAGTATTTCTAACCCACATTGTTACTGGAGACAGGTTTTGTTCTGTTTTGGTGGGTTTTTAATGTTGATTTATTCCCGAAATAATTTACAGGGCTGTAGAACCATATCACATGGTGTTGTCCATTTTGCTGACTCCTTTCTTCAACTTCCTATTCTACAGAATTGCTCCTTCTTTTAGGAGAGAATATAACTAACTATTAATTTTCCCCTTATTTAAGATATAAATCATTATATTTGTCAAATGACAAGTGCAGTAACAGCTGGCCTAATTGTTTTAAAGTGTGTGAAGTCACTTTAGCCCTTAAATATTGTGGAATGTGTCCCTCTGTGGGGAAACAAAGATTGTTGAAAATTATTTCAGAATCTCAGGAAAGAGTTCCTCTAAAGGCAAAAGGTGGGGGCGTAACAGCAGAAAGTTACTAATGAGGCTCATTGCTGGTCTCTGATGGTGGTATATGATAAAAAAACCCCAACCAAACAAAAACCCTCGGTATTTAATTTCTGAATGGACTGTGCTCTGTGCTTATATTTTTAACAGTGTAGTCAATGGAAAAATATTCAGTACCACTTCCTCCTATTGTCAGATGATACATGATGTTCAAATTGCCCTGCCTGCTGTGGATCTACGTGTTGCATAGTCAGGAAAAGAGGACTGGTACTTTTATAACACCCACGTGCTACACCTCTGCTTGCTGTGGAAGTATAGCTCATTTAAAGTAATGTTAATTTTCACAGGATGAATCACCAACCAAGGCAAGACACAAGATGTGGAAAGGCTCCTGTATGAGAAAGAATTTCTCTATGCAGGAAGGAGATAACAGGCAAGGTATAATATCCTTGAAAACCCTTGGTGAAATGTGCAGGATGGATGTGGGTTTCTGACACAAGAAATAGGGCTACAATCAAACGAAACTTGAAAATTGGTCCAGTATCTCAATAGAAGATTGGAAGACTACAGAAGATTGCTTTTAAAATATAGGATATTATAGTCTTAGAAATTGGAAAGTAGTAGCAATAGAGTGAAAAGGAACTGCTACTGGTATCTGAACTGGTCTTAACAGTCTTAAAAAGGCTCATCTTATCTCCTTTAGAAACAAAGCCTACCATAAAAGCTCACTGATTTTCAATAAGGCAAAAATTGTGCATGTAGTCCCTTCCAAATTAAATAGAATCAAATGAACCTGTCATTCAATTTCTGTGGCTTTACACCTTTAGAGGGCTCATGTCAAGCTACTGCTACTGAATAGTTTTTTGCTATTTTAGACTTCTGCATATAGCCATTGGGTTTAAAAGTGCACAGTGTGATTCTTGACTTTGCTAGTTCTGGTATGAAGCCCTGCCCATTGCTGTACCACACCTCTGAGATGAATTAATCTGTACAAATTGATATCAAATATCTGGTTACTGAACTGTAATCTATCATTGTGAGTGCTTCAAACATGTTTTAAGATGGATAATTGACTGGGAAATATCTCAGTCCTTTGGCTGCCAATATTTTCTTGTGTGCCTTACATTTTTATTAGTCCCTTCAGGAGGATTTTCCCTTCTCTAGGACTTTAGATAAGATAGCTGGTAATTTATCTTGTCCCCATTCTCAGAGTATTTATCTTCTGAAGTAGCTGATAGTGCCTTTCCAAGGCTTGTCAAAAACTTGAATTAAGAAGGGTATAAATGATATTTCTCTTAAATAATTATTTTTGATCTTTTGTACATTAAGTCAATAAATGCAAAAAAAAAAATCTCACTGAACGTTGTTGGTCCTACAGTCTTAAAAACATCAGTAGGGGCAAGCCTGGGAAAAATACCAGAAGGAAACCAATTTTCTGTGAAACCAGTGACGAGAGACTTCCTTCAATGTCCTTTCCTGCCTTAATGATTGTGCTGAAGGTGTTGGTATGAACCAGGAAACAGGGACTGATTCATAGTCCATGGAGGAAGAAGGAATTGCTACTCATGTAGCTTTCTTTCAACACAGGTGTCTTGAAGGACTGCCCACAGCTTTTTTTTAAAAAAAAAAAAACAACCAAATTTGATGCTCCCAGCACCAGCAGCAAGGCAGGCAGGATACCAGCCCTGCATTCCTTTCAGGTATGGGGTGTTAGTGCTGCTGTCATTGTGCACTGCAGGAACAAATGTGAACTGGCTGTAGTCAATGACACACAGAAATAAAGAACAGGAGTAATTGTGATGCCTAGACAGGCTTTAAGACCTCAGAAATACTTTAAGCCTTTAAGGGTGTCCAAAACCTTAGCTTTTGAAACCAGGCATTGTATTGCTGATGACTGACAGGCTAATGCAACAAAGCAGAACTGATTTGCCATTGTCAGGATGTGGGAAATACCTTGATACTATGACTGGAAATGCACTACAATAAGCAGGACAAATAAATAACTATAATTTTTGCTTGCTTAGCCTTCAAAATTGATTTAATGGTTCAGCTTATAGGCAAGGTCCTTTGCATTGGTACTCCATGTAGAAGCTGAAGGTGCCAGTTCAACAGCTGGGTTCATTGTAAAAAATTACTTAGAGGCAAAGCCATACACTGAGAATTAACAAAAAAGTTCAATAGTTTTAAGGTGAATTTGATTTTTAAACCTGTGTTACTGTTACATTGCAAAAAACTTCCTGAGTTTCCCATGGTGAAGAATGGGGGTTCTTGGTTAAATCTAAACCTCACTTAAAATGTGTGAACTGTAGGTATGGTTTTTGTTGTTGAATTATTAGAAGGAAAATGACCATGGTAAATTGTGATAGGAGACACCAAGAGTAATTGCTAAAATATTTTTCTACTTATCTTTTTTTTTTTTTTTCCAAAACTGCCACTTGCTCTGAGGGGAAAATACCTTTGGTGAAGAACTTCAGTGCCACTGGTTAGCTATCCTAATTTAGTGCTGCTCAATTCTTTCCTATAGTATGATTCAAGTAGAAAAGTTATAGAAAATCAGACCATAATTAGACAAATGCCAGAAAAAAAAAAAAAAAATACCTGTCTTTATGTGCCAGCTTTGAATGCTCTGAATATGTGAGGTGCACAAATTTGGAAAATATTTCCTGTGAATGAGCAAAGGAGTAAAAGAGGTGAAAAAGAGGAGCTTCTGTGGATAGAAAAGTGGAGGAGCTCCAACGAATAAGGGGTAAAGCAGAGTCACTTTGGAGCAATTGGTTAGAAAAGGAGGGAGGATCCCCATAACTGATGACATTTGAGACTAGAAATTTACTATAAAGATGTTTGAAGGCCTTCAAAAGTGATTGATATTGATATTGAAAAGTTGATGTTGATATTGATATTGAAAGTTATTGATATGACTCTTGGTTTATCAGCAGGAATAGAAGCCAGACTTAACTATCTCTATTTCCATCAAGAAATTTAATATGTAGTGATAACTTTAATGTGCTATTTTTGCTTTGTGAGTTACCTTGTGTTGTTCAGCACTTGTGCCACATCCTCATCAGGGTGTTATGAAGGGGGCCTTTAATCAGAACTATTTTGTTTTAATGTTTCTCTTTAGTCTCACTCCTTGACAGCCAAATCTTTGCTGATGTAATTGGGAAATGTTTTAAGGCTGCTGTCTGTTCACCTAATTAAGAAAATGATTGGGTCCCCAGAGGGACACATCTCCCTAGGTGAGACAAATGAAAGAATTTCTCTCCTGCTGTAGAAAAGCTAATCTGAACGTTTTGAGAATATCTCTGAGATCGAAGTATATTTTTAATTTTCCTTTGTGCTTCAGCTGAGCTAAACCAAATAGGAGCATAGCCCAACATACATATTTATATTGAAGGAAATGAAACACTATGATAAGTCATATATAGAGGAGTTTGTGGCATTCATAATGAGATATTCACCCCTCCTGTGCCTGATGAATAAAAGGTAGTCACTGCTCTCAGACCTATTACAGTGCTCTCCTAAAGCTTCCTTGTTTTGTTATTGGCTTATTTTTCAGAAGGTGCTAAGGATAAAATGTAATTCCACCTAATAATCTACTCACTGAAAAGGCAGACCAAAATTTAAATGCTGAGAAACAGAGAAAAACTCAAATAGTTTAGTGAAAATTTCCAGAACTCCTACTGAATTTATTTAAGTTCAGGAAGTACTTGCATTAGGAAAGTAAAAGATCTGATATAACATTGAATATTACCTAGTTTAAAACAAATAAAACAAAAAACCCCCAAACCCACCCAAACCCAGGAAAGCCAGTAATAAAAACCTCCATCTTAACCTTATGTTTGAAAGTAATTATTTTCCCTCTTTATCTCAGACTAGGACAAATTGTTTTTATCCATGCCCAGTGCAGTAAGCAGTTCATGGAATAAAATCATGCATGTCATTATAACCTTGGGAAGATGGACTGGGAGAAGTGGAAGTTACTAGTAAGAGTATTAAAGCATAAACAATGAGATTTCAGAGTCCCATATCACAAGGAAGGGTCTATAAACTGACGTTTTTCCAAACTTCTTAATTGTGTGCTCAACACCCAGAAGTATAAAATAGCTATGGCATATGGCTCATGCTATGATTAGTCTCATTCCTTGAAATGCTTTAAAAATAATCAGCAAGATCTGTGTTCCCTCTATACCATCCATCTGGATAGTAAAATTAAGCAGAAAGGCAGTCAGACCTATTTGAGGACTGTGGCATTTCTCAACAAAAAGGGTACAGCTAAGGAGCATTAGGGATAATCAGTATTCAGTTAACAGCCAACATAAACCAAGTCTTCATATTCATCTTAAAAAATAAATCCAGCCATAATAGAAACAGAAATACCTTCTCCCTGTGTTATTGCAAATAAAGGTCACTTAGCCAGCTTCCAGCAACTCACTGGAAAGCTAATGGCAACCATGTTTATACTCTCAGAACCTGGTTGTCCTTGCTCTTTGTCTGCCTTTAGTTTGACTGTTCAGATGACTGAAAATGCAGAGTCAAACTGTGTAAGCAGCAGATTTTTAAGAAAGTGAAATTATGTACTGGTTGGGAACCTGTTGGTTCAAGAGACCGTACAGCAAAAAGCTTTTGGCTCTGCTTGGGTGGATTGAAGGAAATGAATGTACAGCTTCATTTGGTGCCAGACTGTATTGCTGCTTTGGATTATAAAAATATCATAGGGCCATCAGATCACCCTACTGATGTTGCTAGAATTTAACATTACTCAAAAACCTGCACTTGAGGAATTGTTAGAGAACAAAAGAAACTGATTTGCAAATTTAAACCTCTAGTGAAAAGAGACACTTGGAGAAACATGCATAGCTGACATACTAGGAATAAGCAAGTTTTATTTTGATTTTTTTCCAGCTTGAACTCATGGTGATAAGCATTCTGTGAATAGGCACATTAGTCCTAAAGGAAGATGTAAGGAAATGAGAATCATTAATAAACAAAATATACTGGCAATAGCCCTGCATGAAATTTTAGGCTGTTTTATTCCTTAAATGTGTATTTAAATATACTTCAGGGAAAGAGGAAAAAACCCAACTCTGAAAAGCTTCTGTTTTGTGGGGTTTTTTTGTAATTTTAATACAAAGTAAACCAAAAAACCTATAAAAAAGTAAAAAAGATTTATGAGAATCAATAGAGCAAAATATTGTTCAGGGAAAGTAGTTTCACACACTAGGTTCTTGTAATTTTTCTCTCTGACATAGGTGGCTTAGTATCTTTTATGGTATACAATAGTTTCTTCATAATTTTTATTATAATCTGACATTTTATGATGTTCTCTCATAATCATGGTAATGTAACTAAAGTAATTTTTTTCCTTTCATGAAAGCCATAAGTAATGCTAGTAATAAACTATATAACATTATCAAAAAGCTGGAATTTGCTGGTTTAGCTCTTTCTGATCCTACAGAATACAGGTGTTAAAACTGTGGTTGAATGATAATGGGAGCTATGTGAACGTGTATAAGAGTCTGATGGAGGTGTATAAACTAAGGTGAATTTAAGAAAGAGCCAAAAGTGGTTAAAAGGCAATTCATGATGTATCATTTTGGACATAAAGCAGGATTATTGGTATTAGCAAGCAGTGTACTTAACATAATTTTCTGTATCTTTTTTCCTATAAACTACATAATGTGTTGGTTTAGATAATTTACTCTTTAAATTGTAATGGAGACCATTCTTTGGAAACGTAGGGGACTGGGGTGACAAAATGGTGTGCAGGTAATAGCCAGGTAGCTCTGAAACTAGGGAATTTGGATACATCAGAGAAGTTACTAACATGTACAATATATTGGAACCAAAATGCAATTGTGTTCAAAATTCAGCCACTTGATTTTTACATAGTATTGAAGAGGTTATTATTCATAAAATGTCTTTCAAGTCTCAAGAGCTTGAAATAAGATGGTTGCAGTCTCACTAATACTGAACATAAACAGCCCAATGCAACAAGATATTTCTATTTTATTGTGAAATATTTTAGGTAGCTTCTTATCGGATTACGATTTCCGATATTCAGGTGGTCAGAGTGTTTTTGCCCTCCTGGATGTTTCGGGGCAGACGCCAGAAAGAGACAGAGGCTTCAAGGTTCAGTTTTTTCCAAGGTCTATCATGGTGTTTATTATTTCTCTTATCTCATAGTTCGCTCTGTCCTCAGTGAGGACTGTTCTGAACACTGACCATCCCCCGAAAGCTTGTCCCCTTATATACAGATTATTACGAACATATTGTTTACCATTTCCTACCAATGTCCACCATCCACATCAAACACACCATAGCCACTTGGCCCAATCTCCCCAAGCCACATTGTGCTAACGTCACAGCAGACAATGGAGGTGAAGAAGAAGAAGAAAAGCCTTAGGAACCGCCCTAAAATCTCCATCTTGTCTCCATCTACTTCTATTGTGAAAACTTAAAACTACATATTTCTCACTCTGTGATAAACTAAACTACTGTGTTTCATACTCTTGAGATTTGTAATTCATCTCTGCTTTGTGCCATGGTCTGTGACCCCTATGGATGGAACTGAAACCCCCCTGTTCACCCCCCTGTACAGGGCTGTAACCACCCTGTACTGGGGTCAATCCTTCTTGTTCAGTTCTCAGACTGTTTGGTCAGGGTCTCCTGAGCTCCCAGGGCAGCCAAAGAGATGCCCTGGGTTCCCATAGCTTCTTTATTTCAAAACTTCTCATCTGCAACAGAGCTGCATTGCAGAATGCAAACTGAAATCAGCTAAATGCTACATGATTCATTAGTCTCAGCTGCACAAAACCTCCAAACAGATCAACATGCCTTCATCTTTCTTGTTGACTGGAGTTGACAGCTCTGGAATTACAGGTTGTGTCTCTTCTGCTTCAGTAGCTCTTTGTAAAATACAAGACCAAAACCCAGGTATGAACTCTTTCTCAAATAATTTCCATTTCTTTGCGTAAAATGTATAGTGCTGGAGGCTGAAGGCATCCAATATCCAGAAGTTATTGAGAAAGGACTTGAGAAAATATTAGTGGATGAAGTAAGGTCTGTGCTTAAGGCTGTAAGTGCATTATTAATTCTGAGCAGTGTAAATCATGCTATATACCGGGTTTTATAATGATTGTTAGAGAAATGGATGCAAGACAAAATGGCAAGCGTGAAACTAACACACAGATAGGTCCATGAACAGAAAACATTGTATTCTATGGTCTAGAAATTATTTATTTTTTCCATAATTTCAGTTATGTACTACTTCTAGCAGTCAGTAATTAGGCAAAACCTGTGGCATGGAAATAGCGGATGTACCAGTGAGACCAAAGACAGTTGTGTTTGAGATGGGAAGATGAAAAGAGAGCAATAGAAAGATAAACAAATATATTATATAAGTCTGAAGTGCATCAGGCAAGTCCAAAATGTTTAAATTCTGGCCTAAAATCCATGGATCCCAAATAGCAAAATCTAAAAGTGTGTGAAATTTTAAAGACAATAAATTCAATCTGCTACACAAAGGCAAATTTCTGAAAGGAGAACAGCAGAGAACATGGAATTGCTGATCCAACCAACACACGTAGTGTATTTACACATTTTGTAAATATAGACAAGCTTTCTTCCTGAAGAAGAGGTTTTTGACAACCTGGTTTTTGACAACAGTGGTCATATGTTTTGGAGCATGATCCCAACCAGTATCCAAAGGACAACTGGCTCACATGTGTGTTAGTCACTTGAGCTGGCTACTTCACTTTAATTAGATGTCCCATTTGGAGATTCAGATCAGCATAAGTTAGTCTTTTTACACCTGATAATGTTTGGCAAGGATTGGGTCCTTCCTCCAAAGAAAGTGCTAAACAAGAATTGATTACCCCATTTGCTTAGAATTTAAGCAGCAAAATGATGTTGAAAGACAATGACTTTTGTAGGTGTAGTAAAGCACCCCACACCCAAGTAAGTATTTTCCATATAGGAAAAGGTTTGAGACTCACCTCTTGTATTTCTTATATGTTCAAGGACCAAGAAACTTTCATGCTGTCCTGACAGTAATTGGCTTAATGCCAAGAGAGAAGCACCTGTTGGACCTAGTGACTTTTTGTTAAAGCCTGTACCTGTTTCTATTGGCAGTTTATCAGTAGAACCATCCTCAGTCATTAAACAGAAAAAAGAGAGAACAAAGAAGCTCGAGGCATTTTCAGAGTGTTGTAGTAAGTTTATGGGACCAGTCCCTATACTGTGCTCAGCTTTGCTCTTTGTGTTTGCATTATGTTCTTTTGTTATTAAAACCCTTTTGATTTTTCAAGACATATCCAATCATGCCCGTCTTGGTATTGATTTAAGGCATTTCTCTGCAAGGGCTGGACCCTCAGAGGTATTGGGACCCACAATATGTAGGAGTTTTTTCCTTTTTTGATTTGTCTAGAAGAAGTTAAAGACATAAGCTGTCTGCCATCTTTCTCTGGAAGAGGAGATGTGGCTCTGTTGAAATACTGGCAATGTAGGACAGGAGGAAGAAATTCAGCCTAGCCTTTGCTCTGTGGCATTGACGTATTGTACTTGACTTTGCAGGGAGGAGATTTGCACCTGTCTGCACAGTCATTCCTGCAGATAGAATTGCCTCGGCTGACTGAAAAACTCTTTGTTAAGAAATGAAGGCCTGACAATAAAAATTAGAAGGAAGCTGGCCTTCAGTGTGTGTAGCTGAAGATTAGCTGCATCAGTGCAAGGTGTTTTCCACCCAGATTGCTAATTGCTGGTGAGGAATTCTGTGGTGAGTTACCAAAGGTTCTGTATAACTACAGCTCCAGAGACACCTCCTGCTAATAAAACAGCATTTGTGTCATGTCTAGAAATTATTTGAAACATTCGATATTCCTAAACACAAAAGGGAAAGTGATGTTAAAATAATCAATTGCTTATTAGAAAAAGTCACTGCTTTTGTTTTGCTAATCAAAACTTTGGAGCAGGTTTTGTATCTCTAACCTTTACCAGTTGCACACTTCAATTCTACAAGTAACTATAGAAAAAGGGCAATATCTTCAAAGTTAAACATGGGGTGATAGTGTACCTCTGGTGAAGTGGAATCAAAAATGTAGACATATCTCTGACACACTTTGGGGTTGCTATGATTGTTAGTTAGCTCTTGATTTACCCAGCACTGAATGCCTAAATTTTCTGCTGAAATGCACAGATCCCTTCTGAGAAATGATGGTGTTAGAAATTAGAAAGGGGGAGGACGCAATTTAGTCAGTTAAGCCTTCTAGGAAAAAGATACATGCTGCAAGAAATTATGAGTGAAGGCTAATCTAAGGTGTAAAAAGGAACCCAGGCTTTTCAAATTTATCACAAAGGAAAAAGGGTAGGACTAAACATCCTATCTATCACATGTATAACTTGAAGACTAAGATGCTTGGCTCATATTTCATGCCTAATGAGGAAATTTTGTATGGTTAAGTGGTAATGAAGATTTTGAGAAGGTATATTACATAATAGTGAATACTAGATGAAGATAAAATGGGGGAGCTTGAAGATATGTAAATGACTTTCAGTTTATGGCAGTGAAATTACATTATGGACTCATTAAGTTGACTTTGGGTTACCTCTATGACAGCAAAATTTAAAATAAACAAGAAAAAATAGTTTATGCAGTACTTGAAACATCAATGATTTAAAAGGAACAGCATTAAATAGCCTTGAAAATGTCTTATTGTGGTTTATAGCATGGGTGAATTACACTTACAAAAAATAATGCTGACCTTGCTAGCTCTCGAGCTGCTAGGTGACAAGTAGGATCTGTGACAAGTCAAAGTGTTTTATACAATTAACTTGTTCTTCTGGTGTCAGTTTTGGACTTTCGGTAGAGAAGTACCTACAAATCCTACAAAGTAAGGGATGTAGTCTTCTGTAGTGCTACCAGCTGCAAAAGCAAGGGGGGAATTATGAAGCTGTTGAAGTTATTTTAAATACTTTTATTTATTATTTTTGACTCTCTCTTAGAAGCATCTTTATCTTTTGTTAGGATTAAAAAGAATGAAACTTGAATGATTGAGATACTTTTGAAAAGCTAGAAAAGTCTCTCTATAGTTCTATTTAGTGTCTATAATAGTCAGATATGAATCTTTTATTTTCTTTTGAGGAAAAATATATGGACATGTGTCATTTTGCTACTAGTGAAGCAGATTATAAATCTTCCTAAATGGACACTGAACTCAGAGAAAGAGGAGCTGTCTAGGAACAGTCAGCAAGGGACACACAACATCAGAACTGGACAAATTGCTACAGTACTGAGCAGGCGTACTTGATGCAAAGTTTCTTTGTTAGCCACTTGAACATTATCTCACTTCAAATGATGCTTCCTGAAAGATTTTTGTCCTCTTAGGCGATATCACCATGTTTCAACACCTGTTGAAATAAATACATACAGATGGATTCAACAGGCACTCAGCTGCAAACCTTGTAGAGAGGTAAAGCTGGAAGGTGAAGATGTGGTTACCTGTGCCATGGTTAGACTGTTACTTAGACATCAGCAGCAGGGTCCCAATATGTTACAAGGCCATTAAAGAAGCGGTGACAAAAAGACGATTCAATCCATTAGCTCATTGGACAGTTCATTCCATTTATCAGGATTCTGTGAGCTGTTAACATTCCCATAGCTGGAACACCCATAGGGACAGAAGCCAAATGCTGTGTTTCAGACTGTGGGGACCTAGAAAAGGGTATTGCCATATTGATACTCAGCTGGCTAAAAAATGTCTTTAATGGAAAGCATTTAAAAGAAATATAGCAGTTGTCTAAACAGTATTTCTAAGTCTAGTGAATAGTAGGCTTTGGATAGAGAAGAAAGTTAAAAGGGAAAGTAAAAAATAACAATGTTTATCTATTTTAAAAGTATGATTTGAAGTTCCAAGCTGCAGTGGACATCCTTGCAATCAGGAAAAGAAAGATTTAACTTGGAGGGGAATATTCTGTCCTGTGCTTTCTTTTGACAAAGACCGTGTATATAGCACTTAATTCTCTATTATGCTATTGCATACCATACTGTACATAGAAAAAAATGAAATTATTTGATGGCAGAGACCTCTACCTATCAATTTACTTTGTATGCCCAAAGTTTTAGCATATAGGGTGCTTATTGTGTCACTAAAGTAATTTCATAATTTGTGGCAAGTCAGAGGGAGGTTCATAGACACTTCGGGGAGGTTAACAGTCATATGACTTAAGGTGTGCTGAAATATTTATCTTCACATGCTGCATCAAAGAGCAACAAAAAGCAAGAGAATAGGTTGGGACCAGTCCTATTAATATTCTTCAAATGGTGTACAAGTATCACACAGCACAAGCTGCATGTGAGCATGCCCAGTCAGCATAATTTCTATTTGCAGCCCTTTTTGTGGGGAGAAAGGGGGAGAGGGAGAAGCATTGGCTAGAATAGCCCTCTGTACTTGCATATATCTTGTAAATCCACAAGCTTACCTGTTTTGTTAATGGACCATGAAATGAACTGTGGCTTCAGGTATTCAAAGCAGGATGTGTTTAAATACCTGCCGGTAAAAGGAAGGTGAAATTCAAATTGATCTGGACTGATGATAGAGTCAGGAACCAGTGGGCTGCTTTACGGTAAAATAGACTGAAAAAATGAGAGAGCAGTGGCCAATGTGTGGCTGGGGTGCATTAAACAAAGTCCTAGAGTACAGAAAGAATTACTGTGGAAATTTTTGATTTTTAAATCAGCAGTGAATCTGGAAAATTCAGACAGTCAAAGTGTTTTTCAGTGTTATCTCTGTAAGAGTAGTTTTTATGAAGACTGCAGCTAGATGAGAACCTTCACAGTGAACTTCAGTATTATGTGCACTCTTGAGTCAATGTGATCTCAGTTGTGTGAATCACTGTAGGCAGCACCTAAATCAGAAATATGAATCTGAATGACCACGGAGCAAAAAGGATTTCATCTTGCTTGGTGATCTGAGACAGTGCAATGTCCTCTGCCAAGGTCAAGTTTGTAGCAGACGAGTTGAACCCAAAACATAGACCTTATTTTAATGTTTTAAAAACTTAAAACAGCTCCTTCTTTGGCTTTGTGGTACCTCATTTTGTGTTTACCTGACGGCTGTGTGAGAAGAGTATTGGGAAACAGAATTCTAGAAATGATTTACTCAGCAGAGCTTCATATGAGCCAACCAAAACCTCTTTTGTCTCAGTAGGAGCTCAGCAGGGAATTGCCCTTGCAGTGTGACATTGTGGCATTTAACAGTCAATAAAACTAAAGAAAAATGAAAGCAAAGCATCAAGGTGATCAAGCATGTAAAGCTACGCTCCTATATTTGGGTGAAGAACATCCTTGTGGGCCAGCTACAGAATTGATGTGCCTTTACAGAGCCTGAAAATAAGCTTTTATTTCAGATGATCCCTTTTCTGTGTAGAGAGGGAAGTCCTTTCTCAGCGTCTGCTGTTAAGTCCTTCACAGCTTTGTGGCTCTTGAGTACAAGTAAGAGAACTCAGTGGTACTTTTTGGTGGTTGGCTGTGTTCCTAAACTCCCTGAATATCAAAACCCTCTAATCAGGATGTTTCTGATGTTTAATGATCTAGTTCAAAAATACCTCTCTTGCTAGTGCCTGTTGAGGGATCTTTTGCCATGCATATTTCCATGAGCTGTACTACCTTTTCCATAAATTTGCCTCCCTTCTGAGATAGTGAGATTATTTTCTGGTGAGGTAGCAAACATCTGAGAGATACCTTAGTTAGGTTTCTATTAGAATCTGGATAGCAGACAAGTCAACACACATAAGATATTTGGGAAAAGGATAGTAAAATATGAACAAACTTTAAAATATAAGAGACAAGAGGAATAGAAATGAGCAAAACTAAGAAACAATAGTTGTAAAATCATTCAAGTACAGAATATAAAGGAGAGAGATTGCAGGATTAGGTTTCTGGAGTGGGATTGAGCATGTACTCAGCTTTGGGGGGAGAAAAGTGCAGATTAGTACTTCAATTGTCACATTAAGAAATCAATATTATTGCCAATTTTTAAAGGTACTTGTTACAGCATTAATGAGGAGAGCAGTGGGAAAAGGTCAAACCTTTTATTGAAGCCTTAGAAATTGGTAACAAAAATGTATTTTTTTAGATAATAAGCTGTGTGTAAAGTAAGAGCATATTGGACCCTTTAAGTCTGATGTAGGCTAACCCATTTGTCACACAGAACAATGACAGGTTTGTCACTACAACTCCACCTGTGTACCCTGCAGGAACAGGATTAAGGAAAGGAATGAGGTGAGTGTGCCAAATTCTTAATGTAACTGAGCTGACCTGTCTTGTTCTTACCAAACCATATTTTGTAATTAAGGAAATACATTATTCAGTTTTCCTCTAGCCTTTTAACTGGAAATGATGTTGGTTCAAGTACTGAACTGGCAATAACATCATGGAGATAACTTTGTAAGCATAATGGGTAGACTTACATGGGACAAACTGGGTTTTAAGATAGAAGTGCTGTAGAAGACATGAGTACAGGTGAAATGTCTTTTTTAAATTCACCACTCAAAGACACACAAGAGCTGAGGACCAGGGGAATTACTTAATGAATGAAATGTTTAAGCACACATTTGTCCTCTTGAAACCTTGATGATTTCCAACCAAAGGGTTTCATTGCTTCTTGTAATGTTGAAGTTACCAAATAAATTACCAAGGCTCCAAGGCATAGGAGAGGTTTGTAGTTATTGCACAAATTTGAACTAGGTTGCTGTGTTGCATCATGATCCTTTTGACCCTACAAAGCAATGGCTCTTGACCACAGCTAAAAACATGCCACCTGACCTGTTACGAAAACATTCACAATCCTGTAACCCATTGTTGTTTGTCAGCTTGGACATGAAGGATAGGGAGAAGAGAACGTGGCAAAAATATCATATTACAGGAAACAATTCTCATTACCAAGATAGGGAAATTGGAATGTTGCCTAACAGGCCCTGTGAAGGTCATGCTCTGTATTCTGAAGCTGATCACCAGCACAACCTTCCTGACTGCCTGGGGTGCTCTGTGTGTGATGGAGCAGGAGGATGGTGAGGGGCTCGGTGGAAGGCAAGTGCCATTTGCTAAAATAAGGAGAAGAGGAAATACCTGAATGTTGTGTCAGTGTCCCACAGCTTTGGCTACAGTGGTTAGTATTTAGAGACACAGCTGCTTGTCACTTAATCCATGTCCATATAGGTTACTGATGCTTCATGAAAACCAAATCTACTTCTGCTGATCATTAAAACATTTGTGGGGAACGCTTCAAGAAGAAAGGATAAAAAAAACTTGTGCATGCTGTAGATTTTACAAGATACTGAGTGATGCAGCTCAGTTTAGAGCTATTGATGCAGTTTCCCAGAAGGCATAATGACAAGATGGAGTTTTTGGCACCACTTTGAAGCAAAAGCTATGACATGCAGATGAACACCTACAGATTGGGATATAAGCAATGCAGTATTAGTCGTCCTTATTACAGGAAAGTAGCGTAGGTGGTAGTTTTTGGTGGTGTCTTACTGTCTTTGTGGAGTGCTAGAATCAGTTAACAGACAATCAGCAGTATAGCAGCTCAGCAGGGAGAGACCTGCTGAGTGAAATACCAGCAGTGTGTGAATGTTGCAGTATAGATTTAATTCCTTGTGCTCAATAGAACTAATGAGTGAGGAAAGAACAACTAGAAGCCTCAATGCAGTAACAAGATTTTACTTAAAGTTATTTATTAGACACCTAAACTCAAAAAGATTGGTCAGTCAAAAAATTACTAATGCCCTTTTGTAGCAGTTTATCTACTGTTTCAAAAGTCTGACTTTTTTCTATTCCCATATCCTTATTATTACTTTAATTTTAGGTTATGCTGAAACAGACAGACTTGTCAAGTCTCTTGAGATTACTGAAAAATGTTTGACAATACTTTGTTTTCTGTCTTAAACTTTTGATATCTTAGGTGAAAAATTTGCTAATATTTTGCATTATTCTTGCACAGCTTGAAAAAAATTAAAAAACTTGGAAATGAGAACTATTTATAACGCTTAAGTATTAGAAGTAATGCACCACTCTTTATTCAGTGGTGGAAGAGAATGATAGAATATCCTCAGGGAGGTTTACGCTGGATATTAGACAAAGATTCTTCCCCTCAGAGGGTGTTTGAGCACTGGAACAAGCTCCCCAGGGCAATGGTCACAGCACCAGCCTGACAGCTCAGGAAGCATTTGGACAATGCTCTCAGGCACAGGGTGTGACTCTCAGGGGTGGTGCTGTGCAGGACTGGGAATCAGACTCGATGATTCTTGTGAGTCCCTTCTAACTCAGCATATTCAGTGATCAACTCCTGGCCCTGCACAGGATAACCCCAAAGAGAAGCCCCAAAAACTACACCATGGGTCTGGGAGCAGAACGGAAAATTTGAGGAAAATCCAGCGAAAAGTGAGGGTAATGATAGAACCCTTGGAAAGGCAAAGTTCAAATTGTCTTCTCTTTGTTCCTTCAGGGCACATTATGCTCTCTCCCCTACCCTTGCACTGCAAGTATACTGTTAACTTACATTAAGCCAATGGAAAGGCAAGAAAAATTGCTTAAATTACATTTTATTCTTTAAGTCTGACCTCTTCACAAAATCTGATCATTAAATGATTTCTGTTTTTTCTGTCTAGAATTCCCCCAATTCTCGAATGGTGTCTTAGGTAGTTTCCTGTTTAATTTAGCTCTTAAAAGTGTTCTTAAGCTGTTTTTATTGATTAGTATTATTGTACTGAGAAAAAAGCCTACAGCTTTGACCACAAATAAGACTTTTCCACCTCAAAATGTTTCTGGCATAAGCAGCCATAGCAGAACTCTTTAAACCTTAATAAGAGGAGGGAAGAAGGGAAGGCAGGACAAAAAATATCCTCCCTCTGTTGGAAACAGAAGTGTGCCTTCTGATGGAAAATATAAATAGTTCATTGTTATTTGTTGCATGTAGAACATTCATGTATAATATGTGCTTAAAAATATACACTGATAGGAGACTGCTATGGTTCAGTTTTTGTTAGAATAGAAAAAACCTCATGCCATTTCAAGATGTGTGTTGGTATAGCAATGACTGTGTTTAGATATAGATGTCTGCCCTCCCCCATAGTTCATCAAAAGTTAAACATGGGGTTTACATGGGGCTTCTCAAATCCTCATGGATGCTGCTCTTGTAGACTGTAATGGATGAGAAATAAAAGGAGTTTGGTGCTGCATCCATATCTTTGGGCATACTGTATACCACAGGGATTCAATCTTTATGTAAAAGTAACAAACAACATAGGGATTTTTCTCTACCATTTAGCAACTGTAGATGCTCACTTTTTCTGTGATAAATGTCAAAAAAATTACAGTCTGCTGGAGCCATGCAACTGCATTTATACATAGAATTAAACATTGATACTATCAGTTGCTCTTCTCAACAGGCTTTTTTGTTATATTAATCTTGTCAGTTCTATTTTACTTCATGAGCTTTTACAAGCAGAAGCTGGTGGAAATTTTCCTCTCTGATAATTGAAAAGGTTTCTGAGGTTCCCTGAGCTCTCTGACCTTCCTATATGCCTATGGAAAAAAGGTATAACAGTTCTAAAATGCAAAAATAAAGTGATGTGTGATAAAACCATCTTTTTTTCTTTTCAGTTGCCTTTCAATTGCTTTTGAAAAATTGGATGGGTGTAGATTTAAAATAACTGGATTGAATGACAAAAATCCAAATGCTGCTACTTGGACAAATCATTGCAATGCTAAAGGTAAATTTCTACTGTTTTGTAGTTTTGAAGATTAATGGCTACAATTAAAATGCCAAAACAGCATCAACTGTAGGAATTACTGTGAAGACAACTGTAAAATGTTTCCTTTAACTATTTACTGACACGATAGAACTATTCTAATAAAGTGATTAGGACAAAAAGAATCATCTTTTAGCAGTTGTGCTGCTAGTGGCTGAGCAGAGCTGCTGCCTTGCATCACTGTGCAGTAAAGACAGCAGCTGGAAGTGGAATTGCTGTTGCCAGCTGCAACATGGGCACTTGAACCAGAACTTTTTCCTGGTTGTCAGCTCTCTTGCAAGACTTTTGCCATCAGACTTCTCTCATTAGGAATGACACTAAATTAGTAGTGGAACACCAGGTGAGACATCTTCATGCAATTTAATGGGATTAGAGGTGTCTCAGAAGAGGGAGAGGTTTACTAGGCTATATTCTGTTTCTTTAATGGTAGAGTGTTTATTATCTTCAGTATCACCTTTTTGTATCTGCAGGGAGCCTGGGGCTCCAGACAAGGGTCTCCAAGCTGCATTCTAAAACAACTTTTTTTGTCTGGATCTGATATCTGAGTGAACTCTCCATCACAAAAAAACCCCTGAACAAAACTGTGGCCTTGCTTCAGTTGAGGGCTGCACTAATTGAATAGTACATGGAGGTTTTGGCTGGAAGGAAAGACAGACGGATGCCTTTGATTCGGGGTGTATTTCTTTAAATCTCTTAAACAATTCTCCATTTCCCTAAAGACTATGGGAGCTTTCATTGTTCCGATAAAATATGGGCTGCTTGAGCTTAAGCAGGCTACAGTGCTTCTTGAGGGTAACACTAAGGTCTTCCCTCAACATTTGATAATTCCAAATTATTAGTCTTTTGCATTTCTTCTTAAACTGAAGTGCTTGATTTCACTGCATGGGACTTGAATGATTATTTTCAGAATTATTTTTCAAATAGTACCAGGGGAGGTTTAAATTGGATAACAGGAAAAAATTCTTCACAGAAATGGTTGTCAAGGCTAGGAGCAGCCTGCTGTGGCTGAGTCACTAGCCCTGGAGGTATCCCTAAGATGTGTAGATGTGGCATTTAGGCATGTGATTTGGTGGTGGAATTGGTAGCATTAGGTTTACAGTTGGACTTTAGGGTTTTTTTCCTAGCCTAAATGATTCTATGATTCAAAGTGCATGACCATAATATTAAGACCAAGTAACTCTAAGTGTAATTAATTGCTTTTCCAGCATGGCTTGCCACTTCAACAGTTTGTGTGATTGTGGAAGAATTGCTGCTAAGGCAAAGTTATTCCTCAAGAATGGGTGTCATGCCACTGAGGCAGCTGGCTATCATCCCTCTATAGTCACTGGTAGGAAAAAACAGTTGAAAAGTGGAATTTGACTGATCCTTACAGGTACACTTACCTTAGGCTGAAATAATCAATTCCTTAGAAACATCTGTATTTTTTTTGGCTGTGAAAGAAATTTAAGTGACTATCCAAAATTGCAACCTATTATATCTACATTGTAGGTGTTAAACAGTTTGACACAATTGTAGAAATAGTGCTTTCCTGGAAAGTCTGTCTGATTAAAATTCATTAAGAAAATTGTTAGTTACTAAGAATATGCATAGATATATTTTGTATGATTAGTCTTACCTCCTTGTTACCGTGTTAATAGTCCTAGTAAATCATTTCCATATACAAAGCCATTAGTGTGCAGCTAGTGATTGATACCTATCAGCATGCTTTAAGACTTAAGCACTAGCATTTAGAAAAAAGTTGTATTTTTGCCTTTTCTGTTCCTCTAAGTTTCCCATGCTGGTCTAGTTTATTGTATGTGCTTCCAATTCTATAATGAAACCTCTTTCAAAGGATGTATAATAATCTTTGTGCTTCCTTTTGATGGCATTGTTAAAATAGTTTTAAAGCAAGAGTCAAGAAATAGTTCAATATTATTAGTAGTTTCTGCATAAAATTTACAATTAAAGCATCTACTTGTTTGGTTAGGTTTTTCTGGGGTTTTTTGTTTGTTTGTTTTGTTTTTGTTTTTTAATTTTTTCTAATCCAGTTTTCAGATCTTATAAGAGTTTAGCAGTATTGAATATGTCTCTGAAAGCATGTTGTATTTTCTTTGGCTTACTTTGTTCTTGCTTTCCCCATAGGAATTCAGTCATGAAGAATAAGCCTGTGCAATGTTCATGTACTCTTACTGCTGTCTTTTCTCTAAGAATGAGTCTCTGAATAGTGTGTAGGAACTGGTTTTTCTTAATTTTATGTTGTGGGGGGTTTTGGTAGAATGAATAAAGTATGGTTAAGTTGTACTTTCTGTCTTGCTATCTGTATTTTCAGGGAAAAAAAGTGCTCCTTGATATGATTTGCGGAAAAAGAAAAGCACAATCTAGTATCTTCAGAGAGCAGATGAATTTGTGTTTTGAAATCCCATTGACTATTGTGTTAACATGGAACTGAAGCTTTAAAATTAAATATAAAGTCTGAAGTTGCAGGGGGGTTTTTTTGTTGTTGTAGCAACAACATTATTGCTCGTTGACCTGACCTGTAAATTACAGCGAGGGTAATGCAAAACACACACTTAATTTAATGGTTGTAGTCTGAGTGTTCATTAAGTGATGAATAGGTGCTTCTAGCACAGCCAAGGCTTTATTGTTTGAAAAGAGTTCATCTCAGATGCAACATTTCAAGACTTGATTAAGGTAATTGTTATAGTTGACTTCATTAACTTGTTTGATGTATTGGCTTTTTGTGTTTTCTTCATCTTAATTAGAAAATATTTAACCATATCAACATTGTGTCTTTGAATAATGGGAAGGAAGACCTGCTAGCTGCAAAGCTGTTAGCTTCTGTTGCCTGCAGCTTAATTCTGGGAAGCATATGGCAGTAATCACCAAAGGGCTTCACCCCACTTGGGGTTCTCTCCTTACTTTAGACATGCTAATACACCAAAGAGATTCAAGGAAGGGCTGGAACTCATGGTGCCTCTTGACACTACCTGTAGAGAGCAGGAGTGACCATTGTGTTTTACGTGCAGTGGTGTTTGGTTTTTTTGTAATATAGGGAAATACATTTAAGTTGAGTCGCTTTTCAAGCCTGCTAACTGAAGAAAATACTATAACTCAAGCTGATGGTATTACAGAAGAGGTGTTAAATTAGTGAGCAGATTTTTAAATTCTCTTTATAGGCAGGTGTTTAATGTTATTTTAAAAAAAGTCCATTTTTAAAATGCTGCTACCAAGAAAATACGATTTCTTTTGACTTTTTTGTCTCAAACTAAGTGACATTTGTGGCAGCTGGAGAAAAGCAAGGAGTAGTCAAGCAGCAGAAACGTTAGTGGAGGAAAACATGCAATCATGCAGAGGCAACTATATGAGGGTGGTTTTATTAAGGGTGCCCAGGGCATGGGGGCAGTCCTGCACCCAAATAAGTGCCCAAATTACATAGGTGCTTATGATTTTTATAGCATTTGCATTTAAAATATTCCTCCCCTTGAGCCGCCTCTTGACTACCGAACATTGCTTATTCCACCCCTAACTACCGGCTCTCATGGTTTCAGTTAACAATACTACTCCAACCCCTGTCATACTTGGTCTAGTCAGAACAATCTGTTTTTAGATTTACTACCTCGGTAAAGTCACACTCGAGTCAACTAATACAATGGTTGTAGTAACGTTCAACTATGAGGCATTCCTGGCCAGCAGTTAACACCTCATCCAATTGCCCCCTTCTAACCCACCACCATTCCTTATGATTCTGGAAGGCAATCATTATAATCCCTATACTATAATTAACATAAACTTCTATAAATGTAATTTCCCTGATTCTTGTTTAAAATAATAATCATGTACTGCTTATAGATATATTTCTACCTAAACCCAAACTTACCTGGCAAGCTAAGTCATACGTGAATTACTTAAGATAATGGAACTACATTCCTCTCCTCTGTCCAAGGCTCAGTCACCTTGGCTACCTCACTTCACCCATTCCACCTTCTCCCGATTCCTATTTTTAGAATTTTATTAACCCTTATATCATCAGATACACGTTTGTCCTGGTTTGTCCTGGTTTGTCCTGGTTTGTCCTGGTTTGTCCTGGTTTGTCCTGGTTTGTCCTGGTTTGTCCTGGTTTGTCCTGGTTTGTCCTGGTTTGTCCTGGTTTGTCCTGGTTTGTCCTGGTTTGTCCTGGTTTGTCCTGGTTTGTCCTGGTTTGTCCTGGTTTGTCCTGGTTTGTCCTGGTTTGTCCTGGTTTGTCCTGGTTTGTCCTGGTTTGTCCTGGTTTGTCCTGGTTTGTCCTGGTTTGTCCTGGTTTGTCCTGGTTTGTCCTGGTTTGTCCTGGTTTGTCCTGGTTTGTCCTGGTTTGTCCTGGTTTGTCCTGGTTTGTCCTGGTTTGTCCTGGTTTGTCCTGGTTTGTCCTGGTTTGTCCTGGTTTGTCCTGGTTTGTCCTGGTTTGTCCTGGTTTGTCCTGGTTTGTCCTGGTTTGTCCTGGTTTGTCCTGGTTTGTCCTGGTTTGTCCTGGTTTGTCCTGGTTTGTCCTGGTTTGTCCTGGTTTGTCCTGGTTTGTCCTGGTTTGTCCTGGTTTGTCCTGGTTTGTCCTGGTTTGTCCTGGTTTGTCCTGGTTTGTCCTGGTTTGTCCTAGCAGATAGGTGTCTGCTAAGGAAGGCAGGAGCCTCCCTTGCAATGGAGAATGTAAAACTCCTCCCTCCAAATTATTATAATTTTAAAATTTAGAGGCTCTCAGGCAAAGATATGGGAATAGGAATGACAGTTCTTTACTAGGAAAATTAAAATAAAAATTCACTAGTACAAGTAAGCAAACAAACAAACAAAAAGAAAACACTGACAGAGTTAGAATACAACCTGACACCCTGTTGGTCAGGGTGTTGGTAGCAGTCCAATCAAGTCCTCCTGGAGTGACAGATGTGGTTCTGTTGAAGCAATGATCCTGTGGAAGGGTGTCGTTTTCCTCTGAAAGTCCAGTGGTGGCTAGATGGGTCTGGTCTTTCTCTGGGAATCCAGTCAAAACAGGCTGCTCTGCTGTTCTGAATCTTAGCTTTTATCCAGGTAGGAATGCTTAGCTCCTGCCACTGGATGGATCATCTCACAATGGGATGATGTAATTTTATCAGTCATGTGGTGAGCCTTAATGGCCCATTAACAGAAGATATCCCCCTGGAAGGAGGTTGGGTTATGGAAGAGATAAAGAAACACTGCCCCACCTGGTTTTAACAGCTGGCCCATTAACAGAAGATTCTCCCCAGATTTAGGAGGATAGGTCATGGAAGAGATAAAGAACACTGCCCCACCTGGTTTTAACAGATAGTAATAGAATACATACTTTTGGTTACATCTTGCAGTGCAACCTAAGACGATAAAGCTGATAAAAGAGTTAAACTGGACTTTGGATTGTAAAATGATCTCAACTGGTAAGTGCTGGAATTAGTGCAAGATTAAACTGTCACCCCAAAACAGCACTGTTACTGTACACAGGGGTACAGCTAATGTGCCATCTTACACAAATGGCAATAGCACCTCTGCAGCATGAAGATGTGTGTAAGAAAAAACACTCTCCAAACTTGTTGCAATAAAGTAACTGGTAGTAACTCAGTGTTATGAACATGGGGAGCAAATGAGGAAGAGTAATTTATACTCACCACAGAAGTATTCATTATGTTCTTCAGCTGGTGTTTCTGTGTTTTGCCTCTTTTCCTTGAACAAGTGTGTCCTCACATTATAAGGACAAATTTTATGTGCTTGAAAAGCAAAAAGCGAGGGGAAAAAAATCCAGTGGTTTACTTGACATAAGAGAGACCACTTGGAAAAGAGCACTACAAAGGCTTATGGTTTTTCTGTGGTACTGTCTCCTGGCTGTCAAATATAAATAGTTCTTTAAATATTGTGTGAACTGTTATTGATAACCTAAAAATTGTTGAGCTTATCAAAGGAGGACATTTTTTAAAGAATTAAGGATATCTGGAAGGTAATTGTAACTGTAAAACAAACCTCAAAGAGACAAAACAGGTCTCACAGAATAAAGGCAATATTTTAGTTTTGCTGGTTTCTACCTCTTTACTGTTTCTCTGATCTTAACACAGAAACCATTCCTTTCAAGTACTTCTAAAGCGTTTGCTAAAACTGAGATTGAAACTCAAGACCTACAGTCATATTCAGCCTGCACAACATGACTGATGGACTTGCTGTTTGAAAGTGAAGGCAAGTTAGTTGTATAGTGAATTACATTTATGGGATCACATTGGCTTGAGGTGAAGAGCACAGTATGTGTTAACATTGATGCAAAATAGGTCTGATGTCACTTGCCACCTCTTGAAGTTCTCCTGGAGATGAGGCTATAAAGGACACAGAATCTGATTAAAAGCAAGAAAGCACATAATGTCAGTTTTGTTATCGGTGTCAGTTCTGCTCTAAAAGACAAATAGTGTCAGGGAAGTTCTTGTCAAAGGTTTGAATTATACTGTTAAAATCCGTCAGTAACAACTTAGGGTGATTAGAGACAAACTCAGATAGAAACCTGAGAGAACATTTATTCAAATTTGTTCTCTTTCCCTAAACAACCCCTGTGAGAATGTTTAGTGAAGTAAATTAGGCTGAACACTTTTGTATTTCACTTTTTTCCATCTCTCCTTAACTTCTGCATGGGTAATACCTGTAAGCTGGGTTTGTGCAGTCATCACAAGGGAACATATGTATAGCTAGCTCCTTAAATTCTCAATAAAATCAGCTAACTAATTGCTGAAGGAAAAATTTCTTACACTCCCAGCCTTAGGCTGTAAGATTCGAGCAAGGTATGAGTTATCTGTTCAGCTTGACTTGAAACTTTATTTTCTGAAAAGCAAAATTTTCTTTTAATCTCTTCAGGCAATTATATGATTACAGAACAAAAAATAAATTAATGGAAAATAAAAGGGAAATACTTTTTCTGACTGCTGTGAATTAATGTAAACTATAAGGGAATAAGTTATTCTTACACAAGGTAAACTGACCAGCAAACAAAAGCATAAGCATTGTAGAATTAACTAAGTGAAACAGTTCACCTACTACTCAAAAATGCCAAAGGACATTTTGTTCCTAAATTTTATTCATGTTCATAATACTTGTATAACTTAAAGAAGTGACAGCATTAATTCCCAGACTAATAACAGCAAAGCACAGTCAAACAAGGGCCTTACAAAAGGTCAGAATTCATGGTTTTTATTGAGTTGATGACTATTTTCCCTTTGGTGTAACGTCTCTTAATTTAAAAAATGGGCAAATTCAATATGCAGAAGAAAACATGAACAGAAGAGACCAGCCATGTAGTTTTGTTAAGTGAAATAAATAGTTGCTAAGATTTTCACTGAGCAGCCTCAGGGCTTTTCTGATGAGCCAGACTCTTAAAGATGAAGGAAAGAATTTTGGGTGTACAGCCTCTAGTCCTGATTCCAATTGGCAGTAAAGGACAGGTGGTCCTGCTACCAGGCTCTACTTCACTCATTAAATGGAGTAGGCTGATGGAGCTGCTTGTCCCACAGGCATCGATGTACTCTGTGGTCTTGGCAAATTGTTCCTGTGTCTGACAGAGCATTCTGGTTTTGAAACAACTATTTAGAGAATATATAGTCTGTGGTGCTCACAATAAGATTTTCAAGTTCCATTTCGAAAATATCCATTATGTTAATTGATTATAAAGAAATATCTAGTTGAAAATTCCATTTTGGGTGTTTACTAAAAACATTCTTGACAGAGAAGAGGAATGCCATCTCCTAAAACCTGTTTTGATATGGCAGGACAGACCTGGACAACATGTTCAGAAACCTGCTGAGTGTACTCTGTTATTTGGGGTGATGTGGCACTTTAGGATGGCCATTTTAGGATGGATGAAATGGGAGGAGGTTCTTGATTTTGCAAGGCAAGGTGAACACTGGGCATAGGGTAGGAAAGAGGAGGTCAAGATTATCAATGCTGCAGGGTGTTTTTTTTACTTAAATCATAGAATTACAGAATGTCAAGTGGTTGAAAGGGACTTTAAGGATGATCTAGTCCAAACCCCTCACTAGAGCAGGCTGTTCAAAGCCTTATCTAACCAGACCTTGAGTAGAGTGTCTCACCATCCTCACAGTAAAGAATTTCTTCCTAATATCTCACCTTCATTTCCCCTCTTTCAATTTATAGCCATTATTCTTCATCTTAGCACTGCAGCTCCTGATGCAGAGTTCCTCTCTGGCTTCCTGGAGCCTTCTTTAGATACTGGAAAGTGCTGAGAGGTCTCCAAACAACCTTCTCTTCCTCAGGCTGAACAGCCCTGACTTTCTCAGCCTGGAATCCTGAGTCCAGTTCTGCTGCAGGAGTGTTGCTCAGCCCTCTTCCCAACTTTGTGGCCTCCCGTGAACTTGCTCCAAGAAGTTTCATGTCCTTCTTGAGTTGGAGACACCAGAACTGGACTCAGTATTCCATGTGATTTCTCACAAAAGCAAAGTAGAGCTGGAGAAACACCTCCTTTTACCTGCTGGCAATGCTCCCTTGGATGTAGCCCAGGATTTATTTGGCTTTCTGGGCTGTGAGCACTCACTGCCAGCCCATGGTAGCTGTTCATGGCTACAAGTCCATGGCTGTGAGTCTTTCGCTGCATGGCTGCTCTCTGCCCAGAGTGTAGGTGTGCTGGGATTGCTCCAA
Source organism: Pycnonotus jocosus (assembly GCA_013400435.1). NCBI lineage: Eukaryota > Metazoa > Chordata > Aves > Passeriformes > Pycnonotidae > Pycnonotus > Pycnonotus jocosus. The sequence goes on along the minus strand of VWYP01001107.1, from coordinate 166,052 downwards.
CCCAGGTGTGGGACCTTGCACTTGGCCCATTTGCATGGGCCTACCTCTCCAGCCCATCTAGGTCCCTCTGGATCCCTTCCCTTCCCTTCCCCCAGCAGGTCACTGCATCACACAGCTCAGTGTCATCAGTGACCCTGCTGAGAGTGAATTTGGGCCCACTGTCCATGTCCCCTACAAAGATGTCACTCTGAAGCTTTTCACAGTATCTTCAGTGGCATATCTTATTGGAACAACCCTTCTCTGAGTTAGGAATACTTTAACCTGGAAATGAGGTCCTCCTGCAAAGGCTTCGTGCAGTCATCCTCTGCAGGTTGCACTGAACAGCAGAACAAGTCAAGTAAGAAAACCTCCTCTATTATCAACTCCTTCACAAATTTATTTTAATGTTGTTTTTTTTGAGAGTGTTTTAGAGGGTGAATACTAATGAGCATGTCACAGATGCTTGCTAGTATAAATTAAGATCATACAAGGTCTAAAATGTTCCTCAGAAAATGAGCTTGCCAGTAAGCTGGTGGAAGGCCTGTCTGAGCAGGAAAGCCGTATGCAGAGAAGAGATACACATAGACCCCCAGTGAAAGCAGAGGCAGGCTCTTTATGTGCAGTACAATTTGGTTTATTAGCAAGTTTTCAGTTTGAAGAGATAACCAGCCACTCACCTTCACCTATTTAGTTTATTCTGCTCAGCTGTCATTTTGTCCTTAGGTTGTACACAGGCAGTGTTTGGGAATGCTGTTGTACTCTTCCATCTGGGAAGATAAAGAAAATTTTTTAAAGACCAAAGGGCATTATTTGCCCCATAAATTGGTCCAAAACCCACATAAAACACAAGTACACAATATCTTGCCATTTCAACAGAAGAAAACTTTATGCTGTGCTGTGCTAAAGAGAAATGCAGTACCTTGCACAAAAACCCCCAACCCACAGATAAGCATTTTGCCACACACTTGCAAGAGCCCAGTTTCACCACCAATTCCAAGTCCCACACTTTGAGTCAAGTGGGACAGTTACTGCCCAGACAGCAGCAAAAAGACTGATTAGAAGTCAAGAATGAGGAGGAGATTATGAAGGCATACTGAAAAACTGGGGATTTTGACTAATGAAAAGATTGAGGGACTTCAAGTGTTCAAATTAGTGTAAAATGTTGTTGGGAAGATAGAAGCAATGACCTACTTTTGCCCTACACCCATAGGGTAAAGAAGCCATAAGCTAGAACTGCAGCAAAGTATGTTTAGGGTAGGACTGAATTAAACTTTCTAAGGATTAATCCATGGAGCTGGTAGAATTTCCAGTAAAAGCGGTGGGAGACGAGTTTACACTTCCATCAGTGTGAATTATTTGGATCATTTTGGCCTGCCCTGAGGTGAGAGGTCTCCTGGGACAACTTCCAAGCTTCTTTTGTAGCTTAGAGTATCCTCAGCAAGATCATGGTATCTGTCTGAGGCCAAGCTGAAGGGCTGCTCATGATAACTATAACAACCACATGCATTGCCTTTCTTCTTATGTTGAGCAATATATCCCTATGCATGAGATACTTAATAATTTCTTTTCTCTAAGGTGTTCCCTTGCTCAAACCTTTTTTCCTGTTGACCTAAGTAACACACCAAGTTAAGAAAAACCTCTCACAAGTGTCTGTGAATAATTGATTGAAATAACTTGACAAGTTCAGTAATTGACATTATGTATATAAGAGAGATAAGTGGAGATGAAATAATTAAATTGCTATATAGTGATGTTTTAAAATATGGGGAATGTCTGTTTGCTTGTTTCCATGAAATTCAAATGGACTTGTAATCTAGAAAATATTTGAAAATTAAAGTCTAGCTGAAGCTTTAACAGTTCTTGTTAACAACAATTTTTTTTCCTGTTATTATTATTATTATTATTATTATTATTAAATTTTACTGCTCAGTTGCATTTACCATCCAGTTATGGCTATGTGAATTTGGGAAAAACTTCAAGTTTTGAACTTCAAGTTCAATTTAACTAAATTTGTTATTGTGACAAGGCACTTCAGAACCTACTCAGAGTCTCAGTATCAAGTAAATGAAGCAGTGCTTGAGACTGGAATGGCTCAGAGTGAGACTAATCAAGCCTGCATCATGGTCTGTTTGAGAGCTCAGTAGTTGCTCTGCATTCAGTGTATTAAAATTGGGAAATTGAGTCCCATTTTGGTCTAGACAAGGAAGGATTGACTATGCTTTCTTTGTTTGGAGGTAGATGGATGAGCAGAATTAGCTGCCTGTGCCAGGGTTTGACCCACAGTCCTCGTCATGTGCAGAATTTCTGGTTTCCTGACAGTACTTTCTCTGTGTTGCAGTGCTCCTAACTTAACCAATAACACGAGGTCCTCAAAAGCAAGATTAGCCAGATCCTTAACATCCATCCCTTACGTGTTAATACCTTGGTAGAAACTCCCATGTACATTCCTTGTTTTGTAGTTGAAGTATAAAACTTGGATAAAAGCTTAAGTGTACAAGTTAAAAACCCTTGCAATTGATAAAAAATGGCAATCAGGAGCTATTGAGGTAGCAGCTGTGAATTTTTCTTATTTGACTGTTTTAGTGGCTTATTTTCCTGCATCAGTTTTGATCATGCATGAAATATGTCTGTGGCTCCAGGTGAAAAAAAGAAAAGCTCTTTTGTAGCCCTGAAATAAAAATCAAAGGGCTTTGTCTTATGTAATATTATTGTTTATTAATTCAGAATCAAAATTGACGCAGCTTTGCTCCAAATTCTAATATAAGCTTCTCAGGGATGTCTGAATTGTGCTGAATCCACTAGAATAAACCCCAAAAAACTTAACGTCTTGACTATTTTTGTATCACTTTCTGAGAAATTTGCAACTCCTAAACAGATATTCTTGGCTTTAGAACAAATCTGAAATATGCATTGGTACTGACAACATTTCTATTAAATAAATTTTGCTGAATAGTTGATTTACATGGCAAATAACTTATTTACCAAGGTAGAGGCTAGGAGGCTGGATTTAAGGTCACAAGTCAAGCCAGATTCCTTGGCTGTGACATTTTGTCACATATTTCTAACCTAAGCTTCTGCATTTTTTCAACAAGAAAAGAGTCCCCATGCTCTGTTTAAACTACTTAAGAAAAACGTTTGGACTTTATTTGCCTTGAGTCAGTTTGCTGCATGTGGCTCTTTTATGTTGCATGTATTTCTTCAGATGCTAGAAGTAAGGCGCAAATTTAATGCATTGGTTTGACAACGTTGCATCAGGCAAATTTTAGTGACACAGCAGTGTTACTTTTAATAGTAGTACAGACAATGACATTGTCAGCAAGTCCAAGGGAATAATGTGGAAACACATGCTTCTGACTGTGTTTGCTTGAGGCAAGTGAGAGCATTGTATACAAATAAAGCTTCTGAGGCTGTACAGGAGTTGAAAATGTGTGTATGAATTATGTTGATACTAAAGCCCAGCATAACAAGCTTCTTGGAGTAGCTACATAACTTTTAGTGCCCATTAGGCAGACTGCATTATACTTACCTTGAATGAGTACATGGAGTACTTTGATCCTCTACTACATTGCCAGCAGCCAGAAACTCTGGGCTTTATCTGTTGCATCTTTCCATGAAATCACTTAAGTCCCGTTCAGTAATCAAACACCTAAAATTCTGTATCATAGTTTGAGCTATAACATACAGACAGACTCTTTCTTTACGGGTTTTCCACCAGAAAGCATGAGGATAAATATATTTAAAAGAATGGGGAACTGTTCTGGTCACAGAGGGGGAAGAATCCAGGAAAAAAAAAGTCAAAGACCTTTATTTATGGGGAGGAAAAATTATTCATTGCTTTCCTATCATTTACAGAAACACACTTTATGTCCTGTCCTGCAGAATTTTATCTTGATTTAATGCAATAGGCTTTGGAGGCTGCTGATGATTAAGTAGAGAAACATATTTATGGATAGCTAGGTGTAATCTAAGTGACTACTAAGAAAATCTATGCTGTCTATATTTATTCTGTGCAATGGAAATGAAATGTGAAAAGTAATGAGAAAATCAGCTCTCCTGTACCTGGTCTGTTGCAATGTAAACTGTTTGAATGATATTCTTAACTCAATTATTGACAGAATTAGAAATTTTGATAATGGAAAATAAAAATTATATGAGCTTACAGCTTCCAAGTATACCAGAAAAATCTTGCTTATTGCTAGGATCTCTTCACACATGTTAATGCATAGTTCCTTAGGTATGCATTGTTGGAAAATGATATTCTATTAATTATTCCAAACATGTGTAAAGCTACCTATCCCCTAGTATAACAAATCTGCTATATTTATGGTGGTGGTGATTAGGCATTTTTTGCAAAATAATTGTGGAGATCAGCATGACTGTATTAATTGATCTCTTTGTACATTCACTTCTCAATTCAGTAGTTCGAGCTGTGCTAGGAACCAATAAGCCAATGAAGTTAAGAAAATGACTCTATTTCCAGATTTATGTCAAATAACCTTGGAAACATGGTGAAAAAAGTGATCTCTTTTAGGTGGTGGCCTAGGCTGGTATGTTGGCATGGAGTAAATCCATTATTGACAAATGAAGAAATTATGAAATATTTCCTGTAGAGAACAGTGAGACAAAGCAGAGATATCCTTCTCAATCTTTAGTAGATTCACTTAAATTTTGGCCTCTAAAGACATTTTTAATAAGTACTAAATTGTTAGTGGCCAATGTGAAATTAGATTTAAGAGCAGATTAAAATTTGCAGGTACAATTTTTTCTTAGGTATCTTTTATTGTTTTCCCCTGCAAAAGAAGAGATGAAATAAATCACATTTTTTTTCTTTCTTTCAGTTGTTTTTTAATTGTTTTATCTTCTTCTGGACCTCCTCAATATAATTTCTGGGGGGTTTTGGCTCTGTACAGGCTGTTAGTTTAATAGACATGCCAAAAGTTTGACAGCTACCTGTAGTATATCCTTCTATCAGAGGATAAGTAAGTCTGGTTTGACTGCTTCTTTCTGTAGTAATAATAGTGTATATTGAAATAACATAAAACAAAATTCAAATAAAACTCAAGTAAATTATGACAAGTGTAAACTAGATACTTGAAAACACTTAAAGCTTATTAGTACAAATTAGGTCAAAATGCTTGTGTAAACTGAACTTCCTTCTCCATCAGAGAACCCTGATATGAAATGACACATGGAAAGTGATTATTTCTATATAAGTGAATTGGTAAGAACAAAAGTGCTGCTCTAAATGACATTCAAATCAACTCTGAGAGCCCGAGCAATTTTTAAAAAACCTGGTTCTGACTCAAGGTGTGGTTTCATCCTAGTGTGATTTAAGAGTGCTTTGTCACATGCCCCTGTGGAGTTCTCCTAGTTGCTCACAAGTGAGGTACTAGAATTTTATTAACTTGACAAAAATATATGTATTTTTAAAATTGTTAACTTTCACCTAATATAATCTTTTGGTTTGGCAGTTCCCCCCTGCTTCAACTGGGAATATGCCTACAAAAGGCTAGCTACAAGCAATATTTAAATTCAGTTCTGCTTATTTGGAACTTAGTATTTTGTATCTGGGGATAAAATTTAATTCAATTCTTTTGACTTTGAGCATGGTAACAAAAACATATTCCCCAAAAAACCAAACTATTTCATTACAGTTTATATTGCATAAAATGAGGGCATGTTTTCCTTTTTGATAGCCTGGCAGGTATTGTTAATCCAACTTTAAGGATTTCTACACAATGGGGATAATTCCATGGAGTTCTTGATTTTGAGAGGACTTTTAAATTTCTTTGTTTTTGTAAAACCCACACAAAATGCAATAGAAAGGAATGAATGAAAGCACTAAAATTGAGAATGAAATATGACTAGTCTTGAAATAGACTACTTAAACCCTGAAGTACTAATAATCTCATTCATTGAAATTTATTTTGATTGACTTGTCTCTCCTGAGGACAGAGTCTGACCAACAGCACTTAATTTTAAAATCTGTTACATTTTTGGCTTCCTGGAACCAAGATGTGTCCATGTTAATGAGAAGAAGCTGTCTGCTCAGCATTTCTGTAGTTCTGCTATTTTTACTCTTTGAAATAATAGGCATTGAGTGGGAGTATATGAGATCCTGCTCAGAAAATATAAAATTTCAGTTACCCACATGAGAACCTTTTAAATAATAAATGAGATAGCTGTGATTCAAGGCTTCTTCTCCTGACACCCTAAGATACCTCCCTGCTATCTTCTTTCTCTATCAAACTGCTGTTGTAGAATGCAAAGCCCCTTCAAGAGCACTTCGAATTTACTGACCCACTCCTGATTTAGACTTCTGGATCTGTCAGCATGTCCTGTGTTTTGTTGGCAATTAATTATTGAGAGATGGATGGAGGGAGGGAAGGAACCAGACGTGTGCCACCCTCACATGAAGATGAAGTGAAGGTGTGTTCTCTCAAGGTGCTGACCACCCCTCCTCTGCTTGCAGTAGGAGCAGGGATATGTGGGGTCATTCTGAGTGCCACTGAAAGGGACTCATAGCTGAAGAGGTTGCACAAATGCTCTCATGTTTGGTATGATGATGCACCAAGTTGTGTCTGTCCTGATCTCTCCTGAGCAGGTGAGAAATAAGGGCAAAAACCTGCTGTTCATGCTATCCAGTATAAATATCTGTCTGATTTAATTGATATTACTACACCTGAGTCCTAGATGTGATTTAATGCAAGTTTCCTTCCTGACCACATCTATCTTTCTGAGAAATTCAAGCCATTCACTATTTGTAGGAACTGGTGGAATGTGAATCAGCTGGATTTAGCAAGCACAAAACTATAGATCAAATTATTGCTATGTATACTGGAAAAGTAACAAAGGATACATGGGCATTTTGGTGAGCAACAGGACAAAACTGCCCCAAGCTTTCATCTGAATTGTGCTTACAACTTCTAGTTTGAAGTGTTCATACAATATGTAATACTTTCCAATATCCTGGTCCCATAAGTATTCTCAGTTTCAGAAAAGTCCCTTTTATACCATTGATTCATGCTGCAGAAAAAAAAAGATAATGGAAGTGCTTGCTTGTACTTACAGCAACATTAGTTGCTGTGGTCACATTTTTACTCACTGCTTTGGGACTATTGTATGCATGGCAACTAAAACGTGACATTCAGCATTGGTTTGACTTTTCTACTGTGAAGATGTTTGATACTTTAATCTCTTAAATGATTATTCCCTGTATATTACTGCAGATTTGGTATACTCTTTGCCTAACTTTTAAATATTTTCCTTCAGTTGAAAAGAGTAGTTGCTGTTTATCTTGGATAGTTTCTCATGTTGTAGTTTACCAAGCATCACCTCTGTTACAAATGTCCAGAGGACACAGCATCATTTAAACATCTTCAAGTAACCTCTTAAACTCAGCATGTTGCATATTTTCAATCCAGGTGGATTTCTATGACAACGTAGGCAAATGTAGCTGAATATGGAAATGACCACAGGTTGTACTGTAAATAAGGGAATCTCAAATTTTCCAGGAACTTGTTTGTTTGGCTAAGAGAAAGATACCAGATGAGCTGTATGGAAACAGAGGTGTAAAAGCACAGAAATAAGTTGCATGCTTTTGAAATTTTGAAGACTAGCCTGAACAGAAAAATTTAAAAACATGATGTGAAGAATTTAAAAACACAGAAGATGCTCTATGTTCCAGCTTGCTAGAATAAATCTGTTAAGCTTAACTGGAATGGAAGCTTTTACAGAAAGGTTGATTTTTGGATACTTTAATCTTAATTGTCGAAACTGGTGCAGAAATCTTTGGACATATGCTTTAACTGAGAGCATAGTGTTGTTAACAAAGCAGACGAATGAGAATGCTTAAACCCAGGATGTTTCACTGCATTTATTGCTTTCTGTATTTTTTAGTAGAATTTAACACCTTTCCAGTTACTTCCCCCCACAGATATTTCTTGTTTACTTAATTTTAAAAGGATATGAGTTGATAGTGGGCAGGCTGAACATGTTAGTCAGCTGGGTATAACAGAAGGCCCTCAGTGAAAACTTTACTGAAAAACACCTTGAGCTCAGTTTATTTCAATCTTAAGGTGTCTATAAAAGCTCTCTTCAGTTTTGTATAACATTATAACATTAGCCATTACCATTCCTCATACTGGAGATCATAAATGATCTAACAGCACTTCTTGGTTCACATTCTTATGAGATTTTAGTGACCACATGCCACTTCTTCACAAAAGATCTTAACATTTTGCTTTCCTTTTTTCTGGCTTTTAGTACATGTTGAGGCTGGAACAATGATTTGAAATCTCACATGCAGTAAGTCTTCGATTCATGCAGTTAGGTAAGTAAATGATGCAGTAAAATGGGTGCACAGTTGGGTTCAGAGCTTAATGCTTGGGCTATTATGCCAGTAATGGGTGTCTGAAGTAACATAACAAAGACTTGAAATACTGTATTGCTTTAGAAAGGAGGCTGCTTTTCTTTTGTAGTTGAGGAGTGTTGTCAGTCTTTCCTAAGTATCATAAAACACCTAATGCTATATATAATCACAAGTAGCATTCACCTAAATAATGTCCTGCATGTTGATGGGACTTTTGTGCCATGTGCACAGGCAGGGAGCTAAAAGATTAAGTTATATAAGTTTTCATTTCAAGGTCTGACTGCTTTGTTTGTATATCATTCTCGAGAATTATGAGTAATACATCTCTTAAGCCAGAGCAATTGAAAGGAGATTTCAGTGGCTTAAATCCTGTAAATTGTTGCTGAATAAAATACAGTATCAAGCTGAAGTTCATCAGACAAGGACTGAATAGCAAGAGCAGAGCAAAAGTATGGAGTTGGGGAGGTAAGTGAAATAACTGATGAGTAGTTCAGGTGATGACACAGCATGAAAAAAACTTGAACAATATTTTTCTGCTTAACAAATAGTTATTTACTGTCTGGTGAGTAAGCAGTAGCTTATTCTGTTGCACTATCTTGCAGGCCTTCTTTACAGGCAAATCAGCTAAAAATTTTGTGGTTAAAATGCAACTTGAAATAAAATATTTCCTTCTCCAACAGGAGAAGGTCTTGGTGCTGCTGTTGTGATAATGGCAAAAAGGCAAGAAAGAGGGAACAAACCTATTAAATCCAGTGTAAGGTTTGAGAGGCAGAATGATGTTGAAGGAATGGGAGGGCGTTTTTAGCAGCTTCTCCTCAGAGCAACTTGGAAACAGTGAGGCCAGGGAAAAATTTACATAAACAAACAAGTCATGTCTGTGGCTGAGACAAAGGATTTGCCCGTGTGACCCAGGAGAAGTCTGGCTCTGAGTTTCTTGTCCATATGTGGTACAGTTTCTAAACAATAAGATAACATTTGGATAAGGAGCCAGAGGGAGATACAAGGATAATGACCACATTGACTGTCTTGACTTGTTATTTCACAGAATGGTTTGGATTTAAAGGGGCCTCTAAGATCACCTGGTTTCAAACTCCCCAATTTCAACAAAGACGGTGTCATCCAGGATGTTTCTCCAGTTCGAGCTGTTAAAAAGTTTGTTCAGTGCAGTCTCTCCATCTTCCCTGAAACAATCTCCTAATAAGTACAAGTCCTTCAGAAATTGAAACTCTCAATTGCACTAGAAGCCATGTGTCCTGGTTTGGGACAAATTTGGGAGGAAACCTCCAAATTGGGTCCCTCTTGAAAGCAAATTCAAGTATCCACTCCCTCAACTGGCCTGGGAAAAAATTCTTCAGAGAAAAATGGAAAAAACTGTTTATTCAACAAGTAAAGTGCCCACAAGCACAAAAACAATAAACCATATCAAACAATAAACCCTCTCACTGTTCTGAAGAGAGAGGGCAAAATTGAGGAAGTCCTTGCTGTGGGTTGTAACTCAGCTCACCCAGTCTCTCATCAGCCTCCAGAGCTGGAAAATGCCATCCTGGGCCCCAGTGGGCTGCAGGCTTGAGCTCTGGGTGTTTTCTGGGTTTTCAGTCCACAACAGGTTTAAACAGTTCCAAGAAAAAGAAGAGAAAAGAGTCCAGGGAATTTCTCTGCCTCAGCTAGCTAAACTAGCTAAAAGCACATGAGATCTCTGTCCCACTGTCTGTTTGTGCTTCAGATGAGCACAGTCCAGGAGCCTGAATGTGGAGGAGTCAGAGCAGTTTCTGATAACAAACCCTGTGCTGCTTCTTTCTCCCCCTTCACTCTCAGAACAAGACTTAAAGGTGTAGAACTTAATATCCAGCATAAACAGAACAGACATTTGGGGTTACAGGCATCACAAAGTCACCCCAGGACACCATGCAGATATAATTTTGATGCATAAACATATTTCACTTCTGACTACTGTTGGAATGCTCTGAATATCAAAAATTCACAAGAGAAAAGATGAAATATATCGTGTTTGGTAAGTGCAAGGAAAATCTGGGCTCAAATGGCAGAGTCTTTCAAAGAGGCAGCCTGAATTACAAAATCTTCTCTTGCCTCAATTCCTACCCTGTATTATTGGGATAGTACTTGATTTTTCATAGTTGGGTTTTTTTCCTAAACTGTATAATAATTAGATCAAAAATCTGTACTCAACATATTTCCAAAACTTGTAGATCAATAAAGACCCAACCCCTCCTGACTGTCCTGATAGTAATTACAGATAATGTTGAAAACCTTTCTTGGATAATAATTTTTTTATATAACTTTAAGTTAGTTCAAATATCTGTATTTCAATATTAATAATTATTTCTTAAGTTTTGGGGGATAAAGAAGTATGGTTAGTTTTGAAATAGAAACCAAAATTAATAAGCTTTTGGATCAATTTTTTACAAGTCATGGAAGAAGCACACATATGAGGCATGGCTGAGGTCACTTGGCTTGTTCAGCCTAAAGGAGACTGAGAATGACTTCATAGGAAGTCTACAGCTTCCTCATGAGGGGAAACAGAGATGCAGGCAGTGATCTCTTCTCTGTGGTGACCAGTGACAGGACCTGAGGGAAGGGCCTGAAAGTGTGTCAGGGGAGTTTTAGGTTGGATATTAGGAAATGGTTCTCCCCACAGAGGGTGTCTGAGCACTGGAACAGGCTCCCCAGGGCAGTGGTCACAGCACCAGCCTGACAGAGCTCAAGGAGCATTTGGACAATGCTCTCAGGCACAGGGTGTGACTCTGGGGGATGATGCTGTGCAGGGCCAGGAGTTGGACTTTCGTGATATTCATGGGTCCCTTCCAAATCAGAATATTTCATGATTCTATGAGATTTTTAAGATGTTATAATTTTTGATTATAGTGTTTCTCCCCAATAATGATCTGGAGGGATGTTAGAGTATTCAATTTAGCCAGACGCACTAAAAACTGTGAAAGAACTCTTTGAAGTGTTTTTTAAAGAGAGTGGAAATTTCCATCAATTGGAGAAAATAGTTTCGTTTCATTACTTACAGCACTAGGAAAGTATTGGATAGGAGGTTATATAGGAAAAATCTATAAATAACTTTCTCAAAACTAGCAATAATTCTAAACAATATACTTCATGGAAAGTAAATCTCATCAAATACACAATTGTCACACAGTTGTAAGTGCTCTTAAGACAAGGCTTAGCTCATTGAACTTTTCACTGAAAGGCAGAACAGGCTAGTGACACAGTCCAAGTTAAAAAAATTAAAAATGTTTACATGATAAATTTAATAAATTATTTTAAGGATGTAGTTTTGTAGTAGATGCTGCAGCTGTGGGCTCTTGAATGCCTTTGATCATTGTTTGGTCTTGGATTGCTTAATTTTAGAAAACTTGCAAACCCTAGGTGGACCTGGGGGAACAATAAGTAAATAAAATAAAACCTGTGTGGGACCCATCCATAGGAATTGCTGTGGGATATCACTCTGGATTGGTCTTTGGTTTTCAGACAGCAGTTGGAAGTGTCACCACCCAGTCCTGCAGCAGTTGTCACAGGCTTCTGAAAGGACTAGCTCCCTGTTTTGTGCCACTACTGAAAGCAAAGGCAAACTCTGTTTTATATAACCTTGTGAATATCAAACAGTCAATTGTGTTGGCTGTACAGGTATGACAACATCAGGAGGCCAGGGGGGAAAAACACCCAAAACACAACCAAAGCTCCAATGCATTCAAAAAAGAATAAAAGCATGATATGCCTTCCAATGAGGCTAAGATGTATTATTTGAAGGGGTTGAAAGATGAACTTGTTTTAATCTAAGTATTTTTGGGAGGAAGAATCTTTTGACTGAAGACTGTTTTTTAATATAGCAGTAAGTGATGAATTCTGTCATTGAAAGGTGAATATAGACAAATTGAGCATAGAAATGAGGAATGTATTTAACAGTGTGAGCAGCAAACCATAGAAATGTCTTAGCCACGGATATGCTCACTTTAACCTCGTTTGACCTTTGAAAAATTGTTTATCTCAAACATTTCTTTGAGCTGCAGGTTTGACTTACAGACTTCAGGCAGAAATATTCAAGTCTCTTGGCTTGTACCAAAGAGGTCAGGCTCAGAGTTTTGCAGTGTTATAGCTTTTAGAGTATAGGAGTCTGTGTTACAATGCATGGTTAGATTGCTTGACCCAGATCACAGCTTGTACGCATCCCAATTATTCGTCTGTACTCATCATTCAGGCAGGAAAAATTGACTTTGGCTGTTTCTCACCTGTGCAAGTGTTCAGCTTTTTTCCAGTAAAATGTTCAAGGCTTTTGAGATTTTTGTGGTTCACAGGATTGCAAAGGATATCAGGTTATTCAAATGCAAGTGCTGAAAGAAATGTGGTAATTAGTGCCATTATGCAATAAAATATGGAATATTAAATGAATCTTTTAAATGTTTGTTTAAAGATGTTTATGTAAAGCAAAATTCTATCATGACTAAATATTCTTCATGTCACCATGTTTAAATAACTTTACAGAGCAATCAGTGCAGGAAACTACCATGTTGATCACAGAAATTCATATTGTCATGCTTCCTTGATGTATTGCATGAAAAAATATGATAGCTTGAGGAATATACATAAAAAACATTACCGATACAAGATAAAACCAGAATTAAACCAGTGAAGTCTCCTTATAGCTTCTCATATGGCATGTGTTGCTTTGTCTGCATCATTGCTAATCCATGGCAATCTCTTATGTCCAAACATCTCCCAAGGCTTTCACACCCACCAGCTTGCATTTTCCATGAAAATCTATATAGAAACTTGAATATTTGAGTTGAATACAGTTTAATTTTCCTTCTGTAAGTAAGTCTAAAAGTGATATAAAGGATTGATTCTTACTCTGCAACTTGGAGCTAACCTTTAAAATTACACATAACAACTGAGAAACCAATGAAAACTAGGTATGCAAGCAATTTAAATATTCAGGATTTTTCCTTCTCTTTAGAGGATTTTTTAAAATTAAGCCAAGTTTCTATTTGCATGTGGAGAACGTCAACAATAATAATAACAATAATAATAATCGATCTAGTGCAATTTCTACTTTTATACTGACCTAACATACGCATGTCCATGAGTTTGACTTAAAAACTGTTTACCATTTTTCAGCATAGGCAAGAATGCTTGTATGTCTCATGGTTACTGAAGTACTGAATGGCCCTCAGCCAAAAGCAAAAATGTGAGACAGTCAAAAATGTTTGTAATGGAAGAAATGGGATATTTGGTGCAGATTGTAAATGTGTATTCCTTAAGTCAGGTGAAATCTTGGCAGCTGTATTTCTTAGAATATGTGAGATAGAGAAGTCCCTCACTAGAATCTGTAATCATAAAAAATAGAGTTTGTATCTGTCTTGCAGCCTTAAAAGCATCATAAGGAGAAACACTGATCACTGTTGAACACTCTCCAAGAGATCTGGACAGAAGGAACTTGAAGAACGAAAAAGAAAAGACACCAAAAACTCCCAAACCCATAAGTATACCAAGTCAGACTTAAAAAGCCTTAACTCCTTTAAGTTTCTCAGATTTTGCTCTATTTCTTTGTTTGGTCTGATATAAACTTTAAAGCAGTGACATGGTTAATCTCATGTCACATATACTTTAATTCTTGACAAGTGTATTCTGATGACAATTCTTTATTACAAAACTCAGCTTGGTTTCTCACTGAAACCAACTTCATCTAAACAACAAAAGCAGCTTGAAAAAGAAAAAATTGAGCTTTATGACTGGTGATTAATACCATTAACCTTGGTTTACTGAGGATTTTGGATGAACAAGTTCAATTCATTAGGTCAGCTATCATTTAATCTAAACTATGCATATAGTATGTAATTGTCATTATAAAATTTTTCTGAAGACAGTTGAAGACATTAGTGGTAGGAATTTGAATCTTAATGGCAAGCTCTTAGAAGGGAAGCTGATATGTCTAACAAGAAGCTTAGAGACAGCTTTCTATATCATAGTACCTTTTTGTCAGAATTGAGTGTGCTCATTAGAACTTCTAAAACACATAACTTTAGTGTGCTGACAATTATTAGTGAATAATGAAAATACATAAGTGAAAAAATGTAAATGGAATCCTGTGGAGTTTTCGTAGCCTAAAATTGATTTATTCCTTTGCTAACGTAGGCTATAATAACACTCTGCAACCTCACCACTAAAGGGTGGGATTTTTGGTGGGCTGGTAGTACAAGGTTCTGAAAGAGATTTGTCTGTCTTGTAAGACCATTACCCACTGGCTAACACACTGGGTTATAGGCAGCTATTGAAAACAAGGTGGGATGAGCCCTGGGAGAGGCAGAAGAACAGAGCAGAATTTCATAAACATGTGCAGTTGAGGAAACTGTACTTAAAAGCAAAAGCACAGATTTTAAATTCATTGAAAGTTTCTTGAGAGCTGTCAAATTTTTGTTGATATATGTAGTCAATTACTGTGGGAATTAGCATGTTTCTTTTCTGTTCAATCTAATTTTGGCCATCTCTTGTGTAAGTAGAAGAGCAAAGCTGAATCTTAATCTAAGAACATAATGCAAGTCAAAATAATTAAGCCAAATAAGTTGTTTTTAAAGTGACTGCTAAATATTCATAAGTGCTGAAATGAAATTTTAAAAAGTGAATTTTTTACATGACTCTCAAACTTTTAAATGGCCTAAATAATTTGATACTGTGATTGGAGCACTTCAGAATATTTTCCTGTTCAGCTAGTAATTACCTAAAGGTAGAAGGTATTAGCTGCTCCAGACTTAAAGAAAAAATATTAACCAGCAAACTGCCAATGAACTACTTGGCTAATGAATGGTATCTTCACAGGAGTTCCATTAGCAATTGTCTGTCATATGTAAACCACAGAAAAGGTTAATAGTGTTGAAATTGCATCAGGATTTTTTTCAAAGTTCATAGGAGTTAGAAATGTTAAATTTTCCTGAGGAAGAAAGTTCTATGCATTTCTTTTAGGGATAATTGATTATTATTTTGGGGGTGGAAAAATCAATTTTTCTGGTTCAAATATATTTTTAGCTATTTTGTTAGCTTACAGTATGGAAATATGGACACGATTTTTTCTTTTTTTTTTTCTTTTTGTTTTCTATTATTCAGAGAAGGTACAGAACTGGTACAGAACTCTAGGTTTCAGCACCTCTGTCTTTGTTCTGTGGCTTATAACATATGCATCTTTTATCAGTTCAATATTAGTTTATATAAAACATCTTTAAGCTGTCTGGAATACAGTTTTGGTATGATATCACCAAATGTCAGAATAGTAATTACTATGTGCACCTGGAGCAATTCTCATTACTCTTGCTCATGTTCAATCCAGGAAGAATTTGGCTACATGTCTCATTTTTTTCTCAGACTACCTAAAAAAACCTCAAAGAGTTAGATTGTTTCAGACTGTATCTAGTGTAAGCTAGATTGCCAGAATGATAACTGAAATTTGGCCAGTAAAACTGAAGCTTTCTTAGGAAAAAAACTTGGGAAAAGTTTATTTTGAAGGTACTCAGCAAAATACTCAGACTTTTCAGACCATGAAGGATAACATAAAATACTAACAGTGGCACAGGTGATGCACAGTGCAAATGCTGCTGTCTCTTTACAGGAGCACTTTACATCAATGGCCATTACATTTGGGAATAGGGAGTTACAAGATGAATGGCATAAGGTTTGTTGCATTTTGAGGATGAAAGAAGCTCCAAGAAAACCCTGTGGGGCAGCGCTGCAAGCAAAGGACCCGCGGGATGGGCTGGAGGATGTGGTTGTGCAGGCAGATGTAGGGACCAGAATCCTTGTAGGGCGGCTGTCTCCCAGAGCTCTGCTCTCAGTCAGGATCCAAAATCCAGGACTGATTCCATATGGAAAACAAAGGATTGAAAACCCTTTCTGTAATGCAAAACGAAGTCATGCAGCTTTCAAATTTGAAAGATGGCAACCAGGGGTGGTGCAAAAGCTTAGAATTCCTACAGTTTTTCTATCCTGCTAACTCGCTCCAGGTGTTAGAGCAGAGGGACCATCACGAAAAATATATGTCTTGTCAAATTCTAGCTCCTTTTTCACTACACAGTTTATGAAACAAATTCTTTCCGGAATTTAGTATGCTGTCAGGCTTTTCTTCTCCTGTTCATTGATATTTTTTTCCTAGATGCAAATTCCAATGACAGGATGATGCTTATGCTAATTGAGGTTGTTGAAAGTTCTGGGTTGTGAGGGGAAAAAGGAATGTTTTTTTCTGTTGGTGGGAAATTAGCTCTTGAGCTTTTGATTAAAACCTAGTAAGGCATTGTAGGTTTTTTATTTTTGTTTTCTGTTTCTCTCTAGGTAGAAATATAAAATTGTGAAAGAGAGTAGTCCCAAGTGGTAAATATTCTGAAATCCCAACAGGAAGCAAGTAACTACAGTCTTAGCAGAGTTGTATCAGATGAAGATCTATCTTCGCCTTTCAAGCTGACAGTAATTTTTCCATTAAAGCAAGAATTGCATTGTAAAATCTTTTCAGACTCAGACCTACCAAATATATTTCATATCTTAGTACTTTTTCTCCTTAATTTCAGTGTGGACAGGGCTGAATCATTCCAGCTGGCAGATGTGGCGGTACCATAGGGCTTTAGACAAGGAATAAAGTAGTAAAAGGGTCTCAGCTCACTACCAGCTTTTATCACTGTGATACAGAACAAAATGTCATCGGTTTCAACTATGTTTGCACTCAGTCTGATATCGCTACCCACAAGGCATCTGCTGCAAGATTTAATTTTGTCACACTGGTTTTTTTACCAGGGGAAATAGTTGAATGTGTGCAGTTAATGATAGGACACATCTGCTGTTGTGCTGTCAAAAGCATCCATCCAGATATAAATATTTTATATAAGCTTAAAAGGACAAAGGCTAACATGATTTCTGCTGTTTGTACACACATCAGTGCTGCAAAGGGTAAAACACTGGTCACATTTCTCTAGAATTGGCTAGGGATATGAAAATCCCTAATAGCTTGCTACTCAGATTGCAAGCACATTTCTCTTGGCCTCTCTTAATAAGAAAGATGCAATCTCTGCAGGGGGAAAGAGATAAAAGACCAGAGAGAGTAGAAGATAACACAGTCACCTGTTGGAGATTCAGAGCTGCTCTTCATTTTTTGTTATGTGCTGTAATGGATCCTGTTCATCATACTAAAATTTAATAGGTGTGTGGGGCATACAGGGAAATAGATACCAACTAAATAAAAAAGACTTTGGATCGGAGAATCATTTGAAAAAAGGTAACATACTATTTGAATAAAGGAATAGCCGAAAGTCCAGCAGAGAACAGCCTGTGTTCCTAAGTGACCCTTTGCTGTTTAAGACATGCAGATCAGAACACTCTGTGCTGTTGTTTCACTGTGCAGTGGCTTTGTCTTTGGCACTTGTACTTTTTGTGTACTTCAAAAGCTTGAAAACTGAAATTATGGAAATAACTGGAATATGGGGCTTTTCTTCTAAGCCTTTTAATTTTCTTTGTGTTTATATCAAATAATCATTTTTTTTCCTTTGCAAGTTAATTTATATCTGGAAAAAATATGAAACTTTGAAAAAAAAAAAAGCATTTTAGGTTTTTGGGGGATTTTTTGTCACAAACAACTTGTTGTCATCTTGTAAGGGCATATGGGCTGCTAAAATTTGAGTTCCAAGGTCATGTGCCTGGATCAATTGCCAGAACTATTTTTAGGCAAGCCCAGTGACAGCAGGCTAAAGGGAGATGTGCACCCTGCACTGCAGCAGACCTTGGGTGCACAACAGCTGTGTTGGCAGTGATTAAATCTTTCAGAACATCTCTGTATGCTGCAGAGGAACACGTTCTGGAAGGCATGTTGAGTAGGAGGTTCCAGTGTCCCTTTCTCCCTCTCAGATGAACCAATGTGTCTTATACTTGGCTATTAGCACTGCAATTTTCTCCTGCTGAATGTTCCTAGGAAAATTTGCTTTCACAGTAAACCAGCACATTCAAGTTGCATTTATTCCTTTTGGTGAATTGTTGCAAGATTTTCCTTCAAAAACAACTGCTTTATCTCGAAATAGCAAGTGTTAAGAAAAGTTTAAAAGCATAAATCTTAAGTCAGGAAAGCTAGAAACTTGAGAATTGTGCAAATTCATATTTTTGTTTCTTTCAAGTATGCCCACTGTTAAGGACAGAGAAAATGGAATTCTCTCACTTATTTTATATACTGGTATAGATTTGACCCAAAATAATGGGGTTTTTTAATGAAACTGAAATTCACAGCCAAAATGAAGGCAGCTTCCTTTTTTCTTCCCAGTCAAATGTACTGGTTAATATGAAATGACAGCTTTGAAATACCTGTAATCACCAGACTCCCTAAGACTAACCACTCAGTGTGGTGCTCTGCATTGTTGTAAGGTCTTTGTTGGTACAAAATATGACTTTTCTTTTCCTTTTCTGTTAGTTGGAAAGACACGAGTACTGTCCCATAGGAACAGCACTGGAGGCCCTTAAAAGAATGCATATATTTATGGCATCTTCCTGGTTTCAGTATTTTTTTTCTTTTTTTAACTTTTTTTTTTAACTTTTTATTTACTTTTTACTTTTTTAGCACATGCCTTTCATTTCTGAACATAAAAATATCTGTTCTTGGCTCTTTTCCTTGACTAGTCCACTTTCATTCTAACATATTTTCATGTCTCCCAAGGACATTATATTGGTAACTTCTCTTCTAAGCCTTGTGATTTTTTTTTCCTCCCTGTATTGTTAGATAGTAAAAGGTTTTACATTTGTTGTTAATTTCACACATTCCTGGTAAGGAAGAATGGTTGTCATTGTTCTAAACATGAAGCTGTATTTTTTATTTGTTATGCTTTTTCATGCAGGGCTTGGATGAATTAGTGTTTGTACAAGTGACATGACAGGAAGGATCATTATTTCTATTGCTGCCCTATGGGGAATTCACTAAATTGGATGTGAAGATTGTGATATTTTCAAGCTCAAGTATGCTGTCCTCTTATGGCAGTTGCTTCTGCTCTTTCTTCCTCAATTTTCAGGTTTTTCTGTCATGAATGTCTCTCTGTCCTCTACAAGTTCTGCCAGAAAATCCATGTAAGCAGTAATGTGTTTCACACATCCAAATATATAGTGATTTTACTCACAGAGCCCAGGCTGCTGCTTATAGCTCTGTAAGTTGAAGTTTTTCCTAGCTTTATTAGTGTACAGACTAATTTCTTAGCCTTTAAACTTTCTGTTTTAATTGAAAAGTAGTTATGGAGTAATATTTCATCAGGTGACAGGAATAAATTTTCCAGTAGTTGAAGGGCAAGGGTTCAAACACAACCACATGATGGTGTTTTTTGGGTTGGTTTGTTTGGTTTTTTTATTTGTATTTTTGGTGGGTTTTTAAAGCAGTAGTTTCCTTTAGTAGTGGCCCTCACTAAAATAGGCTGTGGTAATCTCTGCTTCATAACACTTTAAACAAGTCCAACCTTCTAACTTGGTTACAGTTTTCTTTTTGTTTATGCCATGAGGAAAAGTAAAGTCTAACAGATCTGTTACAAAAGTGGCTTCAATATCTGTTTTCTTTTTTTAATGCCACTGCAATCCCCAGGTTCTTCTGCTTCCTTCTTTACTGTCTAGCTGCAAACATGTTCAACTTATTTTTACTGGGAAATACAGGCTTAAAAATAAGTTAGCTAGTGTAGAATTCCCAAATTTAAATATATGCTGTCCAAGGGATGTGGAAGTGTTTCTGCTAACTTTCATGACAGTGTGTTCACAGGCATGGACAGCAAATAACCATGAGCTGCTCTTGTGCTAACAATAATCCAAAAAGGCCCTATTGCCTTTGTGTCTTTCTTAATGGTGGAGATGTGCAGTGTCATCCTCGGCTCTTCCATGTGGTCTTTGCAACCCTATGAAATTGCTTTAAATAAAACCTGCATTTGAATTTAAACTCATCACAGATGCATTCTAATATTTTAAAATTTTGCCAACCTTGAGTGTGAGTTGTGTTTTCTTTAGTAATGATTGGTAGTGGGCATCTGTGATCTGGACATTAAAGTGCACCATGTAACTACACTCTTAGATGCATAAATCAAATTGATGAAATATTTACCCAAAAACAAAAGGAAAAAATACCAAAGCAAAACCAAATTAAAAATGTTCTACCAACTCCAAGCCCCACCTTCTGGTATCTCTGACATATTAACACAAATGGTTGTGAAATTAATCATAAATAAAGATCCCTATCATTGGCCATCATTAACTAGATTTTTGTAGCCTTACTTAAACTGTGCTTTACTCTTTCAAATTCAAACTGGGTTTTAAGGTTTTTTTAAAGCAATGTTATATTCCTACCTTACCTCTAGACAGCTGGGTTCAATCTGAATACGTGATTGCATCTTCTTGCTTCGTGTTTGTTCTACTAAAGAATTACTGTATCAATATTAACATGTGCCACTTATAATAGACTGTAATATTGTTGTGATTGAAATAATGATGCTTGTAAAACAAGCTACAGTCCCTGGATAGATTAACATTTTTATACTGAATTTTCTGTTAGGTGTGTCATCCTTACTTGAAGTCCTCATAAAGGAGGTATTAAATTTCAAGGCAGAACTCTCTTGCCATTTCTTGCCACGATGCAGTCTCATCTGCCTACCTACAATTAATCCTGAAGGCATTTATGTAAGATCTAAAGTTATTCTTTTTGAAGGAAGAATGCTGAATATTGTTCTGTCTAACATCAGTGAATTGTTGCTTTGGGAATGAATTGAGAATTTTTTAAAGTACTGGCCATGATATTATTTTAATTGCCAGAATTCCTGGTAACTGAGCTTCTTGAAAAGCCAGCTCAAGCTTCCCCTTTGCTTTCTGGGACATCAAAAGATTCTAATGCTTTACTGCCTCACTGGTAGTATGCCATGATAGTTAAAATTTCCTCATGGCAATATCTGGTGATAGGTTCTTGATTCTGATTTTACCTTGAAATAAATGAGATGCCCTGGGCATCTTTTAAGGAAGGAAGCCCCAGCAGAGCAAGCTTTCTAAGTGTGTTTCATGTCAAGTCTTTAACATATGTTATATCCACACTAATAAATGCCTATATTTTGGCTAAAACCCCCTAGCTTTTTCTTAAAGCCTGTGCCAGGACAAACTCCTGTTTGTGAGTGAGGAAGAGCCAGTAGCTCATGGCTGAGATGCACCTTCTGAACTGTCCCAGTGAAGTTGCCACTGGGCAGCTGTTATTCCACTAGAGACAAAGAGCCCAGATGCTTGAGTCATCCTGTTATTAGTGCCTGGAGGTGGCAGGAGATAAATTAATCTACAGGAAACCCTGATATCTGCTGTCAATTTTTGTCTGGCTGCAGCTGGGAGAATTTCTCTGAAGATGTTAACTTTGCTGTGGAGAACCTTTTACTCTTCCTTGCAGTAGCAATGCTCCAGGGCTGGCCTGGAGCAGAGTTTTTGGGTGCATGCCTTCTCTTTTGAATGATGATACAAAGCCATACGAATGGAGTAAATGCCATGCTCATTCCTGCAAAGCTGGCCTTGGCACATTGACAAGGCAAGAGATCATCTGGATTGAAAAAATATATTTGCTCTGAAGTCCTCTTTTCTAGAGCCTTGTTGCACCAGCTGCAATTTATGTAATGTGTATGAATACAGGTAGAATTTCCTTTGGTGAGGTCTTGCAAACAACACACCGAGGCATTTTTCCTTGACTCCTGAAAAGATCTTGTTGTGCTTTATCTGCAGTTCTAGTTTCATTCCCTTGACAGCAGGCACAGGATTTCCATGGCAGGCATTTGCTGCTGCTTGCTATCCTCTCTGACTGGGGTGTGTGACACCACCTGCAACCTGTAACCCCTCTTGGAGATGAGGTCCAATACCAAGACTAGACCAAACACAGTGTTATTTATAATCCTGTTGGTTCATAATGATGCTGGAGACTAATGCTTGAGATGTTCTCTGTAATGTAATTGCTACATAATAAAAAAATGCAAAATGATTGTTTGCAAGGTGATCTAGAAGTGATGTTCTGCTAGTCTGGATGGGATAAAAGCAGACTGGGTTTGGCAACAAGCCTAGCACTCTGTAGTTTGCAGCAACATCTTTCAGACTGACATTAACAGTATGGCTGGAAGTATAAAATAGATTGCATTGAGAGTTTAAGCATTAGTTTAAGTACTGTGCTGTATAACTTAAGGTTATAATTGATTCACACTGTAATTGTCCTCCTTGAATAGTATTCTCTGCCCTAGTAGAGAACTTTGAGCACTCAGCTGCCTGTGCTTCCTTCTCAGCTCTGTCCTTTGAGCATTCAGGTGATGTGATACAAACCTTTTAATGCAGTGAAGTCCTTGAAAAAATTATTGTCCTGAAATGCAGTTGAATTAATATGTTGTATACTTTTAGAGGCAGCTGGATTGAAATGAGAAATCAAGGGCTTGGACCATGTTGTATGGGATGTGTAACCTGCACAGTGAGTCAAGGTAATCTGACATTATCTCCCTTCATTATTGCTGCATTTATCTTTTCACTTCACGTGCATCAGTATCACACCAAGCTCAACAGATTCATGTAATATAATCTAAAACTTGACAACATCTATATAGTTAACAACAAGCCTTCAAGCACTGATCAAATGGTATCTGTGGTGTCTGGCTGGTATTTATTTCAAACACAAGGGTTCTGTGTGGTGGTTGGTACTGAATTCCAGAGTGGTGAACTAGGGACCACAAATTTAGGCAGACCTTGCCTGGCCCATGCAGATCTATACCTTGTGCACTGCCTTGGTGTTGATTACCGCTCAGCTGGCAGCTGCAACAGGGATTAGCCCCAGGTAGCCAGCTAAGGAACTTGGTCTAAACTAGGATTCATTGTCTGTACTAGAAAAATGACTATTCCCTGGTATGATTTTGGCACCTGACAATTAGTCTGGTCAAAAATTTGCTGTCTCAACTCAGATCTAAGCTTGGGCAGGGATATTTTCAGCAGGTGTTTAATGAGATTTGGAGCCAAAGGAAGTTTTCCAGCACAACTGTAGGATCTTTTATACCAGCTGGCATGTTTAATTTATGTCCCTGGTTATGTTTTATTTGCTAATATAGACAAAGCCTTTTCTTGTTAAAGTTCTAACCCTTACCTACTCAAAATAGAGACTTATATGTCAAAGTGTTTTCAGCTTTCCTGAGGCTCCACTGAAAGATTAAATTCATGTTTTCGTCAAGCTGGATGGTGGGTACATAAAACTTTCCTGTCAGCTGGGATGGAAGGTATTGTGGGCTGAGAACTGTGGAGTCCCTGTTGCAGGTTTTTTCCTGCTCCTTCTTCAGGGCATGTAGCTTGTGCCTTTCCACTAAACTAAAGCACAGCAAATAACTCATTCTCCAGGAGCCTTTAGATCATATGACCAAAAACTGGTAAAAGATGAACCTTTGGCTCTGAAATTTCTTCTTACGTACCTAAAGATCCCTTATGCTTTCAAAATCTTGTAGAATTAAGTGTGTTCTTAATCCTTTGTTTTTCCATTTTAGGAGATTTTTAGGTGCCTTGTAGAGTGGCACTGTAGGAACCACCTCTGATTTTTGGACCTTTATTTCAGAAAGTATTGGTCATGACATTTCAGTGGGTATTTGAAAAGTCACACAAGGCTGCTGCTGGTACTTCCATGGTCAACAGGTCTCTGGAAAAGCACTGCTTTGAAAGCAGTCTTTTGAAAGAGCTGCTTGGTGTCAGAAGGCTGGCAAGCTCTCTGATCATGTGTGGCCATGCAGAGAATTATGGCTTTCTCATCTGGAGGTGGAGGGGAGTCAAGTGATGATATCCACTTAATATTTTTATTAGTTTCATGAGAAGAGCAATCAGCAACACAAAGCACCTTTGGACTAAAAGGCACACTTCCACTGAAGTACCTCTTTTTGGTGAAATTTTCTAATATTTGGTTTCTGAAGCTTGTGGTGGATTTGAGTTAATGCATAAAAACTTTCATTTGTGTAGGTCTTCTATTCCTTTTGGTTTGGGATTTCTTTTTTCTTTTGTTAACATTTCTTACTATCCACCTCCAAATCAAGAAATTACCCAAATTTCTTCATTTATAAAGCTGCTATGTCACCTATCCCGGCCAGCAGACTATCCTTCACTGCAGTCATATATGAAATTTGGTTAGTCTTCAGACAGAATGAACATTCAAAAAGTTTTGAAGATGACTTAACTGTGTGTCATTGATTAAGTGTATTTTAACTTATAACTGTAATCAGAGCTCTGTTATTCAATTAAAAAGCCAATCTTGATTCAATCTATCTTTAACTCAACCCTGTGGTGTTTATTTTGTATGGTTAAAACCTTGGGGTTTTTTTCAGATAATTGCATGACAGACAAAAAATCTGTCATGGAAATAAATGTATTGATATTTTGATAGGAATATAGTAATATTGTGATTAAATTATTTAGCTAATTATATGTCATGCTGTAAATGTATTTGTACTTGGTACAGTACCCTGCTTATGGAAAATACTTGTAGCACCCCTCCAGGTTACATTCCCTGGGGAAGTGTTTGCCTCCATAGTTTGAGGTCTTCTGTACTTTTGTTGTCTGGACAGTATTTTCCTTTAATTCAACTATAAGTTTGTTCTCAGCAGGTATTTATTTTTCAGTTACCTGCTGCTGCTGTTGCAGACTTGAAGAACAGGTTGGCTCGCTCAAAGCCTTTCCTGTTTTCTTGCATTATATTATCTGATGTAATCAAATAGATCACGTCTATTTACAGACCCTGTCTTCCACAGGAAAAAAATCAACAGTCCTATGCAGCTAGAAAGTGTCACCAAAAGGTGACTAGTGTCCTGCAGACGAAAAATTCACTTTATGTGTTAAGTTACTC
Source organism: Pycnonotus jocosus (assembly GCA_013400435.1). Taxonomy (NCBI): domain Eukaryota; kingdom Metazoa; phylum Chordata; class Aves; order Passeriformes; family Pycnonotidae; genus Pycnonotus; species Pycnonotus jocosus. The sequence goes on along the minus strand of VWYP01001107.1, from coordinate 140,829 downwards.
ATGAAAGAATTTTGCCAGCATGACCCTCTTATAGATGAAGGTCTTGTAAAGAAATGGGCCAGTGTCTCACGTACAACATGAACTTATGTAACAAAATTGCTTTTACACCCTGAAAGAAACCTGAAAGACAGTTATTTTGACCCTGCATGTAATGTGGGGGTTGCTTGATCTCCAGAAAAACAGCCAAGGCTTGCCAAACACTTGTCTTCTGTATGATGCAGTTGGCATTTTCTGCCTCAGCTTCCCTGCTGTGGCTGCTGAAGGCACAAAGGTGTTTTACTTTTGGTGAGTGAGGGTATAGTGAGGGATTAATTTCCTGCCCCTCTTCACAAGAAGAGCTCCTTAGGTTAAGAGAAAGGTGATACTTTTGTATGTTGGATTTAAACATGCTGCTATGCTGCAGAAAGGTTAAAAAAAGTTAGTTTGTGAATTTAAACATACTTGGATACTTAATGCAAGGCATCAGTGAATGCACAGACAGGGTGAGGCAGGAAATAACAGCATTGGAGGTAGCTGAGTGTTCCCCAACCATTTTATCAGGTGATAGCTATCAAAAAATTATTTGTTCTTTTAAAGTGAAAGTATCTGACTTTTGTTACATTTATGTAGTGGTCTCTTCAGTGAACTGCTCCAAATCTATCCTGTATTTTTATATATGAAGTAGATTTACCTCTTTCACTTGAGACTCACCTGTTGTCTCAATTCACTTCTTTCCTTTTCTAATGAACTATTGCATTCCTTCCTTACATAAAAATGTTCTTTTGGACCAATAATTTTCTGCTGACCTCAACCAAGGTGGACATGCTTATTCAGAAATTCATATGGAGATAAAATACTTTTAAATTGACAAATATGCAGTGCTGGCCCTTGGAAATAAAAATCTCTCAAATCTAACTCTGTCAGTTGGTATAAAATATCTTTGTGATACTTTGTCCTCTCTATTGACGAGAATCTGAAATGGTGTGATTGTGTGATGTGCCTCTGTTTGGATCATAGAACAGGACCTCTCTGTCTGCAGATCTCCCCAAACTTCAGCCATTTGAAATAGAAGCTGAATAAGTCACTGTGATTTTTTATGCTCTTTTTCAAAAGATGTATTGCTTGTTATTGTAAAGTATTTGTGCTACCAATAAATGAATAAAATTGTTGTTTATAAGAAATGCTAAATAAACTATCCAATATATTCAAATTCTGTTAGAACTGCTTATGAGTGGGACCTTATTTTTTGATTAAGTGTATTGCAGCTGTGGATAAATATGAAATCAGTAGTCAAATAGGACAAATAGTCAATCAGTAGTCATTTATGGTATTTTCCTCTGAGAAACATCTTCTGAAATATAAAATTTTGGGATGTAGTTTTATGTGTTGCAAAGTTGTATGAATAGGCTAGTAAAAAATATTTTCCAATATAGCTCTTTAGATGATCGAGAGATTATTTTCAGGATTTTAATGGTTCCTTCTTTTTTATGCATGCTTTTCTTTTATTAAATCTGGCAAACTGCAGAAACGGCAGTGTTTCAAGCAACAAGCCTGAGGGGTTTAATACAAACCATAAAATAATAGTCAAAACTTTGTCTGCTTTTGTGATGTCATTGGAGTGCCCCTTGTTGTGATTATAGCCATTTACATTAGTCCAAATATTTATATAATGCACAATATGAAAGTATGAGGTGCTAAGTCGAGAATTACCATTTTCTTTACAAGAGAGGTGTTCATTTCTGTGAGCAGATGACATCTGCATGTTTTTTAGGGAAATGACTTCCAAGCTTCCAAGTTTTTTAGGAAAACATGCATAGCACAATATACCAAGGAGAAACATTTGTTCTTTCCTTTTAATTCACTCATCTTGTACTTGTCAGCTGGTCTTAAATGTAGAACAGAACCAAAGGCAGCATCTATAATTGCTATGTTAATTCCTTTCTGTAAATTAGAGTGAGCTTCCCCATCTTCAGAAAAGTCCAGACATATCTCTGAAAGAGGAGGAAAAGCACTGGTTTTAGCTCCTTATTTAAAAACAGCTGTGGCACTGGTGGCCAGTCAGCATGCCCAGGGAGTAGACCACAAGTCAGAGGCTCTTGTGAGGTGTTAAATTCATATCTGGTTAGAAGGTAGTTTCACTACCTGCTATGTTGCAATGTTTTAAAAAAAAAAAATGTCTCTTAAAAAAAAAAAAAAAAAAAAACAAAAAAACCAAAAACACCACCAAAACCACTGCACATTATTCAGTGCATTAGAGACTTATGGTTTTAAAATTTCCTTTCCTCTTTTGTTGTCATGACCTCAAATCACACTGTTTAGGCAATTATTTCAGCTCTATCATAGACCAGAAAACAAATTCCAGTACTGGCAAAAAAAAAAAAAAACGTTTTAAAAAACTCCTTTGTAGGTCAGAAGGGAATAGAAAACACAACAGCAGGGCAAACTAGGTCCTATTGGCAGTCCTTGCTTAGGACAGCTGGGTCTTCTATTCCCATCAAACACGTTTTTGATTACTAGAGCTGGCCTTTTGTTTTCTGCATTCCCAGACACGTCTGAGCCTTGAAAGGTGGCCTTAATACCACCATTTATATACTCTTGAATTCAAATGCCTATTTGAAAATACAGCAATAAAGCAGTGAAGTACATCAATAACCATGTCAGAAAACTAGGAATTAGATGATTGTTGATGGATGATTACATGATTTTGATGACTTGTTTTATGGAGATTGCCATGTTACCTGGTGATTCTTATTTCAAAATATTTATGAGCAGGCAGGAATGGTAGGCTTTGCATTTAGGAGTGAAAAAAAATGTCAGCTGAGTACTTTTAAGTTTTACTGTAGCCTTTTTAGAAAACAAAACTCACTGTCTGAGCTCTTTTTTTTTTTCTCTTTGAGGCTCCTGGGATAGAAATCAAGTTGCACCTGTTATGTGGGCAGGTGATATTTGTGATGGGAACTAATTGATTTGATGGGCATATTCTGAAAGACAGAAGGCACTTTCAGGAATTTTGTGATCATTTTCAAGCAAAATAGAAAAAAAGACGTGCACTGTTGTGGGATTTTTTTGCCATATTGGTCAACATTGTTAGCTTCAATGAATTTGACTGGGAATTCAAAACAAAACTTGAGCAGACTCAGAATAAATTAGAATAAAATCAAAGACAATACTTGCAGGATGCCCTGTGAGGAAAATCTGTAAACTTTCATACAGTTCTAACTGACAGAAATCCTGTTCTCATGCTAATATAGCTAATAATGAAGAAATGTGGGAAAAAAAAAATACAGTGAATGTGTTGAACACGCAGAATTATGCTGAACCAGGCTGAATAATGGTGTTCTCTATGGGATGCCAGCCAGCCCCTTAATGCTTACTGCTGCTGCAAAAGCTCTTGCTAATCCTGCACCAGGAATTGTTTCTCTAAATCATGTTAGGACTTTGATTTCATTGTAATAGAGGCAGGCAAGGGGGGCTTGTGTCTGAGGCTGGGCACAGACAGCATGTCCCTTTGGAATGAGGGTGCTTTGTAATGGTGTGTCATGCTGGAATTGCAGCTGACAATGGCCTGAACAAGGACCAGAGGCTTGAAGGAAGCACTGTCTGATTCCTGGGCTCTTTTCTCACCTGGGAAATTTGTCTACTATGGACCAGGCTAATGGTGACATTTGGGACTCTTTTGACTTGAATGTTTTTTAGTTGCAACACAAAGGGGTGACAGTTGTGTTAACACTGTATGGGAGGAAGAAGACAACAACAGCTAGTCAGGCTGCCAGCATCTTTAATTTCAGGATTTAGCAATGCCATCTGACCCTGAAAGGAACTTCCCTCAAAAAGCCAGATTTTATGTCAAGGATATCTAGCAGAAGACATGCATTCAGAATAGATCCATTTTCCCCTTAAAATCCACACTGAACTTTGTTCCATTTTGCTAATCAATAGGTAAATATTGGGATGGTGAAGGGAACAGAGTTTTATTTAGCATGAAATATGAAGACCTGTTTGTAGATGTATCTTGGTGTAAGAGCAGGGATTTCACAAGGGTGACAAATAAAGAAAAGCCCAAGTATTCTCTGCTGAGATTGCTGTTTTTAGGAGATTAGAGAACATTAAAACATATGTAAATATGAACTATTACTGAAGACAACTAAGGAGTTTTGTAATAATGCTGAGTACATGTGGAAGTACTTAGCTCTGTGGATGACTTGTAGGAAATGATCTCTCTGCTTAGTGGAACACAGGGTGGCTCAACAAACATGACTGCCTGGCAAGCTACCCAGGAAAGGCAACAGAATCCTTCTCCCATTCCTTATTTTTGTCCACTTTGTTGCTTTTTAATGTCTGTTTCAAGGGAAGGTGATCTTTTGCAAAATTCTCAGCAACCAAGCCCAATTAAGGTGGGTAATGATGAGCAAGGAGTGATTTCAATCAGTTTCAGAATGTCAGTATAACTTTCCATTAAAAATATGAATCCACCTAAAAAGTACTTCCCAAAGATTATTTTAAGGTAAGTCTCCCTGGAAATACAATCATTGGCTTAAAAGAATTCTATTTAATTGAAAACTATAAAAGTTAAACTATGTAGTTTGTAAGAGATGTTCTGCTGATTTGGGTAATTCCTGAGTGGCTTTTGTTAGTTTTGGTATAGGCCATTTCTTACACCACTGTTCATTTCTCATCAACTATGAATCCTTAGATACCCTTTTCTCTGACTTGGGCATCTTTATCTTGTAGTCAGGCATAGAATTGTGCAGCTAACATTATTATTCATAAATTGCTTTTAATTAAAAGTCTCTGGAAAATCAACACTTAAGTATCTGCCTGTTATGATTATAGGTGAGTTAATAAACATTCATTTGCCCTGCTTCTTAAGAGAATCAAGTGTTACTGCACAGCAGTTTTATAATCACAGTCTGAAGCCTACAGAACTTCTTCATAAATCAGATTAAAAAATACTTTCTTATAAAGCTAAGTGACCTTATAGATCAATGTTTCCAGATAAGATCCAGCATAAGCTACTCCAAAGACAGAGAGCATCAATCTTAGGTGATTCATTTCCTCAGCTACTCCCAATGCAATTTAGGGAATAGAAAGTCTCTGCAATAAAAAGTTATCCCAAAAGGCTGAATATTTATACTAAGATGTTCTTAATAAGTACAAAAATTGCATCATCTCATGTATAAAGGCTTTATATAGTGCATTTGAAAAATCAAATAAGAAAACTTAATGAACACAGGGTTATTTTATAGATGAAGAATTTCTCTATCAAAAGCAGTATTTCTTTTTTACTTTAATATGAAAATCATAAGGTAATCTTCTTGTTGTGGCATCAACTAGTTTTACTAGTCAACATTTTACTGTCTTTCAGTTTTCTGGGAGATCCTTATTGTCAAAAATACTGCATGGACATTCACAAATGTGTTTAAGAGTGATGACTTTTACTTGCCCTGGCTGAAGGACCAGGAAGGGTGGTTTGCATGAAAGAACTGAAAGTCAAGAATGATCACCTTTTTTTTTTTTTCTTTTTTTTTTTTTTTTTTTAATTTCCAGTACTGACTGCCTCTGTTTCCTGGGTGAAAGAGACAGAAGATAGTTATTTATATGTCAGGAAATAATTTTAGGAATTTGAATCACAGAATCTCACAGAATCACTAGATTAGAAGAGACCTTCAAGACCATCGAGTCCAACCCATGCTCCAACACCTCAACTAAACCATGGCACCAAGTGCCACCCCCAGTCTTTTTTTAAACACATCCAGGGATGCTGACTCCACCACCTCCCTGGGCAGACAATTCCAGTACTTTATCACTCTTTCTGTGAAAAGCTTTTTCCTGATATCAAACCTATATTTTCCTTGGAGCAGCTTAAGACTGTGTTCATTGTTCTGTCCATTGTTGCCTGGAGAAAGAGACCAACCCCCAGCTGGCTACAGCCACCCTTCAGGAAGTTGTAGAGAATGACAAGGTCACCTCTGAGCCTCCTTTTCTCAAGGCTAAACAACCCCAGCTCCCTCAGCTGTTCCTCATAGGGTTTGGGTTCCAAGCCCCTCTCCAGCCTCGTTGCCTCCTCTGGATGTGTTTAAGTGTCTCAATGCCCTTCCTAAACTGAGGGGCCCAGAACTGAACACAGCACTCGAGGTGTGGCCTCACCAGTGCCAAGTACAGGGGAAGAATGCAAAGTGTTTTGGAAATCTGAACTTAAAACCTAGAACTGTGAAATCCTACGTGGTCATTTCTTTTCATTTTGCAAAAAGGTAGCAGAAGAAATCAGAAAATACTATGTCACTCTTCTACTGTAAAATGCAACAAAACTTGATTTGTGGAAAAAGGTATGGTATCTTGAATCACTGTTTGCAGTGACCTGAGACTGAAGGTTGGGGTTCAAGAGTAGGAAGTGCTTTGAGTGTGACCTCTTGGAGACCAGCAGATGTGGCAGAGAGGGCAGTAGGAGAAAGGGTACACTTCCTTTGGTCTGTATTTTGGGTCATACAGGGGGAGCAGACAAAAATATACATGGCTTAGGAGCCAGGGTAAAATGACAGGTGATGGGAAAAAAATTGAGCAGTTTAGAGATTAAAAAATAATTGTTTAACAAGGTAAGTGGCGTTTTGTTTGGGTTTTTTTTCCCCTCTATAGGCCACTATGTCAGAGCAAATCCAGTCACTCACTAATATGGAATCAAATACACAAGGTAGCGGTTGGTATTTACAAAACAAGAGAAAGATTTTGCTTCTGAGAAAAGGCTTATTAACCAGATTAGACAGAAATCATGAACAAAAGCTGGCAAACTTGAGCTGATGAGCAGAATTCCAAAACAGGAACTACTCAATAGCAGTGAATTGATTGAAATGCTAGTATACATTTAAATCACCAGATAGTTTAATGTTTGTGTCTGGGTAATCTCATTCCCTCTTACTGTGTTTCTTTAATTTCCACATCCTAATTCAGAAGTTTCCCAAGTGTAAATTAAGGCATAATCTATATTATGGTAGGCAACTGAGTTAGGCAGCAGTAGAAACTGTATCTAGTCACTACACTGGGCAAGAAAGAATTCCCATAGGTAGCCTCTGTCACTCAGCAAAAAATCAGGTGATGGTTACTTTTGCCTTATAGATGACATTTTCCTACAATAGACAAATAGACATTTTCCTACAATAGAACAAACTAACAAAAGCTGGTAAATAGTGTGTTTGTGAGAGTAGCTCAGAAAATCTGCACCAAGTATGGGAAAAATACCAAGAAATGTAGCTGCTGGGTTAATTTGCTAGGTTCCTTGGGGTTACCCTCTTCAAGCAGCTAAATTGTTATTCTTCAACAGTTCAGTATTTAGGTATCAAACAATAAATATCCTACCTAGAAATAATACTTTGCAACCTTTGTATATCTGGACTAAGATTAGACAAAATATGTGCAACATAGCTCTTGCTCAATATAGAGGCTGGTGTGACTCTCTTGGCCTGTTCCTCTGTCTTTTGGGCAGAAACCAGCCCTGGATTGGGTTGGTTTGGACTTGCTGTGTGTTGACTCTGGGGATGCTCACAAAAAAAAAAAAAAATTAAATTAGAAATTTCTGAGGCTTGTTGCTTTTTTGACCATTAAGGCAGCAGTTTGGATCACTCTTGCATTTGAGATTGCCTGCTATCGTGAAGTGAAGTGACCTTCATGCCTGGGAAATTCCTACCCCTCTTCCACACTGGACTGTACCGGCCCAGTGAGAGCAATAGCTGCCAGTGACTCTCTCAAGTTTGGCTTCCTTGAGTAGCTAGAGTGAAAGTGGATTCTGGCTTTCTAGAGTTTCATAAGTAAATTATATGCATCACAATTAATAATGTTTTCTGATAAACAAAATAACCCAAAAAAATATTGCTAACTACTCAGCTTTTGAAGCTCACTTTCTTAGCTTTGTTTTATTTTCACCTCCCTGGAATCAAGGTAGAGCTGCTTTCTGTGTAGTGAGGTTTTTGGTTTCCCAAGGTAGTCAACACCAGTAATGTAAAAAAGATTGTTTTTTTTCTTTTTATCATTCTAACAATAGTTAGCTTGCTTATGACAAGAATAAAAAAATAGTCGATATTTGGTAGTGATAATTGCTATGAAGCGACACCAACAGACAAATGCACTGCAGGACTTCATGCTAACATACTGCCTGTCAGTATTAAATGTGTTTACTTTTCAGAATTATTGTCATCTTTAGCTGTCCAGAAGGAAAAAAAAAAAGGAGCTGTTAGCAGAGGTAATTTCCAAGGACATAACAATTAAGAGGAGGTGAGTGTTTAAATAGGTTTCAATATATGCTATTTTTTTTAACATTAACTACTTCTCAGGCAAATTAATCCTCTAAAATGCAGCTTTTGGTTTGAGCATTGCTGATTCAATGGTTATTTCCTATGAAGATGATCATAAATTGAGATGCTGGTGAACGTGCAATTTAGGGTTTCCAGTACAGAAACAGCTGTTAGCAGAGAGTGGTCCTGTACACCCTGTCAGGGAGGGTTTGCTGCAGCCCTGGGTGAGCTATATTGGCATCCCAGGACATACAGCTTAATAGCTGCCCAATGTTTAAACAGGGGAACAGCTTGGATTTCAGGCCCTGAAAGCTCTAACATTCCTTTCTTGCACAGTCCCAGAGGGCCATGTGGTGCCTTTAATTGTGAACAAGTAAACATTAGTCTGGTGGCTTGAGCAATTCAGGAGATGAAATGAGACAGAAGTTGTCGCTGCAGGTGGGTTAACAGCTGCTGCCAAGTGCCTCTCTATATTACTATCTCAGAGCAAGCCTCAGAGATGAGCCTGAATAATTTCCAGTGTCATATAAAGACTTGCAAGCAGCAGGAGAGATTTGTTCTGATTCTTGTGAAAAAGATTGATGCAGTGTTTGGTTTTGAAGATTTGAAATTGAGAGGGAAAACCCCTCTATTTTGGTTCTCCAGTCATTTAAAATCTTAATATAGGTGTGCAGATTCCAGCTCTTTCAAAAATCTGGTTGCAAGCAGTAAGCAATTAACCCTCTAAATGCATCTCCCTATAATTTAGCTATCCATTAGCTTTGTCTTAGTGCCTCACAAACTGTTGCAAACAAGATGTAGGACAATCTGTCAGAAACAAGTTGCTTTGAAATGTAATTACGTGCCTTATTTGTAGATGAATGTTTTTGACAGAAGCTTTAAGGAAGGGAGAGCAGAATTTAATGTGGAAATAGCTCTGAAAAATTAAAGCCATTTCTCCCACTGCAATCCTATTCAAATATGGGGACCCTCCTGCTCTCTCCATGTTTTTATCTGTAGGTTTATGATGTTATTTCTGCTGCTGATATATCTGAAATATGAATTTCCCATAATGAGCAATGGGGAGAGCAAGAAGAGAAATAATGATATATTAAGTAGAAAACAAAGAGGTTTCTTTGGGAAAGAGAAACTATGCACTGTTGAGCAGAGCTATCTTCATTCTTCAAATGTCTCATGGCAAACTGACTTTTCCAGTTCACTTTTGTGTATCTCAATTTGTGTAATTGAAAGAGGGATGCATTTCCCATCATATACACATTGCATATATCAGCAGGCGATTTCTGTAAGTGCATATCTGTGATGGTAGAAAAAGGTTTGCTTTCTAAAAATCTATAGAAAGCAGATAAAATGTGTGTCCTCTATGCAACTGAATCCTGAGCTGGGATCTAGCTGGCTTTTATGAGCTAATGAGGGTCACTGTGGGTCAAGACTTGAATGGAAACTTCCAGGAAAAATGAGAGTGCAGTAGGAAGTACTCTTTACTGCATCCATAAGAGGTGCTTGCCCTTTGACTCAGTGATACAATATAGCTTGAATGATACTTATAACAATTTATGAAGACTTCTGGGTTGGTTTCCAAACAGATCAGTTGCTTTTAGTGCATGGAGCAACAGCTTCCCCCTGGAAGGTCTGGCACAATCTCATGACAGGGCTTGTAAATATCTAGTACGTCTAATAGGCAATAACACAAGCTGGAGAAAAGAAAAACTCAACTAAACGCTTCAACAAAAAAACAACTTGACAGGAAGATTTTTTTTTCTTTCATAATTTACCAGTGGTGAACATATATTTATACAATTTAGAGATAAATAGTGGAATACATTGTGAGAAGCTGGAAAGGCCACAACAGCAAATGGATTAAGAGCAACACAGTAACTTCATGAAGAAATTCATTAATTACAACAATATATGAGATTTGAAGGCAATCTTCAGACCATGAACAGCTAGTTTACCAAATCTAGAGAATACACTAGAAAAAGGATCATTCTGTGCATGCCTTACTGCTTAAACTGGTTGTCCTCAGTGCCAGCTCTGAGATAAAATAAATTCAGGGGGTATTTTCTTAACCCACCCATGCAGCCATTCCTACAACAATATGCACAGACAACAGAAGGGGTGTTTATAAAGCAGAATGAACTTTGTTTGGTTAGTCCATAGCTTTGAATAAAACAAAGAATTATGAAGAGCTGGGAATTTGTGAATTGGCACTGGAACAAGGGAAGTGAAGAAAGCAGAAGGGCAAAACACACAGTGTCAGGGAAGATTTAAAGGGCTGTCAGTATAACTTTATCTTTGTCACAAATCCATTTATACCAGATAAAACTACATGTAATTAACTTCAGTTAACTTATATTGTAGAATAGATGGATTTCTTTTAAGCTTTTGTGAATATCTTTTTTTTTTTCAAATCCTATTGCTGAAATGCTCAGTAATCTCAGTTTATAACTCTGGTTTCCAATTAATGCAGCAGATTTCCAGGTGACAAGGACCTGGACCAACACCCTGGTCTCAGACTGTAAATGTCATTCAGTCAAATGTGAGTTCCACTCTGCATCCGAGGAAGCAAGGCAATTAAGGAGTGTTCTGTTTTACTCTTCCTTGATAATCATACCCAGACTACTTCAGTTTCCTGGTGCCTTGAGAGAATTGCAACGTGGAGTATAAGGCTTTCATCATGTTGCAATGTTGCCAAGCCAGCACAAATACTGCATGTAAACTGACAAAAACCCTTAAAAAGAAGTGAATGGAAGACTTGTACCTTTGTTCGGAAACGATTTAATCTTTGCTTTTCATCCTTTGCATTCTAGACTTACACTTTCTCTTGACAGAGAGATTTTAAAAGTTTTAACTCTAAAAATCTCTTCAGTCTTTTTTGTATTCAAAATAATGCATGCTGAAGTAAAAAACTGAACATGGTGAAGACAGACACTCTGAAATGAAAACTCTGAGATTTACATTAGTCCAAGAAATAAGCCATGCATGCAGTTTTGTGAAGAGTGCAAGTTCTGAATTATGTGCTATTATCAAAAGTTTTGGAATAACTCAATCCAATCTTTAAGCAGTCTTTCAATATAGTATTCTAATTTCAGCTGAAGGTACAGATTCCTATTCAAAATCAATTTTTTAGGACTTCTCACCACCATCTTCAACATGTAAATGAATTAATGAAACAGTTTCTGGTTTTCGTACAAATTAATTTTAAGTCACCCATGGAATCTCCATGCTTGCCCTGAATTTTGTCTGTGGCAACCTCATCCCTCATCTCTTGCAACTCCTTATGGGTATTAATATGAATAATTTCACTAAATTGATCAATAAAATAATCCATGCATTAGTAAAGGATTTTGGTCTATGAGGCAGACTTATATTTCCCTTGGCAGTGTTAGGGAGCACACAGAAAGCAGCAGAAGCAGTGATCATGTATTTACAGTGCTCTAAGTGCAGAGGGAAGTTTTACAGAAAGTCAGCAGGAGCACTCCCTGAGCAGCCCATCTGAGCTGCTGTGGCTGAAGGATGAGACTGTTTAGCTCCAGGGGAGCAGGGCTGGAAGTGATCTGCAGTCTTTAGACTGAAGCAGCCTCCTGGTGCTGATGTGTAGAGGTGAGCCTGGCGTAATTGCCTACTCTCCTTCTGCAAATAAATGCAGTGGTTAATGATATGGGCATATGCCTTCTGTATACACTCATTTTAGTCATGTGCTGGGAACCAATGCTACCTGCAAAGAACAACCTTCTGGAGACTTAATAAATGAAAGGTGGAGTTTGTTTGCCAATGTAATGTTGATGGTGAATTCTTCTTCCCTCTTCAGAAGATAAATCTCAGCCTTTAATTAAGATGATGCATTGTTGCCCTTTGGGGCTTCCAAATAGGGCTGCTCAGTATCTACTGAGGGAGGTTATAAAGAAGCTCTCTAAGACAAGCTTTGTGTTAAATGAGAAATAAAAACCGACCCAAAGAACCTCTCTCAAGCAGGCCAGTTTCACTCAACATAGCTTTCTCAATAACATTTAAATAATGATGAAAATATAGGATAGAGGACATCGCACTGACGAAGAAGTGGATAAGGTGTTTACGTATAGCTTCTCTGCAGGGTTTTTAATCTATTTTGTCAATTTATATATGCACAAGTGTTGACCTGTACTAGTAGGTGAAATGTGCTGACACAGCCCTCTAGCCCTGCCAGCCTAAATTTTCAAAGACTAGTATGTTTTGCTTGGTTTTCACTCTCTTTCCATGGCTCCTCCTGTTGCTACATAATTCCTGTAAACAAAAAAGTCTTTCTTTTGAGGAAATTCACACAGTATAGTGGAGAAAGCAATAGGTAAGGAAAAAGGAGAATTCTCTTCCTTTTTAACATTCTCCACTAAATTGTTAAGTATTTGGCACCTCACAGGTGCCAGAAATATTTGCATAATATTTGTGTGTCTTTTGAGGAAATATAAGTACTTGACATAAGCAAGACATGATTTTAAATCCTGTGCTTGGCACAAAATGTGTGTATGTATGTATATATATATATATATACATATACATGCACATATATAAAATTGAGTTTAATAAATATTTTCCAACACAGATGTATGTTTGTTTAGAGATGTGTGTACACTGTATCAAAGGCTATACAAAAGTTAGTTTGGTGCCATCATGTAGGACAATTGTGCACCTGGTTAATTTGTTAAAACCTGTGTGAGGTTTTTTAACTCCTATTTTTGATGATGAGTCATGACCTCTCAGTGGCGCAGCACTGCTGTCTGTACATATGAGTATTGAAACCCTGAAAAAAAAGGGATTTAAACAGAAACATTGTCGCAGCAGAGCTAGCAGGAGAAGCTATGGAGTGACAAATTTAAGATGGTTATTTTCTCAGTGGCAGGCAGATGATGGGGTCCTGCAATGGTGTCTATAAAGGGGAGATAGCAGCTGCTGTCTTCTCTTGGTGGATGACCATATTAGAGCTGATTCCTCAGGCACTGCTAATTAGTATATGGAGAAGAATGAGGTGCAGAAGATGGTAATGTTTGCCATTCTTGATGCAGAGCAGACAACATTTAAATCACAGTTTGATGGTGGAATCCCCAAATTTGTTTTCTGTGTGTCTGTGTTTGTGTAATGCTGAAAGCTATCAAAACCTCTGTCTGAACTAGATGTTTGTTACTGTTTCTGCCATATATAAATCCCAAAATTCCTTTGTTTACTGCTACAGAAACAGTAAGAGACACACAGAAATGTCTTGGAGAAAAACTTTTTGTTCCAATACTTGTGCATACCAAAAAACCCCCCTAAATAAATTATATACTAGAGAGGCTTCTTATGTCCCCTGCTGAATTTACATGTCCACGGGTATCATAAAGAATTGCAACTTCAGTATGCATTCTTGATTGTGTATATTACAGTTCATTAGCCAGCCCTCAGGCTGACTAATTGTGCCAGATGGTATAATTTCTGTGTGTACTTGACTTGCCACCAGTGTTACTATCTTGATTCTAATATTTGTCTGTAGTAAGGGTGTGTGAGGGGGAAGGGTTTCTAATTCACAAGCACCTTCTCTGAAAGACCAATTGCAGATGGAAACAATTTAATGAGTTGTGATTCCAGATACATCAACATGAATGTGAACAGTCAGCATTCATCAGGGGAGATGCTGAATAAAATTACAACCTTCAAAAAGCTTTTAATCAGCCTTTGAGCATGCTGCTTTGGAGTTGTGCAGAGGTTCATGACCATGCTCTGGGCAGGCAGGAGCAAAAAAGTCGTGTTTCAAAGTTTACTTTAATGATGAACCTCTAAAATATGTAATTGTATTTTATTTGGTGTTGACACACAGATATGCTCCATCCAATGTTTTCACTCTCCTCTGAGGAGCATTGTTCCTTAGTACTTGGGAAATTCATCCCTTCTTGCTCACCTCCTCTCCCCAAGCTAATATGTGGGTAAATTTTGACAGTATGAGCATGAGATTGCTTTCCTTAGGGACTCAGTAAAACATTGTGTGTTCCCTTTTGACTGTTGAATGAGAAGTGTTTTATTTATGTTGGTAATTTTTCATAACAGATAAACAAGTCAAATCAATCCAAACGAAATTGCTAAGGGCAGTGATTGGAACCACTTCATTCAGCCTGAATTTCACTAAAGTGTGCTGCAAAACCTGGTAGGGCACTTTCATTGGAATTATCCCTCCAGTGATCTTCACACGGTTCAGAGTCTGTGATTTCAGAGGGAAAGAATGATTACTCAAAGGGTTGCTTCTGTAAATATGTTTTGTTCAGGAAAAAATAATCTGAGCCAGGGAAAAACCCTTCAATGGAGAGAAGGTAATAACAGCAGGACATTTCTCTATTTCTTCAATCCTTCTTCATGTCTATTTGGCTTATAGAACTTTATATCCTTTTTATGAAATGGCTGTATTTTTATTGCTTACAATATACTTAACTGTATGAAATTTGCAGAAATCCAAAGTTTTATACTCTTAGTTTCCTCCATAGGCTGTTTCTCTAACTAGGTGTCACAGAGTTAAAATATTAGTATGCAAGGCTTTGAAGCTGAAGAAGTAGAGAATTTTGGAAACAAAGTTTATATACCTCTGAAGACAGTGGAGACACTTAAGATATGTATTGAATAATCATGTTGACAGGCACAGGAAAATGGAAGGTAAAGATCTTAAGGTATAGTGGGATTGATTTTTAACAGGCACAAATAATCTCTGATTGTGATATTAAAATAAACAAATAAATGGCTGTACTGCCACATTTTTTCACAAAGAAATCAGAGTTGTAAGAAAAAGAGTCTTAAATAAAAGCTAAGCTCTTATTTTGCTTTCTGATGCCTAACATAACTACTTATACTGTCAATAACTGCCAGATAAATAGATTTACAAAAGGCATATTAAAAAGAAAATCTTCCTGCAAGCCACTTTAAATTTGTCATGGCACAGCACTTATCGTTTAATTTTAGCGGTAATTAAACCCCTTCTCTAGTGCAACCAAACAGAAACAGCACATTCTTAACAGCATCTTGAAACATGTTGTACTTTTTTT
>VWYP01001107.1:49720-125514 GCA_013400435.1 Pycnonotus jocosus | reverse complement strand
TTTTTTTTTTTTCTGTAGCAGGCGAGGCTGGATAATTTAATTTATTTTAAAAATGTGGTTTGAACTTGTGTGCTTGGGAGACTTGTGTGCCTGTTGCTAGGTTTGCCTTTCAGTGCTATGGCAACCGCCGGGAAGCGTGGCGCAGCAGGAGCTGGCTGCCACGCCATGCATCCCGGAGGACTCTGTGTCCTTGGGGTTAGCAGACAGACCTACACCCAGGGGCTGGAGGGGAGAGGAATGTTTTTAAGATCCTGCGGCTTCAGATCCACCTGCCAGTCTTGTTCTCACTTTTCCTGGGGGCCGAAACTGGCAGCAGAACCTGAGCAGCAGCTCCTCTGTGGAACAAAACACGCTGGCGGGGACAAAGAGATGGGCAGGATTTTTTAAGTTCATCAGGAACACTCATAACCTCACCTGTCAGCACCTTGAATTGTCCAGATATGTGTGCAAATGCAGCTCATGGTTTTTGCACGAGATGCCTTGATAACTTCCAATATTTATTCCAAATGTTAATTACTGGCCTTCTTGCTGATTGAGGTGTTTACTTTTCTGAAGGCAGTAATTTTCTATGAAAAGCCATGTTCTTGCAAATTGTTGCTTGAAAAATAGGTCTCTGAGCTGTGACGGTACCCCTGAGTGAATAAGGGACAGTGAGCTTGAGCACAAAGCTCTGGGATACAGTCACTGCCCAGGGAGGCCCTCACCCTGCCTCTTTCCAGGCTTCAGTGTTTGTCTTGAACATACTTTGATTTGGGTACCTTGCCCCCTTTGAGCTAGAGATTGCATGACCTCATCCTGTTGGTAAATGTTCACATGCATACCATTCCCAAAGGAAGTGTGGTTTTATCCCTGCTGCAAAAGCATGTGTCCTTACCATACTTACCCTACTCACCTTTGCCTGGCAGGTGAACCCCAGCAGGGCTGTCCTCTGCCCCTCTCTGATGGCACCCAGCAAGGTGCCGTCACCCCAAGGTCCAGCCTGGCTGGAATGGGACACACAGCCAGTGGCTGCTCCAGGGAAAGGATTGCAAGATGTGGGGCAAGGGGCGTTAAACACCCCTTACAGCCCCTCTGTCTTGGAAGGTTTTTAATTTAGAGACAGTAATTCTTGGCTGAGTATGGATTGTATTGCTATATTGAGTGCTTAATTTATTTTTATATAAGATATATATGAGCACTTATTGCTCCTCATTTTTTACTTTTGTGTGTGATTTTGGAAGGCAAGGACCAGAAAGGGATTTGTTGCTATTTTGGGTTTGTTTGTTTTCAAAATACGTATGACTGGGTTTTTCAAAGTCCAAGATAATACAAGCACTGACTTCTGTGATGTTTTTTTCACTTGGAATAAACATGGATTTTTTTACTCATTCAAGGTACGTGTCTGTTGTGGTTTGATAATTAGACAAACACCAGGTGCCCATGAAAGTTGCTCGCTCACCCTTTCTTGCTCTCAGCTAGGTAGAGGAGATGGTAAAATAATTAATGAAGGGCTCATGAGTTGAGATGAAGACCAGGCAAAAACACTCTAAGGACAAAACAGATTCAAATTTAAATGTATAAAGCAAATTTGTTATTAACAGAGCCAGAGAAGGATAATGGGAACAAAATAAGCCTTTAAAACACCTTTTCTCCTCCCAGCCCCTCCCTCTTTCCTGCTTACAGTGCAGGGAGACAGGATATATGGTTTTAGTTTTGGTCAGTTTGTCACCCGAGACCTTTTTCTATTCACTCAGAGACAGGAAGCTTTCCTCTGCTATGGTGTGGTGTCCCTCCCACAGGAGACAGTTCTCTTCTTCTCCAGCATGGCTCTAATTTCACAAGTAGCAGTCCTACCAAAACTGCTGCAGTGTGAATCCTTCCCATGGGCAAACAGTCTTCCCAAAACTGATACGGCGTAGGCCAGTTGTCCAAGGGGTGCAGTCCTCTAAGGACAGGTTGCTTGTTTGGCAGCAAGGACTCTATTTCTGGAAGCAAGGGCCCTCTCTCTCTGTTTGGTCTCCCACTGGATCACAGCTTTCCTTGGCATCCAACCGCTCCAGTATGAGCACTTTTCCCATGGGCTGTGAGTGGATCTCTGCATCCCCTGCGGACTTCATGCATTAGCAGGGGACGGCTTGTTTCGCCATGGTCCTCACCATGGCTTGCAGAGCAATCTTGGCTCCAATGCTTGGAGCACCTCCTTCCCTTCTTTTTTTTCCACCGACCTTGGTGCTTTTGTTGTTTTCCCTCACATGTCCTCACTTCCTCCTCTGCTCTGACTAGAAGAAAAACTGCTGCCCATAGGTACTATTGGAAAAAAATCCACCAATTGAAAGATTCTTGCAAGATCCCACAGCGCTGAGAAGTTGATCTCATTTAGGTTCCCCATCGAGGAATCGCTCCTCATGCTTCCGCTGCCCGCCATGCCACCCTGCCCCCATTGCGTGGGCAGTGGCAGCTGCCGTGGTTCTGGTGCTGTTCAATGCCTCTCCTCATGTGGGGCACTGGGAAGGGGAAGCTGCCACCGCCACCCCTGCCCTCCTGCCCACTGTGGCTGGCTAGGGGCAGCCAGGCAGGCAGGGCTCACCACGGGCTATGCTGGCAGGGTGGGGACCACTGTGGCACTTCCCCACCCCTGAGGAAAAACTGCCCCAGCACTGTTTTGATTTTCTTCTTAAATACATCATCACGGAGGCGTTACCAACCTCTCCAATTGGGCAGCACATGTCCATCTTCAGAGCCATCAAGGATTGGCTCTGTCAGACATGGTGGAAGCTTCCAGAAGCTTCTCACAGAAGCCACTCCTGTGGCCCTCCCCCACTACCAAAAACCAGGCTGTGCCAAATAAGCACAGTCTCCCTGTGTGGAAGAGGTTTCAAATGGCTGCTGCAGTAATATGATTTGAAACTTTCTAGTTAGTATTTTGTTCATAAGCTAAAAAAATCAAAGTTCATTTCACTACCTATGTGTAAGCTACTAGGTCTATATTTTCTAATACCTTTCTAGATATTAGTTCATAGTTGAGCTTCAGTTTCTGAAACACTTGCCAAACATGAGTGGCTTGTGTGGTTTTTTTTGTTTGTTTTTTAATGTCTTAAAGCTGTGGTGTGTGTAGCCCCCCATTCAACAGGCTTGGATTTTATTAACTGGGCTAATCTATGTGTCGTCCTGACAGTTGCAAACCCTCCATATGTCCAGCAGCTAACTTCCAAGGCATGAGAACAAGTGTTCCATCACTCAGTTTTAAAAAATAATGTATAGCATTACTTTTAGAATTGAATATTCATCTTGGCTTAGATTTTGAGCAAATCAGCTACCCATGTCATGGCCTTGATTTTGATATTCTTCTAATTTGTCCATCTTGCTTTTCAGGATTATCTGATCATTGTGAGTCATGACAGAGGCAACAGGTATAACCTAGAAGGAAACTTTTCCTCGCTTTTGGGCCCTTGGTTGGTGCAAGCAGCAGCACTGGCTGCTCAGCACTTTTGCTCCTGTTTATTGGGCACTTATTGACTCTCAGCAAATTAGCACGGTTGAATTAATTCTGAGTTACTGATGAGGGAACAATGTCCTTACGCTGTTACATTTCAGTCACTTGCAGGAGGATTTAATCTGTTTTCAATACACAGTCAGAACCCCAGGAAGCTGATGGGAGCCCTCACTGTGTGCCAGGAGGCGGTAATAGCAGCAGTACCCGCAGTGGTAGCAGCTTGTCCTGTGAGTCCTGTGAATGCCTGATGGGATTCCTGGGTGGCTGAGGCCCTCAGGCTTTCTGTGGAGAGGGACCAGGTGGCAGCAAGGACAGACAGCTGCTGGAGGGAACCAAGAAACTGGGCAACAGCAGCTTTGCCAGCCAGACCACCCATCGCCAGCCACAATCTCCTGCAGGGGTCTTGAAGACTGGTAACAGGCAGCCACATCTTCGGTGTGGTATTAGTGCATGCTAGGACTGAGGAAGATATCCATTCAGAGTTCCCAGGGGAGCATGCTGCTCTCCAGACCTCCAGATGCAGGATGTGATGGGGATATTTGCTGCTGTCTGAGATCAACAGTGACAATGCCTGTGGGAGGTGTACACAGGTGGAAGAGCTGCTTTGCTTGTCCATCTGCAGTGGACAGGTTGAGGAGCATCTGTGTGTCTGAGAAGGGGCTTGACTGATGGAACTCTGCTGTCCTCTCTGGAACAAAAGTATATAAAAAGGTACAACACCTGGCAAGGGGTATCCTGCACTCTCTACCTAGGCAGAAGGCAGTGACTTGAGGGACAGAGGGAAAAGGAAATCAGTCTCTACTGGAGCCAGGGAGAGAACCTCCTCCTTCTCTCCTTGTCTCTCCATGTGCCCTTATGCAACAGATATCAGGCTCTGCAGTTGGATGGACTGGGACATGATGGGGTTGAAGATGACCCACACATTCTTGAGGAGTCATCAAAGTCAAGTCAGCTCATTTGCCTTGTTGAGAAATACATTCACTGCAAGCAGATCTGTTTGCAAGCTGTGGTGTGAGCTGCAGAGCAGCACCAGCCAGGTGACAGGACACTCAGAGACACAGCAGGAGCTGATGATCCCCAGATTGTGGCACACTTAGACTGTAAGGGTATAAAAAACAGGGTTTCATTTGTTTTGGGTCCGTCCTCGGGAGCACCCAAAACAGTTGAGTTGTTATGTTGTTATTTAGTTATTGTACCAAGATTAAATTATTTGAAGGATCTGTGAATCTGAGATTCTGCCATGGGAAACCTACAGTCAAACTGGTGAGGAAGCATGGTCTGACTGTGAGTGTCGGGTATGCAGCTCTGAAGGGGCTTTAGTTCCATCTCAGATGGTGCAAGTGGCTCCTGGATTATTGGGCAGAGAAGTTTTCTTAACATCCACATCATGATTGCCTCCATGAAGAAGCAAATGTAAATTTGTAATTATGAGAGGAGAAGCAGGTCTGATCTGACCAAACCTGCCTTTAAGGGAAGCTTGCTGCTTCTCTGGG
The DNA here is from genome assembly GCA_013400435.1 of Pycnonotus jocosus. Lineage (NCBI taxonomy): Eukaryota > Metazoa > Chordata > Aves > Passeriformes > Pycnonotidae > Pycnonotus > Pycnonotus jocosus. The sequence continues at coordinate 120,549 of VWYP01001107.1, read as the reverse complement.
GCTTGTGGTAAAGATATTAACAGGAGACTTCCTAGCCTGATACATGCTTTTTCATGTGTGTACCAATGAAGTGTAATTAGAAGTCCAACAGTGATTAAAAGAGGCTTCAAGGACTTAGGGAGTAAGGAAAAGGGATTGGAAATGCAGGTAACATTTTCCTCTATCCTCCTGATTGTAGGGAACAACAATGAAAGAAACAGGTAGCCTACCAATGCCTGCATCCTGAATGATGGTGTGTTAGTGTGGACTTTCATGCTGCACCATGATGTAACTGAGTACACTGGAGCTCATCTGAAATGTTTGTGTGTGAAGGCAGGCAGTATGTGGGATAAACAAAACAGGGGATAGCTTTGTCTCTGTCCCAGAGCTAAGACATCACTGTCACAAGTGAGACTCAGTAGGAAAAGTCCAGTGATGGGGTGCTGTGGGTTCACAGGCTCCTCAGGGAGCCCAGGTGGGGCAGGCTGGGAGGAGGGGCGGTGCTGTACACAGGGACAGGCTGGACTATACAGAAATCACAGTCAAAGATGATGTGGTTGAGAACTTCTGGGTATGGACCAGTACAAAAACTAATGAAACAAATATTGGCAGAGTTTACCGAAGATCACTCTGCCAGCAAGGTAACAATAATGTATTGTTAGAGAAGGAATTAAGGGAAATCACTACATCGGTCACCCCAGTCCTTATGGGCAATTTCCACTTCACAGATATTAGCTGGGATGATCACACAGTAGGCACTGAAAGGGTTAAGAAAAATCCTGAAACACTTTGAAGATAACTTTTTGATACAGATACCAAGGGAGCTGAGTAGCAAAAATGTCCTCCTGGATCTGTTGGTCTGTGGATGAAATGATGTTTGGTGTCTGTCTTGGCCCCAGTTTCCACAAAGTGAATCTTTGGTGATACGAAAAAGCTCTGTTAGCAGAGCAAACATCCATGGCATTTGGGAGAGCAGACTGTAGGCTGCTCAAGGATCCAGTTAGTAAGGTCTCATCAGAATCTGCTTTTGAAGGAATTGGGATCCATAAATGCTGGTCAATATTTAAGACCACAGGAACAGGTAATTCCAAATATATCAAAGTATATGGACTTTGGAAGTCAGGTCGGGTTTCACAGGAGGATGACGGAGATACCACCACTGCAGGCAGAAAATGCATATGGCTTAAAACTCCATTGAATTTGAAAATGGGCAAGTAAGATGCGGGATCACAAAAAGGCTTTAATAATGTTAGAAGCAAAAGGTGGACTCAATAAATCATTGGTTTGTTACTTGATGAGGTTGGTCAGCTCATAAATAGGAATGGAGTGTAAAGCAGAGTGTACCAAAAGAGTTGTTGATGTTATTGGGAGACCTCTCTCATTTATAAACAGTCTTGGAAATCTGGATAGGTCTTGGTCAGCTGGAAGTTGAAAACTCATTCCAGTTATTGAGAAAGGAAAGAAAAAATACTCTGGTAGTGGTAGGACTGTCAGTCTCATTTGGTGTCCGGTAAAACTATGGAGAAAATTGTTCTGAGAGCTAGTTGAAAATGCTCGGAAAACAATGTAGTCGTTGGTCAAAGCTGACATGGAAATGAAAGCAAAGTCAGGCTACTAACTTAATATCCTCTTGAGTGAACGTTATCTACCTAGTGGACAAAAGAAAGGTAGTGAATGTCTTGGTGTTTGGGTTGGTTGGTGTTATTTTTATTTTAAGAAAGCCCTAGATACTGTCTTGGTATCCTTCCGGACAAGCATAAAGCTAGGCATGTATGTAACAGGATGGATGAATAATTGGCTGAAAGATTGGGCCCAAAGCAAAGTAGTAAAGGGCCAGTCACTAGTGGTGTTCCCCACAGCTCAGTTTTAGGAACAGTTTTCTTCAGTGCTTTTATCAGTGGCCTGGACACAGGAGTCAAGTGCACACTAAGAAGTGATGATGATGTGATGTTAAACTGAGCTGTTGATTCCCTCATGGATAGAGAGGCCTTACAGAGAGATCTTGGTAGGCTGGAGCCATTCCATATGAAATGTAGCAAGCATCAATGCCAGGTTCTGCATCCACGGTGGGATCATTATGGATATTTGTACAGACTGGGGGACAAGAGGCTGGAATGTTGCCCTGCAGGAGGGAATCTGGGGGTTTTGGTTGTTGGTAAGATCAATATGAATCAACAGTGTGCCCTGGTGGCTAAAAGGGCCAGCCCTACCCTGGGGTGGGAGCAGAGAAGAAAATGCCCTTATCTCTCCTCTGATGTCTGGTGATGGAATGCCGGGGAATGGCTTAGAGCTGCGCTGGGGGAAGTTCAGATGGGATATTAGGACTACTAAGAGAATGCTAAGCACTGGAACAAACTTCCTAGGGAAGTGATCGAGGCTCTAAGCCTGTTGATGCTCAGTAAGTGTTTGGACAATGCTCTTAAATGTAAGGTTTAATTTTTAAATTACTCTGTGTGTAGCCAGAAGTTGGACTCAATGATCCCTGTGGATCCCTTCCAAGCCAGGATCTTCTGTACACTTGTTTTCCTCTTCCAGCTGAAAGAAGATGATGCACATTATGATATTTATATAGTAGTGTAAATTACATTTGTTTGTTTTTTCCACATGCCTATATTTGTGAAGCAAGGAAGCTGTATTTCACATTCTTGCTTGTAATGTCATGGAAATAAGAAAGATCTGGAGAGAGAATATCCTGTTTCTAAGTTTCCTCACAATAGTTTTCAACACATACATCGTTTTCTTACCCTCTGCGACTGCTTAAAAGAATAAAATCTGTTAACAACAGGCATATGTGATCAACAGCTCCTCCTACTTCAAATCTGTCTTTAAGCTTCACTTTTTGGAAGTCCATCCTACATTAACCTTCTGCTAGAGTTTATACCAAACCAAAAATGGGGTAACTATGGTGCTTCGCAAATGTGTGTGTTTGTGGAATTGTGAACAACTGCATTTGCTACTCTGTTGATAGGGTATGACTGAAATCTACTGGCAAAAGTACAAACATAGGCTTTCTGAAAAGTGAATGAACAGTTACTTGGAGACACACAAAAAATTGAACTTTCATCTATTTAGGAAATAAAGCTTTCTGATTTAGGTGATTTTTACAATAAAGCAACATCTTCAAATTCTGAGGATTCAATAATTTCATGATATAAGACAAATAAAAAGATGGTGCTGAAGGAACTAGTGGCTTAACTGAAGAGACAATGTGGTCTGATTCCATTCATTGATTGTTTAAATTTATCCCTGTTTTGGATAGGGTTTCAGGGAAGGTTTGGTTTACTTCATTACAGGAAGTTTAACATTGCTTTTTGTAGTGCTGGCTTTTAGAATTCTGCTCAGATATGGGTGATTGAGGTTTTTGTGTTGAGGACTACAGATTGATTCATTCATTCTGGTCCATTTTCAAGGCTGTGCCTCTCTATCATAAATGTCAAATATATTTGTGTCTCGAGGGATCTCCATTGCTGGGAGGGCTTTTTCCTATTTTTGGTGGGGTTTTTTTAATTATTTTTTATTTATTTAAGCAGAATATCTGAAAGGGAAAAGGATGTTAAAAGCTAACAAAGAAAATAAAAGATTTAAAAAGAAGCAACATACCCACAGGCTATATCTGACTGATAAGAATTCAAGCAGCTGTGCTTTTTCCAAGTGAGTGACCAAATGAAGCTTTTCTGTTTGACATTCTCTTCAGCCTCTTCACCTGTGCCACACAAAGACTTTTAGTCTCCATCCTCTGAGTAAAATCTATTTCTAGGTCAGGCACATCTCACACTGGAAAGGGAGAAATGTGGCAGAGATGAAAGAAGATTCAAAGCTCTTCTGCTTTGACTCCCAGACATGATATGGTTGATCTGTTTACTAGGACAGGTCTGAAAACTAATGATAACTATTTACTTTTAAAAGTAAATGCTACTCCTCATCTTGGAGTAATTTCAGAAGTGATTGAATATTCATGAGTTTTTCTTCAGAGTGGGATAAAGGCTTCTCCAACCTGGTTGTGTTCTTACCGATATTCAGGAGAACAAGGAAGATATCTTGCAAAGTAACAAACACCCAAATTCATTTTCTGCAGAAGGAAATAGCGTGCTGTGTGAGCTGACAAAAGAGTTAACCTTGAACAGTTAGAAGGCAGCCCAATGTGCATGATTCTGGAGTTCAGCTCTGACAGATGTGTGAGACTCACTGTAACTCACTGGCATCTAAACCCTTTTAAAAAAAGATGTAACTAAATATCACTACAATGTAAAAATTATTGCGCTTTTTTTTTTTTTTTTTCCCTAGACTCACGAGGAAAGAAAAGGGAGAATTCTACATAAAATCATAAGGTGGTTTGGGTTGGAAGGGACCTTGAATATCATTTAATTCCAACCCACCTGTCACTGACAGGGACACAATTCACTAGACCTGGTTCTCCATAGTTCCATCTAACCCAGCCTTATATTCCTCCAAGGATGGGACATCCACAGCTTGTCTGTGCAACCCATCCAGTGCCTCATATGAATGCATTCATGCAAATAAATTAATAGTATCTCATTCCAGATAGGCGTCCAGATAAAAGGCAAACTGCAAAGAAGGCTGTGAACCTCTGCCCTTCCTTTTCCTTCCTAGTCTATTTTCATGCTGCATGTTCTGTCTTCAGCTCCACCACAGCCTGGTGCTGCCAGGTCCCATTCTGTATCATTTAACTCTGATTCACTTCTCCTCTTTGTAAGGCATCAGGGTAGCAATTGCTCTAATATCTTTTGTAATCACAGATTTTAGTCAAGTTTAAAATGGACAGAAGAACAATGCCCACAATAAAGAAGATTGTTCTTTTTTTGAAGAAATCACACCGGTAACACTTGTTAAAAAATTATATGAATTTCTGGCTCAGCAAAACACGGAGTGCTGATTCTTGTACCAAAGACTGAGAGTGTAACTCTTTGGAGAAATTAAAAGGTTATCTTAATTTGATTTTTTATGTATGGGCGTAGGGGGGTGAAACTGTTTCAATAATTTTTGCTTTTATTTTGGAGTCTCTTTTACACATAACTAATACTCTAGGACTCAAGTTTGTCTTTTTGTCTTTCAGGCTTAGGAACAACAATAAATTGGTTCTGATAATTCAGCAAATGGTGAAGCATTACTTTAGAGGATTCTTTTTTTTCCAATCAGAATCCAGGAAGTCTTTTTCTTACAGACATTTTGTATAGGTGTAGACATTGATTATAGGATTCTGAATTGTTTGAATCTTGTTCAATTAGTGGTATAAAAGACAACTGTTGGAGATGGAGTTTGCTTGAAAAATAGGGAGGTTAATTTCATTTTGAAAAAGAAATAATATATTTTGTGAAGCTTCTAAAGAATAAAAAGATAAAAATTATTTCTTGTTAGGGTAAGATGCTTTAAATGCATAGGGCTTGTGGTGTGTGTTTTTTAAAAGTGAGGACTAGGCACAGCTTGGGACTATTTAAAATAAATGTTTCGGAACCATATCAGGGACTCACTCAATCCTGTGCTGGCATGAACGGTCCTACTTCCAAAGTACTCTGCCCAACTGTGCTGATTATACTAGAGGCAGTTACAGCTGAATACTGACAAAAGTTGGAGGTAATGTGCTGTCCTGGCTTCTGCATTTCAAGGCAGGCACAGGGGATTTAATTGCTGCTCTTGTAACTAGTCAAAATGACAAAGGTAATACAGTAGCTGACACTGAAAAATCTGTGACTCTGTAGTTCGAAGCAGAGATGTCTGTGGTAGGCTATGGCTGAGGTTTATAAAATTGGTGAAGGCCAGAGATGAACTGTTATTTACTAAATCTTCGCACAGAAGAGCTAGGAAATAAATTTAAATAGATTTGAGACAGATAAGTATGCTTCAATATAGTGCACAGTAGACTTCTGGTTGTTGTGGAGGCAAACACAACGTGAACAGATGCAAAAAAAGATGGACGAACTGTGAGAAATGACTGATCCATAAACAGGGGTAAGCAGTGATATTTTTTAGCATTCATGATCCAGTTCTTGTAGGTGCTAGGGGAGCACCAGAGTGATGGACTGTAGGTAGTGTTGAGTATCATGTGTCCTCCTGCCACTGGGCAAGGTTCTCCACGGCTCTGGCCCAGTCAGGTGGGTTTTGTGTCCTAAACACAAAACAGTGTTAAGTGGAAAAAAAACAAAACAATGGAAAATTTCAGGTAGTGATCACTGCGCTTTTTACCCCTGGGGAGGAAGGGGTGAAGTCCAAGATGCATTTTTAACTTAATTTATAGTTTCAACTTGGGCCTCAGCTTGCTTACCTTGGCTACCTTTACTCTTCTGCAAAGCTGGCTTGTGGTTTGAGATCCCAGGCCTAAAAGTGAGATCCACTTTAATGTGCAGTACTGCCAGAATGGTGACCTGCAGCTGTGGGCAGGGGCCCCCTGTACCTGCTGCTGTCCTGATGTGGCCAAAGTCAGGCTGCACGACTGCTTGGTCTCCTGCCTTTTTACTGGGCAGCAAAGGAAACCTCTGCCTTCTTTCAGCTGAGAGTGGTGCTGCCTGCTGCTCTCCTTCAGCCAAGGAGAGAATGAGGAGGAGAGAGGTCCAGGACTTGGCTGGAAGGCAAGGCTGCCTTTGCTACCTCCCAGATGGGATTTTCTTCTTGACTGTGCAAGTACATAGTTCAGAATTGCTCTCTTGTTGCTTTTAGTCAAATCACAGAGAATAAAGTATGATGGCAGAGGAGCTCTTGGGCAAACACCTGCCTCACCTGATGATGATGATGATAAACACCAGTGACTGGAAATCTCTGTTGAGACCAGTGTCTGCCTGTGTGAGTGCTGTACTGATGTGCTGAACTTGATTGCAGTTATTGGTTTGAGTGGGAAGGTTATTGCTGCCAAGAATAGCTCTCTCTCAACAGACCTGACCTTGGCATAGGCCCTAATTTGGAGACAACATGGGCAAAATAATTTGACAACATGATCAAAATTATAATGTTTGCCTCACTATTTGAAAACTTGGAAGTCTCAGATCGAAAGGCATGCATAATTCATGGAGTTTGCGCAGTAAAAAAAAAATAATTTTTTTTTTGAGGATTGGATGCCCAGTGTAAAGTAACCTATGCACAATTTACCTGCTCACAGTGTTTATCCCAGTACCAAAAGATAGGAAAACAAGGAAATCTGAGCTGCTGTTTGTCTAAATGGTCATTAAAAGTCCTTCATCCTAATGTGCAGCAGCATGAACATATTTACTTAATTTTAAAATACAGCTATGTTGATGAAGAAGCATTTGAAATGTTGACTAGACTGTTTTTATTACTTCCTACCATTGTCAGCTGTTGATTTGAATAACACCTTCAAATATGATGTGAAAATAATCACCATGTAGAGTATACCATGTAGATTACTTGAACAGAAGAACGTTATTTGTTCAGAAACCAAAATATCAGGTGATATTGATGTACTTAAAAAAAGAAATTCTGCTAAAATTGGTTAGAAGCAGAAAAGCTTGCCATGGGATCATATAATTAAGGTGTGGAAATCAGTGTTGCTAGGTGTCAAGTTAGGTCTTCACAAAGTAAAATCAGGAAATTACATTAATGTGGCTGGACCTATGAATTACAGTATTTAGATACAGTAGTAAATTACAAAAATATTATGCTCTCATTTCCATTTCTGAAAGTGCTTTTTGCTGGTGCTGCTTGTACTTTGGGCGAGGCTTGGCTGCTGGTTGTACTCTGTGTGTGTCCTCTGAGGTGACAAATGAGAGTTGACCAAGGACGAAGGTCTGTCTCTAGGCAAGATTGTTACACTAACAGCTACATTTTATGGACAAAAGCAATTGGTTTATTGGCCTGAAGACACCTTTGTCTGTTTGGACATGTTTTTTTGTAATTGAGATGTAATCTTCCACTTTAGAATGTTCTTGAGAACTGTATGCTATTTGTGACACTTCATTTAAAAAATAAGGTAAGGTTAAGATAAACAAGGCTGCAGGCAGTGGCTGGAACATAGCCCTGTGGATTTTGCACTAGAGGATTAATCCTTACAGCTGGTTTTCCTTTCAGGTTTGGTTTCACATTTCAGTACTCAGCTGTCAGATATTGATATGCACAATCCTGAGTAACTGCTTGTGCTGCCTCTGTGTGACAGGGACTCCTGGTCTTTCACAGCTCAACATCAGGATGAAATGATTTTGAAAAACTCTTGGAGGTTTTTAAAGCAATATGAAACTTCAGCCTTCTTTTTCAAGCACCCTGTTTAGAAATTGTTATAGAGTTGCTGGAAACTAGAAATCTTGCAAAGGGAAGTGCTTTTAATATGTTTTTTAATTTCCAGAGGAGACTGATGTCCACTTTTTTCCTGACTCTGACTCAACAAAGCAACCCAAATTTTCAGAGGCATTTGTAGTTATAATTGACAAGCCCTGCTTTTGAGGTGGTTGCTATCTAGAAATCCTATATAGAATAGTTTTGACATTATTGTACTCATGTTTGGAAACTGAAGTAGCAACCTAGGAAAAAGTCCTAGGAGTTCTGGATGTACTCATACACCAAAAAAAGGTCTGCTGTGGCCTCTGATTCTCTAGTGAAAAAAACTACAAAACTATGAAGGATTTTTTGTAGTGTTTCTGCTTGTAGCTTCATCACTTCAGATGTTGTGATAATACAGATGCAGAGAAAGGGAAGCAAGTTCAGTCAGTTTTCAGGTATTTTATAACCCCAAGATTTTCTGCTCACCTTTAGCTGACCAGCCATTGGCTTTTCTGAACTAACTTCTGGCATATTCTGAACTAACTGCATTCACATTAACCACGTGTTCTTTTTTTTTAACTGTTTGGCAATTGGAGCTTTTAGGTTGGACTCGATGATCTCAGAGATCTTTTCCAACCTAAGTGGTTCTGTGATTTTCTGCTAACTGTGACATTCACTTGGCATGGAAGTTCAGTCTGACAAATGTTCTATTCCTCATTTTCCTTCAGCTTCTATCTCTTCAAAAGTGTTGATATTGAGCCACAGCATTTGGGATTATTGATAGATGAAGTGTTTAAGTGTCTCTGAAAATGAAATTCACAGAAAATATCTGAAGAGCTGGTGATTTTTGGAAGTATGACCATTAGTCATGATGTTCTCATTCTCAAAGGTGGATATTTAGGAATCCCATTTGCAAAAAAAAAGGCTGTTATCACAGCTTGAAATATTTGAACTACACAGGATAGATTGCTGGTCTGAGCAAACTTTTAAGAGTCTATCCCTATGATGGCAGCACGCAAGCCATCCAAGATTAGTTGTGAAACAATTTACCAGCCTACTATCAATATGTATTTTCAAAAATCCTACTTGATGTGGGAGCAGCTAGATGCAGTTCAGTGAGAGGAGTAGAAGTAACTTTGAGATTTGCCCACTTTGACCCTAAATGTAGGCCATATATGCTAGATTCCTAAAAATAACTTTAATATCTGTGTTAGACTAGTTGTCAGACTGTGTTCAGCCTCACAGCCTGCTATGTTTCAAGATTACTTGAATAAGCTTTAGATCATGGCTTTAATCCCAGAGATTTTGAAGTAACACCAGTGTGTCTTTTAAAATACATGGGTATGAAGCAGCTGTTGAAAATAGTATACCATGGATGAATAGACTTTTCTGTTACGTATATAGGACTTGCTACCATTTTTCCTTGAAAATGCACTTCTGCAATGGGCTGGTACAAGAAACATGGATTGATTACAAGGCATGGCTTAAATCAACTGTGCAGTAAACAGCATGACTATCAGTTAATGTGTAGGCCCAACTGCCCATAGATCAGCTTCCAATAATCTTCAATGTACCCTTATCACCTACTCTTCAGAGTACAGCTTTTGCATGTGAGCAACTGCCACACATACATCTGGAGTGCAAGGTTGATACTGGTCTGGGGAAAGGAGTTCAGCTGCTGCCTATATGCTTTGTGTCTCTTAGGCTGAGCCTGCAAGCATGCAGTCTTAGGTCCACATTCCAAGTGAGATACACAAGAAATCATGGCATTAATAAACTCAGAGTGAAATTTGTCAGAAAATAAAATATAGGAACATGAATGTACGAGTAGGTTTGGACCTGCTTGCTTTTGGTTTTTCTTCACTCTCTGTCTTTTGTTATGAGCAGACCCCCACACACTGGATGAGGAGTTTGAATTTATTATTAGAGTCTTTAAGTTTATGGGTATTAATAAAAAGGAGCTCTTGACTTAAAAGCTCAGTAGAGAATAAAGTACTGTTGTTACTCCTGGAGTCAGAGGAGTGGCAAGTGCCTGCTGCTTTTGGAAAAGAGTTTCCAGAAAGATATCATTACCATGGAGGTCCCACCCACAGCAGATCATCAAGAGCTATCAGCGGTTTCTGGCTTTTTCTAGATACTGGTGGTTGCCCACACAAGGAGAATGCATTATCATGCCTGAAAAGAGAATTCCATGATCAGAATGTCACAGAATCACAGAATCACAGAATGAACTATGCTGGAAAAGGTCTTTGAGATCACCAAGTCCAACCTATGACCTAACACCTCCCCATCAACTCAACCATAGCACTGAGTGCCACATCCAGTCTTTTTATAATTAATTCCAGGGATGGTGACTCTGCTACCTCCCTGGGCAGACAGTTCCAGTGCCCAATCACTCTTTCAGTGAAGAATTTTTTCCTGATGTCTAACCTAAACTTCCCCTGACACAACTTAAGACTGTGTCCTCTCATTCTGTCAGTGGCCGTCTGGGAGAAGAGACCAACCCCCACCTGGCTACAGCCGCCTCTCAGGAAGTTGTAGAGACTGATAAGGTCACCCCTGAGCCTCCTCTTCTCCAGGCTAAACAACCCCAGCTCCCTCAGTCATTCCTCATAGGGCTGGTGCTCCAAGCCCCTCAACAGCCTTGCTGCACTCCTCTGGACACATTTGAGTACCTCAATGTCCTTCCTAAACTAAGGAGCCAGAAACGGACACAGCACTCAAGGTGCAATCGTTCATTCTCATTCAACATCCATCATGGGTATTGCAATCCCTGAACTAGCATGAGTCCAATTCATTCAAAAGTGTTTGAGGCCCAGCTGGATGGCTGATTGAGCCCTTTGAACTATTGCCTTTGGCTAGAGCTCCTCCTGGCTCACTCTTATGCAGGGCTAGGCACATCTTGCTGAGTGACCCTCGCACCTTTGGTCTGACCTTCTCCTTCAGCAAGTATGCTGTGAGTTGGTGGATGGCTTTGGCACAATGTTGTGGGTTGACCTATCAGAGGTCAGTTTTCTGATTGGCATTTAGTTTGACCACTCAGGAACGAAATGAGACTCTTTGGCAATACCCCTATAAAATCTAAGCCTGAGTTCCGTTCACCCTCTCTTCTCCTGGCTGGCAATGAGGTAACATTGTGGGGTGGCCGGGGTGGCCGGCCCGGGCCCGGCTGGGCCTGTGGGAGCCGCTGCCCACGAGATGGGGCTGGCCCGGCCGGCAGAGCCCGCTCTCTTGCCCTGCTGCCGGCGGGGGAGCGAGCTGGGAGCGAGGCTGCTGTTTGGCGGTCCCGGCCCCATGGCTGAGCTGCGGCAAAGATGGGCCGAGCCTGGTCGCTGGCGGCAAGCACTTCTAGCCCGAGGGGTGATGAGAGAGGAAAAAAGCATCCACCAGCTTGCTTGGTGACTAAAATCCTGCTGCTGTTCCTGGGCTCTGCACTCAAGCATGATTTTAGAATTTTTGTGTTGCCGCGGCAGAAACCACGTGACTACAGCAGGCCCGGGCAAGTTTAACTCTTTCCTGACACAGGTTGAGACTTTTTTTTCTTAACTTTCTTCTGAGATGGAAAAGAAAGCCAAAGAAAGATATGTAAAGGGACATCTTTTGGAAATATCTAAGTCAGTAAATGAAGAGTGACTTTTAAAGTAGGAGAGATGACGAGTTGCCTGAAGTTTAGGCTGAAAATTTCTTAGAAATTTTTAGTAACAGACTGTGATTCCTTTAAATCGTGGACAATACAGATTGGGGAGATGATTTGTGGATTTTAAAACAAAGGTATCTGTGATTTAGTGTGTGAATATTGAACTAAGAGTTGTGATTTGATGATTCCATGAGAAGCTTGGACAGAAAAAGTGAGAAAAAGCCCTCTGCAAGTGAAGAAGTGAAGAAGCATCTCTGCTCTCTGGGATAAAGAACTGTTTACCTTCCAAGTTCTTTGATTTTTGCTTTTATCTTTCAGGTGCTACCCCAATATGAGTCTACGACCCATATACATGGTTATGGCAGAAGCTACATAAATATGGGAGGTTTCTACAATTGCGGAACTCTCCTGGGCGGGCTGCTGTTGTAGAAAAGTTACTAAAAATAATAAGAGAAGCTTCTCTCTCTTAAAAACTGACTGAATGACTATTTTACAAGTGGTACTGACCTAGAGTTTTTAAGTTTTGCCTCTTTACATTGCTTATAAAAACTGAACAGTCTTGTAAAGAAAGGAGGAGTTTTGAAAGTTCTCATTTTTTTTATTTTTTTTCCTTCTTCTTTTAATGTGTTTGTTAATAAACTTGCAAATAAGAGTTGTTTTGCTTTTAAGTTGAGCCTGCTTTGCCTTTTCCTCTCAAAAGTCCTATCTCACATTTAGAGTAAACAAATTCAGCTAATGTGAAACCTTCACACACAAGCAGGGAGATCTACAGAACACTGCACTGACACTCTTTAAATATGTGTGTGCTTTCTCCCTACCCCTTCTCCCTTTCATATCCATGCATGTGAGGGTGTCCTCATGCCCCTTTTTGCTGCTGGGGAGGATGAGCAGGTCACAGCTCATGCTATAGCTGTTTCAAAGCCACATGCATGTGCTGGTTGCTCAACTGAGTCAACCAGAGTTGAAAACAGAGCTCTAGTCATTCCCTCATTAGAAGCAATGACTTGGGCTTTCTGTCCTCTGCACAGCAGCAAATTTTCTCAGAACATGTAGGATTTGCCTCTTGTCTCTTCTCTGAAAAATGATGCTGAAATTTCCTAATGAGAACAAAATTGTTGGAGAGATCAGGTGAGTGGGAGGTAAAGAGACGAATTAGATCAGTAGTTCAATTTTCTAAGTAATATTTCCTTAGGATCCAGTCTTTAAATAACCTTTCGTATCTTTCCTTCATCTTAGAGAAATGTGTTCCAGTTTTCAGTCTTGGAGCAAGTGGCAAAGGAACACTTTGCTTTCATGCTGTATGTTGAAGGATTGCTTCAGCAGCATGAGTCCCATGGTGCCCAGAGGTAGCCCTTGGTTCTGTTTCTAAATTTCACAAATTAGGCAGAGTGGTGTAGGAGAGAGGAGGGGGAGTCTTCACAGGGAAGACCTGTGAAGCTATTTTGGAGCCTTGGACTCGAAATCAATTACTTGAATGCTGAAATCTAAAAAATCGCACTTATTTTTGACGTAAATTCTTGTATCCAGTCCACTTTTTGAAAAGTTTGATTCTGTTTCTAATTCAAGATAAAATATTTTAGAAACAAGGTAGGTATCAACAGGTATTCCCTGCATAATCTCAAAGTGGAAAAATAAAAAACGAAGGAAAGAATAAAATTTAGTTCAGTTGAAATCAATACTTTGTGTGCTGGCAGGTTGGCAGGTTCAAATGTGCCTGTACCAAAATCATTATAGTTATATTTTTGTGTTTTCTTTCCTCTTTTATTGCCATGAGTTAACTGTGAAGTTGGCAGTGGGAAGTTTTTAAGTAAATGGCTCTCATCTTAATTTGGTTTTTGATATACTGTCTTCCCACTGAACCATTGTGAAACTTCATGTATTTTAGGAAACCTGGTTGACTAGTTCTATAACTTTTGATCCATCATTTGTACATTTTTTTAAAACCATTCATGCAGAAAGCAAATCATGCAGGCAAGTTTTTCCTGTTTTATCAACTCTAGTTTAAAACAGCAACAAAAAATAAGTCACGAAGCTTTGTTGATGCAAAACAGATCCTTGTTTTTGCTAGGTTAGATTTGCAACCACTTTGCAGTACTTGGAAATCAGGCACAAGTTCACTTGAAAGTATGAAATAAATTAACCATGAGACAAGGAAAGCTATGGATTGGTTAATAATTAAGCAGCATTGTTTTGTTAGTTATCATTTAACGACTTAGAAGACTATGTGGTATGAAAAAGAAACATGAAAAGGGCCAATTTTGTGAGAAAATTCCAGATTGATGTGTAACAGGCCGTTACATCATCTTTGTAGAATGAAACCAAAGGGTTTGCTAAGTGTGCTGATAATTCCTGTTTCAGCTTACAGAGAAGGGACATATTTATTGTTTTCAAACAATAAATGAAACACATTTATTCAAATACATTGTATTGCTGTTTAACTTCTTTGCAAAAGAGTAGCTGGATATATGTGGTAAGACTTAATGAGACCCAATATCACAGGGAATTTCTTCTCAGGGCTTCACAGTCTTGCTGACCTGAACATTTGACCTTGACCAAGAAGGGTATTAAAAATTGACTTATATTTCATTTGATAATTTGTATAATGAAATTGCCTCCTGGGCATCCTCTTCATGACAAAGAAATACTCAGTGCTGCACAAGCCAGTCATGCAGCAGGTACTAGGAACACGCTGGAACAGGTACTAGGAACACACTGGAACAGTGGGAAGACAGATCAAGCAGTTAGCCAAAGCCAGCAAGTGAAAAACATTAGGAAAAAGCCTTGCTGTGAGAGTGGTCTGGCCAGGGATGAGCACTGCTTTGCACACTGAGCTACTCTGACCAGTTTGAAATTCGTGCTGGGCACCCACATCCACTGTAACTACAAAATGAGGGCTGGTGCTTTTCAAAACATGCTTGCTCTGTGTGAATCAATCCTCTTGTGCATGGAGCTCCTGTGATAAGGAAGTCAGAGTTACTCCACGTGTCTGTCACCTGCCCTCAATCAGGCCAGGCTGGGGCAATGTGGGGGAATCAACCTTTGAGACAATTTTGCAGGGATAGGGGATGATTTCTTAAGTTCTTGAGATTTTGATGAGAAGTTTACAAAGATCTTTGAATGTTTGTAAACTACTTATGTATTTCCCAGACAATCTTCCCTGACATATAAACCGTCTCTTTGTTTTCACAGCCATGTGAGCTTCAGAAAAGATAGAATGGATCAAAAAAATATATCTTTAATGGATTTTATTTGCCCTGAATTAGACAGGAGTAAATCATGGTCTATGAAATCTTTAAGTCATAAGCTACCAGATAACATGTGTTAAAGAAAATTAAAATAGGTCTGATGGTTTGTATGCTGTTAAAAGTAATGATCTCAATTTGTCTCTTGAAGGTTCTTTGTGAATATGGACTAGCTTCCCCAAGAAAATCTAGAGGAACTGACAGAGTAGCTGTTGGTCAACTGTATTGAATTTACCAAAATTCTGAATGCAAACAAATAAGGAACTATAACTACTTGCTGCCCATTTGGTAGGGATGCTGGAGCCTGATGCCGAGCATTATCTTAACGTTTTGTAGGGTGGTGGAAGAATTGGATGACATTTGGGCTTTGACTCCTGGTCTTGACTCAAACTATCAAATTCTTTTTTAATATCAGCATCATACACCATACATTCCCTGCATATTCTTGCTGTAAATACTTAAAAAAAAATCCTGTCTGAATTAGGCTGAGCTCTTTTGTAGTCATTACTTACTTCAGTGGGAATGAACTCATCTTGTGTTTTAAATGGACATGGGACATGCTCGCATGGGTTCTGGGGCTAAAGGAAAGGAACTACACATATAAGTTATTTCTTATTTTCTTGTTTTTGTTGGAATTGCATTTAGCTCATTGATTACTTTAAGTAGTTAGGAAGCTCATGCTTTAACCAAAGTAAATTTAGTAACAGATAGATTGGTTAGAGAAAAAAAGAGTGTGTTTTATAAGTAATATGAAGTCAAGCCCACAATTTCTTAAATGTTCCTGTAATTTTTCTTCCTGGAACAAAATAATACATTTGCTGGGAGAAGTTCCTGTGGCAATAGGAAAGCTAATTCTAGACCATCAGAACAAAATGGTAATCACTGTAATTACTTCAATAGAAATAGCCTTCTTTAGATTTAATTTTGTATACTTTACAGATTAGAGAATTCTGATTTTCCAGTTGGCAGCTCTATCTTGCTTAATATCCAAATCAATCTCAAAGTCTAAATCAAGCCTTTACTGATACCTCTTCTATTTCATTTTTACCTTTGTGGCTCTTACTCATGTACCACTTGGTACAAGTCAGAAATTTAGTAACCAAAGTTACAGATTGATTTAGAGACCTAGAATATAAAAGGCAACATAGGTGACAGTTTCACATGATTGTGATTTTCTCCTCCATACACACTAGTCAAGTGTAATTAAACTATTAATTACATAGAGAACACAAGACACTAATTAGAGGAGCAGCTTTGTTCAGACTGAGATGATGTTAGAACATGGGGGGGTTTGTGAGGCAGAATGTAAAAGAGACATCTTTAATTGGAACTGCTGTGATATTGCTGAAATAAGTAGACAAAGTTTTAAACACTTTGTACTGTGACTGAAGGTTGAAAATACAGGTTTCTTGTCTGGATGCTGAAGAAAGTAACTACAGTATTAATGCTGCTGTGCAAAAGAGTTTTGCCAGCAAATAAAGAACCGTAGGTCAAAAATAGCAAGTAATGATTTTTGTACAACTCTATAACAGACCCTAGTGACCAGTACTGGTATTTTAATAGTTTTGCAGAGTATCATCTGCTGCCATAACCAATGAGATAAATAATATCTAAATGACCATCCTGCTCCAAATTGTGTGTGTATGAACACATACACATATGGTCATATTTGATACCTACAGTCTTACTGTATGGGATACCAGTGTTTGCAATCAAAAGGTCATTGATATCCTGAAATTGTCTCAGAGGTGGATAAAAAAGTCTTCACTTAACTGATGCCTCCATTTTATTGAACAAAACCTGAGCTGCAGATGCCTCAGAGGGTGGATCATCATGGACGTTGTGCGTTAGCTTGCAACAGTAAAGTGGGAAGTGACAACTTCTGGAACTCATGGAAGGAATATATTTGTAAACTCTGGGGTTTTAAAACTAAATTAGGTTGATATTTGA
Organism: Pycnonotus jocosus; assembly: GCA_013400435.1. Lineage (NCBI taxonomy): Eukaryota > Metazoa > Chordata > Aves > Passeriformes > Pycnonotidae > Pycnonotus > Pycnonotus jocosus. The sequence continues at coordinate 103,521 of VWYP01001107.1, read as the reverse complement.
ACAAAACTCGACAATTATCCTGTTCTGTAAAAGAGCCATAGTACCTTTGATCAGAACAAGGGTAGAAAAGAGCTGTGAAAAAAAATCTGAATGATATCTGTGCAGTACTGTATATTATAACAGCATTAGGAGAGTTGGCTGGAAGCAGATCAGAGGGGGAAGAAAAGCACTTCTGCAAAATTCAGCGCCTTGTGTGGAGAAGAATTAGCTATGTCCCAGTTAAATAAAGCAACAGGCAATAGACTTGAACTCCTGAGAGAAAATCATGGAACAATTGCATCACCATTACTTTTACTCATCTCAATATAGCAAGAAGATTTTAGATCAGGAAATTCTAGTTAGCAAGCGAACTATGCATATCAGTAATACCTCTTGGAGAACGATGAGATCGCTGGTTGAATACTTCACTCAACACTTAAATGAGAGTACACGTGATAAAAGCTGAATGCTTAGGAAATAAATCTAAAAAAGGCTGCTGTTTTACCCATTTTATACTAATCATGAGAAGGTTCATTTTAGAAGTAGAGAAGGCAATATAGGGAATTTCATCTCAAGTTCTCAACCAGTGACATTTTATAATGGAAAAAGGTAAAACCCTGAAATATGTCTGACAATGGGTTGCCTCAACAAAGTAATAGAAGATATTTGCAGTTACTCTTTAATTTTTAGAGGAGGACATATTTTAATCTCCTTTAGACTTCATTTCTCTGTCAATTTTTTAGCAAATGAAATTCTTTCTAAAGGCTTAACATTCATTTTTGTGCAGCTGACTCATAGCCCAGTTCTGGCACAAAGAGAAATGCCCTACTTTGAGCACTAAGGTGATGCATCACTCCTACCCCGTGCACAGAGCACACTGCATGTTAATTAAAACAAATGATCTTATTTATTCTGCATTCTCAAAACAAAACAAAGGTATGTGAGGAGGGAGTGGGGAAGAGAGATGGGACTAGACCAAAAAGTCTGTTAGCAGAATAATGATTTTCAGGCACTCCTGAATCTGAAACTTGGCACGCTAATTCTCTGCTCAAAAGGTACTATAACTTTGGTGCTGAGAATCTTTTCCAAACTCAATTTTTCACAAATATGAAGTAATTAAATTTATTTTAAGAATATGGGTGCTTTGCATTTTATTGTGGTTGTGTGTGAAACCTGGTGGTGATAGATGGCTTTAATGGGTTTTCCTGCAGTGTTGGGACAGGTGGTTAGAATCCAAGGAAATGTTTGTCACAGCAGCCTGTGGACAGGTCAAAGTTCATGATTTAAGTATAGCCCTGCATAGTTTTACTGCTTTTTAAGTTTTTTTTACATGAGGGGTAAACATACTTCTGTCACTATTTTGCTGATGTAGGGTCCCTCTGAGTAGCTCTGCAGGTACAGATGAGCTGGCACTTTTGTTCATTTTACAGTGCTTCTTCAGGAGTGTAAATAAGGAGCAGCTCCAGCTCAGGCCAAAGACAGCAACTAGTGTCATGAATTGAAGAAGATCTAACTAGGCATTTAAGAAGGGTATCACTCATGAAGGCCTGAAAACCCAGTATATTGGTAGCAGACGGGAGACAAAACAATTCTTGCCAAGTACTTGTGCTACACCATGCTGGGAGAGATGCTGTTATGTAAGTGTCTCAAACTGTGTGGGAGTCACATGAATAAAAATGGATTTGCCCATGATGGTTTCAGCTTCTTGAAACAATGGACTTGAATTAAGAGAGTTCTAGCAATTCCCTCCTTCCTCCCTTTCCCTTTTTGTGCCAAGCATCATTAGCGCTGTGGTTTTGTTTCATTTGGTTTTAACACTTATATAGAACCAGAAACACTTCCAGACTCTTCATGAAAAATGTGCAAGTAGAAATACTGACAATGCAGTGAAACTCTTCTAGTCAGTGCAGCATTGCCAGAACTTGCCAAGAATAGTGATGTCTTGTGGAAAAGTTTAAGTCTCTTAATTGACCCTGGCTTGAGCAGAGGTTTAGATTCAGTCACCTTCAGATGTCCCTTGCAAAATGAGTTTTCAATGCTTTTATGGTTAGAGATGTCCATCAAACAGGCCAGGGATGTTAGACTGGTTTGAAATGCAGGGTGTTAACTAGTTGGATCAGAAAGTTCTGATCTGCTTCTTAGATACACTCCATGCCATGTGCTTCCAGGCTGGGTTTGGCTGTCCCACAGTCCTGGAATTATGTGGAGGTGAAGCAATGAGTCTTTAATTGCATGGCTAATTATGGTTTCCAATAGCTGGTATTTACCCTCAGTGCACAAAATTCTGTAAAAATGTGCTACCATTCAGGATCTTTTTTCCTCAGTGATGCCTCTTATATACACTTGGAAGGACCTGATCTGCTTTGATATTTTCAACATTTGGCCTGATTTCATTATTGTGACCACATTTTCATAATTTGATTCCAGTTGAGCTAGAGAAAGTAGTTTCTTTTCACTTGCTATTTCCTTGTGTTTCTGACTTTCTTGTTCCTCTGAAATTTGTTGTTATTTTATTAAAGTGAGCTGACAGGAAGGATATGCTGAAACAACATTTGACATAGGAACACTACAAATATTCCAACTATCTATACTTTCTAAAATCCAGGATTTACTGGAATATTTTCTAGGCTGCTCACTATTGAGTAATGTGAAACCTGTGTTCAAACAAAACATGTGCATCAACAGTGAAGGCCTTCTGAGTGGTTTTTACCAAGATCCTAATATGTTATAGGAGACTTAAGCTGTGTGGTGAAGAGTTGACTAACAAACAGTAATTCCATTATGGTTTTCCAGAATTCAAGTTAGGTATTTACATATTACCCCTTTCTTATAGATGGTGAATGCGAGANTTTTTTTCCTTTAAGCATAGAGGTCAGGAAAAGTTCCAGTTCTCAAGAAGTGTGAGTTAGCTATATAAAAACCCAGTAGTGTTAGGTACTTCACTCACATTGATATGCTTCTAATTGCATTTGGCATAGCAATGAAGTTGATCCTTTAATTTTGTGATTTCAGTATGGCTTTAAAAAGAAACCTGTTTTACAGTCTTGCTATCTTGGTCTCTCCCCTTCCTGGTAACTTTTAAATGTTTTAACCAGTTTTTTAAATTTAGGTGATTCATGACATTTTATAATGTGAAACTGGGTAGGCAGGGAAGAGGAAAAACCATCAAATATGTTAATCTGAAAAGCATATACTGCATCATTAGCTCACAGTATTAGGCAACCAAAGGTTTAATGGAGTTGAACATACTGAAACATGGCTTGATAGAAAACTGAGCTTTCTTACTTAGCCTAGAGATTAGAATGAAATTCTGGAGCAAAAAGATGTAAACCTTTTCATGAGAGAAACTGTAAAAATAAGTATGTGTAAGTGAAACAATGGTGGAATTGAGTGGTAGTATTCAAAGCTATGACTGTACCTACTAATCTACATTTTATTCCCTTTCTGATTTGATTTGTTTGAAACTTGCTGGTGCTATATCTCAATGAGATTGCAGTGTGTGTCTATCAAGCCTGGGTAAATGCCTCCTGTAGATTATGGATGCGTTTGCATATTATCAAATTTGGATGGTTTGTCACAGGATAATTTATGTAAAATACATTCAGCCTTACAGAAGAGTTGGGGTTAGAGAAGATTTCTGAAGGTCATTTGGTCCAAACCCTCCATTCAAGCAGTGCCACCTAGAACACAGAACCACAGAACCATGTCCACATCTTCTGCAAGATTCAGATCTATTCAGTTTTACACACATTATATATATATAATTTATAAAACAATATCTGTTATACATATATATATAAGCATAATATTAATACATATATTAAAAGCATAATAATACAACAATTTTTTACTGGATGTATTACTTCAGGAAAAGTTGTTAGCAAATCTGGAAAACTACTTCAAGAAAATGCTAATAACTGCATCTTGCTGTTGCAAGAAAACAAACTTCTAGGGCCTTCAGACCTTTCAAAGAAATAATCAGTATTTTTGTCACTTTTCCTATTTTCTCTTCATAAATACAGCTAAGATATCATATAAAATTGCAGGGATCTCTTTAACTTAAAAATAACAGCTTTCGGAAAAGGAGTATTTTTTGGGCACAAAGAACTGTGACACAATTTTTTAAAGTGAACTTGTTAGTAGCAATTTTAATGTGATGAGCTGTGGGTGGTGACTTAGACTTCTTGTTTCTGCTGAATATAAAACAAGAAATTAATGTATACCAAAATGAACTTTCACAGCTGACTGAAGAAAAAGTACACAGAAAACAAAAGATGACCATAAAATTTCTTTTAAGGATCTTCTGTGCTGCCAGCTTAAAAGTCCAGTTTTCCTCTCTATCGAGCTGCATAAATCTTTTCTGTAACTATTTTTTTATATTAAATAATAAAATCAAGGAGAAAGTATTAGCAAGTGGTCTAACTGTAGCCCTGACACACTATTTTTTACAGCTGAAATTGCTCTAAAAGATATTTTAATTTTAGTCTAGAGAACATTCAAATTTTTAATAAATTACCAATTCCCTTGCCTCGTTCTAAAACTTTTTTTTTAAACAGGAGGAATGTAGGGTCTAGCACACCTTTGTGTTTAGTAGAGAAGTGGAGTGTTGCTTATCAGTTTAACATGACAGCAAGTGTGGAGGTAGTCTTTGCTGGCTGCTTAATTTCAACAGCGTTGCACCATAACTTGGCTTTCAGAGTAGCTGAAGGCGATTGCTCTCTTTTGAAAATATTTCTTAGTTGCATTTATCGATATTTTTTTGTAAGAGCAAACAATGAAATTCTCCATCTACATTTTCCTGTTTTGCAAAATGGAAATTTCTTTGCCTCAGATGGAAATATATATATTTTTTATGCTTTTATGTTTTTATGCCCATAACTTGTATGGTGTCCTGCAGGTTTTTGAAATAAACTTTCTATGGATGGCTACAAGAGGCCATAGAACACATCTCTTAAAAAGAACTTAAGTGATACCTGTAATTTTGTAGCCTGTTTTATTATCAAGTATCATGATCTGCAGGACAAAGAAATTGAAACCTTTCCTAAGATAGGAGGGTCTGATTATTGCAGTAATCAATCCTCTGATCTCCTTGTCCTTTACTTCTGTTTTCCCAGTTGTTCTGTCTTGATAAAACCTTGATGCTGGAAGAAACATCTGCTTGTGTGTTTCATGGATGTAGAAACAAAGCAGAAGAAAATATTTTATTCATCAGTGTTTTGAAGCATTTTGCAACAACATTTGCTGTAGTTGCACATAAGACTACTTATAACATTGCAAACCTTGAATTATTTTTTCCATTCAGAGTATCTTTCACAGGTATTATGTTAGAATCAGGAAATTGCTATTGCTTAGTGCAGCAGCTTTTGTTGATTTCAGCCATAAACTAGTAATGATGAAACTGTACTCTGAAGAGCATGGTTGCTGAGAGCTAGTGGGAGAACTAGTCAGAATGAAGTATTCCTGAATTTGTAGTGCTGGACTGGAATTTGTTTCATCTCATAGGTTTCTTATCTATAACTAGAGGTTGGCTAGTAACTATTTATGTAGTCTGTAGTTTGGCAAGGAGGAACCCAAGCAACTGCATCAGGCTGTCTTCTAACTACTTGGGTAGAAATAAGAAACAAGCTTATTTGTTGCCAAACAAGGGACATAGAACCATAGACATTTGAACTTTTCTAATGGCAGACTCACTTCAGTATCCCTAATTTTTCCTGGGAGCTCATGTACTTTCACAGCAGCTTCTTCTGAAGAACTAACTTTTGACCTTGGGCCTGAACAAAAATTAATCTATTCCTGTGTTTACATGTCTCAGGTGTGATGTCCCTTAAGGGTACTAAAAACACACCTGTGGTTATTACAGTGTATGAACTGATGGGCTTTTGGAACAGCTTTCATATATTGCAAGTATTCCAGATTAGCTTCTGATAAACTCCAGGAATTTTTTATTTGCAGTCAACTTTCACAATGTCTTCAGGGATCAAAAGCTTAAGCATACACTGATGAACTGATTATGTCTACAAAGTCAGCATGACTGATGTAGCAACTTGCAGTTAGACTTTCTTTATGTTAACCTCCTAAAAACCAGATTGGATCCACAAACTTCTAATTGTAGAAGTGACAGCACAGCTATGTAAATTGCCTGCAGTTTCACTAAGAGTTGAGTCTGTTGAGTGTTACCTTAAATGAACCTCATGATAGGCCTATAATGTGAAAACTATGGCTGCCACATGATTTTTCAATGTTAAATTAACAAAAGCTAAAATTAGACAAGTGTGAAACAAGACTGAGGCAACATTAGTTTTGATAGTGATTGGTCACAGGAAAAATTCAGCTTTGTCTTTTTATGGAAATATATTTTAATGCAAATGGTGCATTTAGATTTTTAATTTGTGATGGAGTGAAATCTGTGTGTGTAATTTGAGTCCAAAATCTAAATGTGTCAGAAAAAAAGGCCAAACAAGAACCCAAAAGGAATAGAACTCTATCTTCCAAATCACAAGAATTATCATTATTTATATGCATATATATGTGCTACTCAGAATGATAATATCTTTTGCCACAGCTGATTTCTCCCCCAAATCTGTCTGCTCCCAGTGTGGTGGGTTAACCCTGACTAACAGCCCAACTTCAAACCAGCTGCTCATTCCTCCCCTCAACTGCCCCTGACCTTAGCAGGATGCAGCAGAGAAAACAGGATGAGAAGACGCAGAGAGATTGCTCACCAGTCACTGCTGTTGGCAAAACAGACTCATTTTGGGGAAAATATCTCGTTGCCCTATAAAAGAGATTCAGGTAGTGAGAAACAAAAGGGTGAATGTTAAAGTATCACCTTTCCTTCTGCCTTCCCCAGCCTCACCTTCTCTCTGCTTTCACCTCTTCTATGCCCAGGTCTGTTGTTTAGCAGGGGAAAAGGTGGGTTTATGGTCAGTTCATAATGGTTCTTCTCTGGTGCTCCTTCCTCCTCCCATTTTCCCTTTGCCATGGTGTGGGATCTGAACAGGCTTCAGGGAAATCTCTGCTCCAGTGCCTAGGGCTGCTGCTTCTCCTCTTCTGGGCAGTCTTCTCCCTCCCTGTTGCTCTCACCTGAGCATCTACGTCCTGTGCATTCAAAAGTGGCAGACTATTTGTTTTATAAAAACCATAAGGGCTTTACCAAATGGGGAGAAATGGTTTATCCAGTATATTTTGAGAATTGTTATCATGTACCAGTTCAAGCAGTGATCTTGTGTTTTGCTCAAGTTTCATATTTTATCATGTTAGTATAACCTTCTAGAGTCGTAAATTTGTGATCAGTGTAAACTGCTGATCATCTAACAAACAAGCCACATAAATTAATATATCACTTAAAGTTTCAGTTGTTTCACAAAGCTTGAACACCAATGGAATTCTACCTAATAGAGGTTTGCAGAGCCTAATATTAATCATAAAAATCAGTCATGTAACTTGTGGGTCAAAGATTTCTCTTAGTGTCTCAGAAATTGAACTGTGTAGACCTCAGGACAAAAAAATGTCTAACAGCTGCTTTGTAAAATCAGAAGTACTTCAGCTTTTCAGTAATATCAGTATATCTTACTGCATATTGATGTTATAACCCTTAATATCCTTTTCAATAAATTAGTAGATAAAGCTTGATACTGTCTTGAATCAGATTTCAGTGTGTTTCTGTCCCATTCAAGATTTTCACTACTGATAGAAAGTTCTTTAATCTGGTTATCTGAATAAGTTAACATTTTAGGGGAAACCCAACAACTTTTTGTTGATGGTGATCGTTCTGAAGGACTTCTAAAGGGCATAAACTGTTTGAATAGCCCCTGAAAGACACAAATTAATGTGCTGAGAACAGACTAGACAACTAAAGATGTGATAAAAAGAGAATTAATCACTAGGGTGTCTGTCTACTGATACACAGATAGAGATGTGATCATTGCCAGTTTTAGTCAAATACATTATCTCACAGACACGCAGAACTCTCTCTACAAAGTAATGCCACATGCTAAGGACTTCCTGCAAAGATGTTTCAATTACAAAAATCATTAGGCTTACAGTTTCTTTGATATCCTCAGTTGCATTTGGCAGCTTCATTAATTGTTCAAGATGAGGAAGGGGAATGCATGGATGCCCTCCTTGGCTTCAGTGCCATAGACAGAGGTTTTTCAGACCCTGAATCCAGAGGGAATTGCTTTGGAAGGTTATATTGCTGCTAATGGGCAAGGCACACAAGTTTCTACTGCAGTGCAGGTAAGGGGATGATTGCTCACTTAGGGTTCTTTGAGTTACTTAAGAAGTGATAAAGAAAAGGAAAATTGAATACGCTGCGCTGATCTAAAAATGCAAAAATTTCTAGAGAATTAATTTATAATTCAAAGATCAGGATTGCTAGGGACTACCAATTGAAAGATAAAACAAACCCTGGTACAGTTGGCCTAGGGACCAAGCCTGAAAGCTGCATTCACATCTTGCACCCTTCCTGCAGACATGAGGCTGAAGGGAAAGAGTTCAAAGAGCATCTCCAGAGTGCCTGGTGATGAGATAGAGGACCCGATTATTTACCCAGTGGAACCACACTGGAGAGATGGATGGGTGGGGGTGGATTGGCAGAAAAACATACATTAGAAAAATTCTTGGGGTTTTAAATTTTAACAGCAAAGATTTTTTTCACAGACGGATCTTGAGTCCTTTCACCCAACCACTTTGTCAGGGAAAGACTCTGCAAATGTAACTTTTGTGTTAATGTTAAAGGCACTTCCAAAGTGCAACAGGAGAAATCACTCTCTATGAAACGTCCTCAAAATTGTTAGAATTGTCTATATAACTCTGTGAATTGGTAGACTCCTGCTGAAAATATTGAATTTCTTTTGTTGTACAGTCTTATCAACATCAATCAGATAAACAGATTATGCGGAAGTTCTTCATCTTTGATTTTTAGTGCCAAAACATAAAGATAAGACCACCCACAAACTTGTTGCTTACATCTCAATTTGTCATCTTTTTTCTTCTGTATCCTACTGTGTTTTTAATGTCTTGAAAAGATAATTATGCTTCATAAACCCTTTCAGTAACTGAGAGTTAAATGCCCATGAAAATGAAGGTTTGGCACTGTACTTATCAAGTGGAAACTAGTGAGATTGGGAGGAAAGAAGAAAACTAAAATTTCCACAAAAATGACAATTTTTAGAGTTTCGCATTTTTTCATGTGAAAAATATTTTTTTCTGTGATAAATATTTTTCCACATGAGTCAACAAAGACTGTGTTCTATTTTGCCTGTTAGTGTATTCTTATTCTGTGGAGCATAATGTCAAAGAGCCGTAATAGAGAGTGCAACATTAACTATTTGAGTTACATGAGGGCAAGCAGGAACCCAGTCCTCCTGGTCCTATGAAGTTAGTTTTTGTACAGCTTCCTGCTATTATTTGTTTAGAGGGATGTAGAGTTAATTGTTGTTATAAAAGTCTCATTTGAAATAGGAGACTGCAGTGGCTAGGGCAATCTTCCCAAAATTGTCTGCAAAGACACTGTGGCACCATTTCTCATAGCAATGGTGAAAAATATAGCTGCTCTCACCTCTATAAAAGCTTTAGAAAAAGTTTTCTCAATATTGCAAGTGTCTGAAATGGGAAAAGATTCTCTCCCAGAAAACTCCATTTTGTACTCTTCTTCTCTACTCAGATAGAATAGGTTTGGCTCATGTATCACATGTATCACATATTTAACATGGGAGAGAAGACTTTTTTTAACATAAGAAAAATGTCTGGGTCCATAAAATTTTAAATTACATAAATTGTAGTCACTCTGTATTGTATATGAAATTTGTTATTCTAGCATACATTTGACTTGAGGTCTGGTGGAGACAGTTTTGCTTTCCTGGAGAGCAGTGTCTATTTTTCCCTTCACATCTAACAAGTTTTCATATTTCATGTCTTTTAGCAATTGATAAGATACATTTGTGGACATGTATGTTTTATTTGCTTTCAGTGCTTATGTCTTAAAACATATTTATGTAAGTACTTGCTGCTCATTCATTATAACAGAGAAGGGGAACCTGCCAACAAATGCAGTTCCCAACTAAACTTGTTCAACTTCCCCTGTGCAGGAAGAACAATCAGGTCTTCCCAGCATGCAGAACTCAGCAACACTTTTCTTTCAGGTTTTTTGTGCTGAATGCAGATACAGTACTTGTGGAGTTGCTTATAATACAAACAGCAGCAATATTCTGCCTCTAGTCTAAAAATTAGGGACAGGAGATTGTGAGATTTTTGTATGGGTCTTTGAAAAGAAAAAATAGAAGATTTGCCTTTAATAGGAAGGGAATGATACTTTGAATAAGTTGAGGTATTTTTGCTGAAGAGTTTCATGCCACCTTGATTGTGGAAGCATGCATCCTGATTGTTCCACTGTGCTCAGGTTTTGTGGGATGCTTTTGACATATGGTGCCTGCCTGTCACTTGTAACTTCATTTTTAATCCTTTGCTATAAATTAATTTTTTCTCTAGTTAGCTTTTAATTGGACATTTTATTTTGGTCTTGATTTTGCTTTTAACAAAAGCTTTTTAAACTAGTAGTTTTCTTGGGTAATTTAGGTGTTTCAAATACATTGGATTTAGTCATAGAACCCTCTTTATGTTGCAACATAATCTGGTTGATGAAATGCCACAGTTGAAGATAATTCAAAAATAGCTGGTATACAAGAAACTTGGAAAAAAAAGGCAAATGGGAACCTGGTCTTTGAAAATGGGAAGCCACCAGATTATTAAGCAGTCATAGCACTTGGTTTCTGGAGAAAATATTGTGGCAAACCACAAAACAAAATTTAGACATGAGCTGGAACCATTATGTTCTTTTCAGGAGCTGTGTTGGAGCTACAGGATGGCTAAAGGGCCTTGTGCATAGAACAGTGGTAGATGCCCCTGAGTACAGAAAAATGTTTCATAGCGCACACGCTGCTCTCAGAAGAAAGGTTAGGAAACACTGGACACAGGAATAATGATCCTGACCCTCAGGTAAGCAGGCAGAGAGGAGCACTCTGCTCAGTCTCGTGATATGAGCAATGCACTGGGGCCACAGTGACTTAGCCCTGTCTGTGAAAAAATATTGCTGGGTACTCTAAAATCAGAACCCAGTGAAGCATGAGGGATAGCAAATGGAGTAACCCTCTTCTCCCCCTTTAAACCCAAGCTCAAATCAGTTTCTAAGAGTTTCTCACTAATTTCTCAGTCCCCTAATATTTTAAATATAACTTTGCAGGTTTTGGTCTGACTTCTTCCCCAAAACTAGTATATCAGCTGTGAAAAGCAGAGTCACAATTTCATTTACACTCAAGTGTCCTCCAGACCATTTATTACTTGTTAATTCCAATCTATTTGTGGTTAGAAAGATAACAGATGTTTACTGTCTGATACTCATTGTCCTCATTAATCACCATTTGTATTGAGGACAGGTTTTGGAGAATGAGATTTCACTGCCCATCAGGAGGCCTGTACTGGGAGAGCATTTTTCCAATTTCACCAGTGATGTGTGTGGCTTCGGATTAAAAACAAAGATGAAGGTGTCACCCCTAAACAGAGGCCCAGTGATATCTTTGGCCCTGTCCACAGCAGAGGGACTGTAGAGAATCAATCAGTGCACTCATTAAAGATAGCTGCTCTTGTATGTATCCCAAGCAGAGCTTCTAACTGCTGAACTCTGCAGAAATTTGTGCAATTTTCAGGGCACTAACAATTTCTTACTTTAGGAACCATTTCTATCAGATTGACCTCCATGTTAGGGAAGGCACCTGCCTCTGGAAATTGCTCCCTGTGAATGAACCATGGTTTCTCTGACGGTGTCTTTGGTTGACCCATGGGGCTTTCAGGATTATCCAGGTCCTGAATGCCTTGGTGCTTGCCTGCCAGTTTACATGGAATTTTTCTGGAGTGTCTTGTATCTAATGTACTGACGGGTTTTTTACACAGATGAGATCTCAGATGGAAACAGAGGGGTTTCTCTGTGCCGTGATTTAAAGTGGGCTTATCCGATATGTTTTCCAATATGCCATAAAGATCATCTCGAGTGCACAGCTGAAGTGGTTTAGCCACTCACATTCTCTGCTGCTTACTGTTTATCTTCCTTAGAGACTGAAATTCTTGCTTTTTGACCAAGTTCTTACCTTGCTGAACCAGATATGTGTAGACTTTAAACCCAAACGCAGAAAATGAAGATTGCCCTGATGAAGATTGCCCCGATTTTGCCCCAATTTTGCCAAGGTTTGCTTGGTGCAAGGCAGGCTGCTGTGGATATGCTTGTCCTGATTTAAGCCCAATGAAAATCAGCCAGGAGTCCTGAATTCAAAATGATGGGCCTGTATTATAATTTTAGAAAGGGTTGCTTCTCCATGTAACCCTTGTCATACTTTCCAATACCCTGGGATTTATTTGCACAAAGGAATTGGCAGAGGAAGATGTCTCAGGGTAGTTCCTTTGTTGCAGAGGGTTGAAGGCATAGCTGTTTAAAGTACTGAAACATGGCTTTTCCTATAGAAATTTGGTTTAGCTGAAAGAGTAAGTAAAATTGAGTAAGTAATTTCATTTGAAAGCCTCCTTTTGTACTAGGATTTGTTCTAATTATATAAATTTCAGCAAATATGTTCTGTAGTTGTTTTGGGCTTGAAAACAATTATTTTTTTCCTTTGTTCTGTAAGTTCCACAAATATGAGAATGAGATGCAAAATTTTGGTATTGACTAAGTACCAAATTGACTAATTTTGGTATTTCTTTATGCAGAGGTAATTTATTACTGTTATTATTTCTTCTGAGACAGGTAGGGCAGAGTACCCAATTTGCATATTTTATCTGCTGCAAAAGTTCAGTGTTCATAATTTATCTACTTTCTATTCTCATATGGATGAAGGTGGTCCTGTTTTTTTAAATATATCTTGGTCTAATTTTCTTGAATTACCCTTCTCTTCTAACTTAGTCTGGAGGTTAGAAAATCAGTCAGAAATACTCCTTCTTTCTGCTGATGTACTTTTATTTCTACTTATGCTTTAGTTTAAATGGGCTTTGGAATTTCAGAAAAGATACAAATTCTGTAATCAATGATAACTCTTCCTAGAGAGGCTGCCTGGTGGTCTTAATTCTTATGGGAGGTGGCATGCTTATTATTCTATCCTAGGTGAAAGTGAAACAGCTCTAATTCTGAAATTTGTTTTCCTTGAAATGGGAAAAAAAGAGGCATCCTCTGTTAATATGTGACTTAGTCACAAGTGTTTAAATTATTATTTTTCCTATTTCCAATTTTTCAGTCAGCTCTTCAAGCCAGACTGAGAAGTATTTTTTGAACAGGTTCACTTACAGAAGAAATCCTAGGGTAGATTTTAATAACACTTTTACTTAAAGTATTGAGAGATGCAGGGGGGAGAAATGGAAAACACCTCGCTGTTAGTGAAAAGTTTTGCCTGAACATACAAAACATTGTGAAGAACAATAGGGTAATGAGATGTGAAGTATAATCTGAGTGGCTAGAAAGTAGAAGTCAAGTAAAAAAATCGCTCCATGTTCTTGCTTTAAAATGTACTTTTAATATCTTTATTTTACAAAAAAAACAAAACAAAAACAAAAACAAACAAACAAAAAAAACCCCCAAATACAAAAACACAGTCCGTGTGTTTTTATAAGTAATTTTTTTTTTCCCCCCAAACTGTTCATGAAATCTTTAATGAAAATGGAGCCTTTAATTGAAGACATTGTTGACAGGTCAATTTTAACTAGGCAAATACATACAAATTTGTATATTCTAATTAATTTAAAGAAACTTAACTGGTGACTCTATAGAAACTATACATGGAAAGCCATAAGAAATAAATTTTAAACCTTAATAGCTTTGGGCTTGATCTAGGGTTGGCTTAAAAAAACCCTATAGGACTGACATTAAATTAGTTAATCTGTTAAAACCTAACTGATGAATCTTGTAAGAGAAGACTGAAAAAAGTCAGTTAAAAACTGTGTTTAAAGGTGATGTTAAAATAGAATTTAGATTGCAGAGGAAAACCAGTTGGTCTTTACCAACTGTATCTCTGCTACAACTGGGTCTTGGCTTCTTTGTAATTAAAAAAAGTGGGGAGTGGGGAAAGGTTTTAACTTGAGTTTGTTAATTTGATTTTAAATCCTAGTGAAAACATTGTAAAAGAGTACTTTCTGTACAACTAAAGAGGCTGAAAAAGCCTCTATGATCTTGTGTTAAGATTTACCTGCCATGTTAAATGCAAAAATGACATTTTGAGATGCCTTCAGTAGGGCTTCACTTTAGATTAATTCAAGTAAACTAGGACAAGTTAAATTCCTCTTCCATGCTCCCTGACTAAGGGTAGGTGCTTGGTTTATAAAAATAAGAAATGTTAGTAATTACTGGACTACACTGAAGGAATTTTGCAAGAGTGATTCGTGACACTGAAGATTTCAAAATCTTAAAAAAAATTATTGCTTTTAAAGCAGCACAAGAAGACACTGACAAAAAAGGCTTCGGAATAACCACTGTGCTTACTAGAAAGAAACCCCAAGCTGGATGAAATGGGAATTCAGTCATGTTTGCTTTCACACTTGATGTGAAGCCATCTCTTACTATGCTTGGTGTCATGATATTTAATTTCAGTCTTGGGGTAAATATTCATAATGGACTAATTTTTCTAAATAGGCCTTTTTTCACAAAAGATATCTCACTTGAATTTGATATGGCAGGTGAACATTAAGAACAAGGTCTCTTCCCCTCATGGAGATGTATTATTGTTTCAACATCTGTAAAACTGCGGAAAAATGGACATGAAATACTTTTCTTTCCTCTTAGGAAAATAGAACAGTTCTTAATTCTTACTTTTCCAATGCAACTGTCCCATTGTGTAACCAGCAGCATGTTCAAACTGTTCTCAGAAATTTTTCACAAATTTTTTGAATTTCTGCAGAGTATCTAAAACCATCTTTTACAGATCAGATATCTGGAGAAAGAAGAGAATATTGCTCAGAATTACTGCTTATCTGATTAACTTTGTTTTAAGATAAATTAATAAAGTGCAAAGACCAACTGTATGAAAATGTCAGTGTCCCATGTGGCAACCATATGTCAATTGCTACAGTAGACCCACAAATACAAATGTTTAATGTAGCTTTCCTGTGCTAGAGAACTAAAGAAAAGCAGTTCTTGGGGTTAGCAAATTCACACACTACTAGCAGAGTAAAACTCCTGATTATCTTGAATGGGGATGCTTCCTAGCTTATTTTCTAGCTGATTACTTTCTTGATTCTGATGTGGTTGACTTTCAGCCTACTTCTTTCACATGATTAAACCAAGACATTGTGTTTGCAACCAAGTAATTCTGCCACTTTTCTTTTTTAAAAGTATTCTGATGTCACTAAGTATTCAAAAGCCTAGACTACTTGAACGTAGTGTTGAGTGCCACTTAATGATTTTTTTTTTCTTCAGCAGTATATCAGATGCATAACCATATTGGCAAAATCAAAATATTGAAAGATTCTTAGTAAACTAATACTGATCTAGAAATTACTATTGAATTTGGTCTTAAATATGTTTTTTTCTGCTGTTATGGTTGTGCTGCTGTTCTGCTGTTTCATCAGAGTAGAAATGGGTTAGCTCATATTTGTTATAATCTGCTATCTTTTGTGATTATGTTGGTACAAAACATGTTTAATAGACAATTAATCTAATATGGACAATTTTTGCATTTCCGTGTGTCTGATAGCTGCATTATGCTAAAATACAGTATACTAACTGAAGCTGAGCCAGAAGATGCCTGATCTTAGACCAGAAATTCTCACTGGAAAATGTATAAACATTCAAGACATCATGTGATTGACAAGTCTGGCTTTTGCCCTGTGGTCTCATACTGAAGGTCCCCTGGCATCATTTGATTCTTTCTCTCTCTAGTGGAGACAGCTCAGCTAAAACTCAGCAAGTCGAGTAACTATAGAGATCAGAGCAAGTAATATGGCACTCTTCTACTTCAGATAACTGTTTTTATCTGCTTTCACTGTAAATTTGTGCAAGGGTTTTCTAGAGCTGTCTCTGCCTTTCTTGGTAAGATAATGCAGAGGCAGGAAATACAGGCTAAAACGTTAGAGCTCAGTATGGTCAGTGGATTGTTTCTATTTTGCTGTAATCCATTTTATCTGCAGAGAAATGAATAAAGAAGGTACAGGGAAAAAATCCATTGTATACGCACCAGAAAAGGCGTTATGTCTGGGGATCAGCAGAAGTCTGAGGATAAATAAATCTTTTAAGCTGTGATTGCAGCTGTCTGAAGTTCCAAAGTGGGTAGTTCCAAAGGCTTAGGAAAATAGATAAGCTTTAATGATTCCCTAATGAGCTAACAGACACATGCACTAGCTTATGAGTAGGAAGTAAGCAGTAAGAGCATCTGTCCAAAAGGATCTGTTGGACATTTTGCTTAGTGTCAAATGCTGGAGTTAATTTTGGTGACAGATTTGTGGTACCTTTGTACACCACACTGTGGAATGTATTACTGGTGGTAATATCCTGACTAGAAAACTCCTGCAAACACACACAGGACTACTGCACTCTCCAATGTGTTTAACAGGATGGTGGTCCTCCTGAAGGGTGCTCAGTCTCATTCTTGCAAAGGGAAACAATATAGTTGGAGATGCTTTGTTCTGAAAATAGAAAAAAATATCTTTGAACAGTTTGGGACATTCTGGACACAGTAAACAATACTGTGTTTGCTACTGAAGGCTGAAAGTGTATGAACATACTATCTGATTAATTTATTAAATGTAGTGGTGTGGAGTGGGAAATGATGTGTGGTCTGAAAAGTGAGGCCGAGGAACTACAATTGATAAGTACATAAGAACTAAGAGTAATGGTGCCTTAAGTTGGTCTTTCTTGGAGCACAATAATCACAGTTTAAGTGAAGAGTGTAATTATCTTCATTATATCCACTGATGTGTTTTATACCTGAGGTCTGTTGAAAAGACTGCTAAACATGTAACACGCTGACGAGACAAGCATCATTGGATGTTATGAATGACAGTAAAACTAGAAGTTAACAGGACAATAGGGATGTAAACAAACAACTGCATCTAGGCTGTGGTGGAGACATGGAAATAAGCAGCTGGAGAAGAAAATAAAAATATCTTTCTCTTGGGAGCCCCAATGTTCAGTCTTTTTTCTCATGTCTGAAGCAACAGCTCTGTCAGTTGTCTGTGCTGATGTTCTTTTCCTTGGGGGAATTTTTAAAACTTGACTTGTCAATCTCCTTTGAAACAGTGTGGTGTTGAATATCAAAGGGAATAACCTTTTGCCACACCGGTCTCTGATCTGCTGCACCATCACATTCCCAATCTTTTCCTGGTTCTCTAATATTTTGACAAGGGATGGAAATCCTCTATTTTATGGTTTGCAGGGAGTTGCATTACTTATATAACCCTGCTTGAAAAGCATGGTCAAAGTAATCATGAATAGAATGGTAAGGAAAATCCTTTTTGACCAATATGTGAGAACTTCATGCAAGGTCAGTAAAGTTGCTCATATGTTGAAGCGAAACTGTCACAGAATGTTTAGAGGGAAATTTTTATACAGCCAATAAAACACCTTGCTCTGAGGCTTGCAGAGGTCCCTAAGCAGAGAATGAGTCTGTTAGCATGTTTAGGTAAAGTTCTGATGGTGCTGAAATCAGCTGACAAGAATTAAAAAAAAAAAAATCTCAGACAAAACAAACTCAGCTTGGAGTGCTGCCCAAATTTCTGCTCTTTGGTCACATTAGAGTCACAGGATGACTTTGTAGTCCTGAGAATTGCTTGGAAAGTTTTGCCTCAGTGAAGGAGGCTGCGCAGCAGAGAGGTGTGGAAGCAGATTGTTATTCATCATTGCAAGTTTCACAATTTATGGGGGAGAAAAGTAGCAAAGTTCTTAAGAGTCTGGCCTTGAACCCTTTACTGTGGGTGGGTGAAAAAACTATATGGTAATGCAGAAGTTTTATTTTATATCAGAAAACTTGCTAGGGCTTGAGAGTATTTGAAGATGAAGCAGAATGTTCTGTAAAATCCAGGCTATGTGGCCTTGGGTCTTCACCTCTATTAATGGACGCCAAAGGCAGCTTTTCAATTCCAGAAGGTGACCATTGTCCGTTCTTAGAGGTGAGTGTTCCTTAACTGCAGTAAATATGTGCTCAGATGCCAGCCTCAGAATGGGGTCTTAAATAAACAGCGTTATGAAACTCTTTCATGTTTAAGCTGCCTGAAGACTTGTGGGCCCTCCTGTATGGACCCATACTGCTTATTTCTGGGGGCAAAGGAATGCTGATCTGAAAAAATGAAATGCTAACTTCAGAGTATTTGCAAACCTTACATCTCTCTTGGCAAGAGTGTGAGTCAGCATATAGAATGCTTGAATGACTGCATAAACTTGAAAATTGGAAGATTAATCTTAGAGCTGGAAGGGGAGAGATTTGGAGGTCAAAAGTGAAACAATACATCACTATGCAGTACAAAAATGGCCCAGTAATAGAGTGAACAGCATGAATACTGTTGTAGCTCTTGTTGATGCTGCTCTTCTTTTTTCTAAAGAAAAATTTGCTGTAACTTGTTATATGTTATGTTATGAGAATTGTGACATATTTTTCTAAACTGTACATTTCAATGTCTTGCCATAGCTATAATCTTGGAGTTAGGTGTGTTTTTACCTCTCTATTTTTGTGTCATAATATTAGCTAAACGTGCTGAACTTGGAAGGAGAGTTAGCCTATTTGTTGCATTTCCTTGGCTTCATTGGCTGAGATTTTTGTAATTTCTATACGCCTTTATTAAATAAATAAAGCATTCTTGGTGATCAAGTGTCAACATTACTGCTGAGGAGACACTGCAGAGACGTAAATGCACATTTACTAAAATGCAATTTTTAATTTCTCTGAATATCTACAGGGAAAATGTTACTTTGTTCAGAAGGGACTCTGTGCCACTGGTTGTGAGTTTTCTAGTGAGTCAGGATTTGTGGAAAACCATGTAAGATTCTAAACATCAAATATTCTCGCTTTCCTTCACCGCTGAAGCACATAGAGATATCTGTGTTCAGGGAAGCCCTTGGGCTCAGAAGCATCCACAATTAGATGTCTTGCTTGCTTGGATTCCCTTTCAAACATGAGTTTCCCTGGTTGCTACCAGGCACTGTATTATGGATGTTTGAATTAGATGAGCTCCAGGATCCAGCACTCACTTGA
The DNA here is from genome assembly GCA_013400435.1 of Pycnonotus jocosus. NCBI lineage: Eukaryota > Metazoa > Chordata > Aves > Passeriformes > Pycnonotidae > Pycnonotus > Pycnonotus jocosus. Next base: position 84,328 of record VWYP01001107.1, on the reverse strand, counting down.
TGGAATATCCATCCCAAGAGATAAAATGATAAACAAATATCCCTGGACACAGCCAGAGTCCATAATTGTGTGAGTCCATAATTGTGTGAGTCCATAATTGGACCTGAACAGCTGAATCAAATGTGGTGGTGGACTCTTCTTTGAGTAGGAAATCAGATGTTCTGTAGAGATCCAATTCAATCCAATTTATTCTCCAATCCTATCATCCTTCCTCAGATTTAAGTTTGCACCAGGAAGCACAGGAGAACCAGCGTCTCATATTGAAGCTGGAGATTTTCCTTGGACTTCTCTGCAGGAATAGACGATGCAGAGCATTGTTCTGATTGGAGATGTAGCTGTGACTGGGTTCTCAGTCATGGTGATGTGGCTTTGTGTTATTTCTTCTGCCTTTGTGGAGACAAACTGTCTGCATATCCTTGTGTAATTGCAACAGGTGGCATAATTTTGTATTTTGAAGCAAGTTATGAAGACAACTTTCTTTTCAGAGTTAAAAGTTTCCACAGACATAAATTTTCTTTGAAACCCTACCCAAAAACAAACAAAACCCCCCATACATTGGAAATTGAACTAAAACTTTTTCTTCAAAATGATTGCATTTCATTTATGAATTATATCAGTCCTAATAAAAGCCGATGAATCAGTAATAATACTTTTTTTGAAAAAAGCCAGTCAGTTATCTCCTGAAAGATCAACACTAGATTTTCTTTATATTTTAACTACTTCTTTTTCTATGATTTAGGCAAGGATTTACATAGGTTAGTCAAAGATCCTAATCTTGAAATAACTTTACTTTTGTGTACTCCTGTTGTCTGGAGACTTCTTTTAAACCACTTCTGTAGTTTTTTGTTTGGGTTTGAGGTGGGGTTTTTTGGGTTTTGGGGGGTTTTTGTTTTGTTTTGTTTTTCTTTGTTGTTGTTGTTATTATTGTTGATGATGATTGTTTTCCATAGAAGAAATGTGTTGAATTTGTAGAATTTTTTCTCTCCTATGAACCAGAGAACTTGTTTCAATATTTCTAGTTTACAAAGTGTCAATTTAGAGGTGGAAAATTTCTCAAAGGTGAAACTTAGGATTGTTTATGCTAGACAGTACTAGAAATGTAATATGCTTACTTTAACCATACTACAGCAAACCATCAGACTCCTCTAAACTGATGTTATGGCAGATAATACAGGGGGTTTTCTGAACAAAACCCTAAAACAAAACCCTTAGGAGAAAAATTTTGTTCTTAAAAATGTATTAGTAGTTAAGCATGTGTTGTGAAGATCAGTGTCAGTGTTTGACACCTATAGTTTTACTTTTTTGTTTGGAATATTACATAGAATTCATGTGGATAAGTGATGGGAGGCAGACCTTTGTGCACTTAAATAATTTCAAATTAACAACATGTCAATTATCTCAAACAACATCATAACATCTCAAAAGGCAGCTGAAATCACAGAAGACAAACCGAGGTAATTATCACTAATATAATGATAACTATATGAACTATAACTAATCCCTTCTTGATATTTTATTACTGTTGTTTCCATTTTGTACTATCCTTAGTTTAGAATTGGGAATAATGCAGTGATTAGTTTAACCAATTCAAAGAGCTGTACTCCTCTGCTTGCCAGGTCCCTTTCCCTTGCTGCAGTTTTAGTTTCCAAACACAGTAAACAATTACAGACTGAGTAATTGTAACCTCTCACCACCTTTTCTTTTCATGTTTGTTTCCTACAATAAAGCAGATTTAATTCCATTCATTTATTCAGTCTGACAGGTGGGTTACATCGGTACAGCATGAGAATGGGTAAAACATCTTTTTGCTGGAAGCCTTGCAATCTAGGTAATTTTATTTTTTTTAGTATAATAAACATCTAATCCATGGTCAGACACTGCCTGGAGCCTCTGTTTATCTGCAGTGTTGGAAGGGATTTTATTCATGCCATGTGTCTCAGAACCTTATGAGTCTTGAAAAAGACTGTGAGCCAGAAACAATGGCAAAATCAATTCTGCAAGAGCTCCTTCCTTTTTGCAAAGTTTGCCACTTATCTAGGCTCCATATTTGAATGGTCAAATTTAAGTAAACCCTGGATTTGAGTTTCTGAGTTACTAGCAAAATTTGTCAAAAAAGAAGCTATGGGAGGTGCAGGGAACTGGGAAACTGAAAGTCTTTTGAGTTAAATATACAATACTGGTAACTTAGGAAATGCTGATTTTTATGCATTGTGTCTTTTCAATGATAGGTATTGTACTATTCCTTAGCTTTTTTAGAGCTGGCTGATGTGACCACAAAATTATCTGTCTTTTAGAAAAGTTTTAAAATTAATCCCCTTGAAATGAGTAGAAACAGATCTATTTTTAAAAGAATTTGGAATTGCTGTGTTGGTTTTGTTTCCCTGATGACTCAGATTCACAAGGAAAGATCACACAGACCTTGTTTCTTTATCTGAATAAATAAAACTGGTGATCATCCTTTAACTGAGACTTCCCAGTCACTAGCTTGGTGTCACGAACTCTAGTTCACATGAACTGGAGACCTGAGATGTAGTCTGCCCAGCCTCAAAAAATCAAGTTTCCCCACGCTGGATTATCGTTTGCTTCCAGCGAGTGGGGCAGGCTGTTGTCTCTCAGATCTCTGGTAGGCAGATCACACTGGTCTCACTCTTTAAACCATGAGAGAGTAGGGCAGCCACCCCTCGGCTGGGTTTACTCTGCTGGTGCTGGGAAGATGAAACTCTTTTTGGCCCGGGTCAGTCCTGAGAAAGCTGTCTCTCTCTGACCATACTGGGCAGCTATTCCACAGGACATTTTCCATCTCCTCTTGAAATGGTGGATAGGACTGAGTGAGTGTTTCGGGAAGGAACTGGGTGTTTCGCAGGTAGATGGAGTTGTAAAAACCTCTTTGCTTAATCATCTTTTAAAAAGGCTTTCAGACAGAAAAATAGGGAATAAGGGCACTTCTGTATATATATATATATATATATATATATATATATACACTGCCCCATCTGCATCTCCTACCTGGGTGAGGAAAATCTCTCTCTCACCTGGCCACCAGATGGGGGCATTGCAAAGATATTGATTAATTGGCAAATTTGTCATATCAGTGAGTCATTTGCACATAAAAATCACCTCCCTTTGTCTTTGATTCCACTTTTTTACAAGCATTACACATAGATGAAATGCCTTATCAATTAATTTGAAATAACATGAAAATGCCCTTAAGAAAACATCCAATAAAATTTCAAAGGATTGCTGCAGTTATAAAGGCAGACATTTTTTAACGCTTTTTGGATGTTGTTTCTTGGTTTTGATTCTTACTTCTCACTGTTGGACATAAAAGGCTTTTTCCCTTATCAATTTCGTCATTAGTTTATCAGATGTTGCTTTGGCAAATATTACAAAATCCTGCTTTTCATAGTATATGAAAATACAGTGTAGGTTGTGTTTTTCATTTGATAACTACCATCCATTTTCATGATAGGTTAAATTATCCCACTATGTTTCATAAAGAGAAAGAGCTTGATTCTGTTTAAATTTTGTTCTTAATCCCGTAAGGGAGCTGAACTACTATGAAATTTCCCTGCAAGATAAAAAAAGAAATCTTAGTTTCAAGTTGTTTATATGTGAAGATTGGTTTTAGTACATTAGGAATGGGGTTTGTCCAGTTATAAACTAAAATATATATATGTAAACTTGTAAAATTTATGGAAACTCATTGATGTAAAAGTCCATTCTCTTGACTGAAACTTCCAAAACGTATATTTGAAGTAATAAATGATGGATTTCTACATTAAGCAGATGATTAGTTAGGGTATTTTCTAAAGATTTTTTTTTTTTCTTATTGAGCAAGACCTTTCTTAGAAAATATCCTATATGGGAAGATATATAGCCGCATGTTCCTAAATAAAAGGTAGATTAATTCTTTTACTTAGTGCCAAAAATTTAATTAATAAAAAGAAAAAAGGCTCACTTACAGAACTGTGATACTCCTTAAGTAGAAATTGGGCAATTTTTAGGCTGACATTAATTCATGCCATGTCTGTAATCTTTATCATGAGAGATAAGATAGAAAATGTCCTGCAGCTTGCTGATCTCATAAAGCAAACAGATTTGATGAGAAACAGCAGAATGAAAACAGATAAGATCTGTTTAATGTGCCTCTTTATAGTGCTTCAATAAGGTAAAAAGAGTATTTCTGAAATTTTTGAAGGTTAGGAATAGCTCTTTAAATTTATTTGAAAATAAACAACTGTTTCTTGTACTGAGCTGCACTCTGCATTCCCTTTTAGAGTGAAAAAGGTGTAACATAATTTAATAAAAAAGCATCTTTTTTGCTGTGGGTGGAAACAAGCATGTGAAATAGTTTTTATTTCAAAACTTTATTTTTTAAGAAGCAAGAGGGGAAATTGAAGGCATGGTTAGTTCCTTATCTTCCCACAATTTATCTTCCCACTCTGAATAACACTGTTTGCACAATTATATTCAGAGTATATAAATTCACCCAGTTTAGTCAAGCTGTCTTTATATAACATGCTTCTGCTCCCTTCCTAAGCAGGTTGTCTTTTTCCTTTGAATTTCTGTTGTACTTTTAAATGTTTCCTAATTTTCTGCCTTTATTTTTGATAGAGAGGCCCTGACATGGACAGCACATATGCATGACTATTTGAAGAGATAATATATGCTGTATATGTTCTCTATGAAGTTGGCTGTGTCACTATATACCCAATTCTCTCATCACAAGAAGCTGTGGGCTTTGGTTGGTTCACTTGTTTGTACAGGGTTGTTTGCCATCATATCATACAGAAAGCACTTAAGTGTTTTATCTTTTGGCCAGACACATTATTGGTACATAAAAACTTGTGAAATATCTTATAGGAAATGTTAAACTTAAGTCCTCAGAAAATATTTTCTGGTTACCTTTCTGTATCAGATAATGGGTTTTAAACAAATGGGTACGATTCATAAAGTAAGGAGTTATCTAGAGCAAATAATGCAAGCAGTTCTGCTGTGCTCAGTATCTCAAAGTTATTAAGATGCAAATTTGTATTTGTTCATATTTCTACTTGCATATCTTCTGAATTGCTTTTTCTGTCCTTTTCACTTGATTTTGCATGAGGAAATATAAAAGCCCTTAACACATAGACACAAACATTGATGTGATTTGCAGCCCAGTGCCAATGGTCCATAACCCCTGTTTAAAAGGAGATCCTGAGCTAATATTAAGGCGCTAAAGGGGGTCAGTGACATCCCTAAATGAAATACCAGATAAGTAGAAAAGATTCTCAAGTGCAAGAAGTGATGTCTTTCAGGTCAGAATGTCCTGGTGTTTTCAAAGGTGGTGTTACCTAAGTTCATCTGATTTGACATGCAACAGTTCTAAATCTCTGCCTCCTAAATCTCTGCCACATACAAATAAAGAAAATTTCTTTAAAAACCAAGCTAACAGTTGTAGAAATCTGCAGTTCAAGGAACAAAGTCTCTCCCCTCTCTCTTGTTTTCTTCTGACAGCTAACCCCAGTGTATTGTTGGTTTGTCATCTGCTGCTGGCTTTTCTGGAGAGGGCAGTGGTGCTCATCCTCGTCCTCTCACTCACTCTTGTTTACTATGCAGGTGTTTCCCTTACTTGTTATGCAGCTGAGACACACAAGGGAAAATAGAAGTCTGTAGAATATAAATGACTGTGGTAAATCAAAATGGGATTCCAGCTGGATGAAGCACAATATGCTTTCAGGTATTTCTGCCAATTTTGGCTGACAAAGGGATCTAGCTGTACAGGTTACATCCACAGAATAGGTAGGAATGTAAAATTGTTAAAACAGTCAGAGTCTTGCTAAAGTTCTGATCTGTAAGTCTACATTTTTGTATCTATTCCAAGGTATGAGTAATGGAGTGACAGGTAATTTTTAGCTAGTAGTTCCATTTACTCCCTCAGAGTTTGTACAAGCTGTTGGACAGAAAAAAAAAGTGCCAGTGCATTTGCTGTGCCAGCCACTTCATACCAGTTAGAAAGAAGAGTTGCAGACAGATTAATTTTTTTTTTCTTTTTCTCCTCATCCTAGTGGTCCTTTATCTCTGAGATTGACCAGTGTTTGTGTCTCTGTATTTTTCTAGATTTTCTTCTGGTAATTTCTAGATGCTAACCAAAATGCTAATAAAAATTAACCAATTTAACCAAAATGCTACTTGCATTTTGGTTTTCCAAAGTATTTGTGATGCGTAGTAAAATTATCTTCAAAAACCTCATTCCAGGTGTGGTGTATCTTGATTTCCCATTATTATTTTTATCTTGTGGGTAGATTTTTCTGTTGTCTGAGAAGGCATTTTCTGATTAAGTATTTTCCTCTGACTTTCAAAAAAATATTTCTGGTACCATGGAAAAGTTGGTCTTTCACTTTAGTTTGTGAAATCTCTTTTCACTCCTTAGGCACCTACTTTGTAAAAAGCTGTAGGAATATAATGGTTTATTACTGGTAAGAGTTATTTTGTCAGTTGGAATAAAATTTAGCAATGAAGTTAGAAATGTCTTGGGAGATGCACACAGGGGCAGCCTTACTGCCTAGGCATTAATTTCAAAGGCATTAGGCTTAAAATGGTTTGATTTCTCTTATGGGTTTTAAGGGACCCTTAAACATCATCCCCTTACAATTTCCCATGGGCAGGAACACCTACTAGATGATGTTGCTCTGAGCATTCAACCTGTCCTTGAACACTTTCAGGGATGGGGTATCCACAACTTCTCTGGATGATCTGTTCCAGGACCTCACCACCGTCACAGTCAATAATTTCTTCTAAAAGCTAATCTAAACATACCCTCCTTCAGTTTAAAGCCAATCTCCCTTGTCCTATCACTGCATGCCCAGAAGAATGATTTTTTACTCTGCCCCACTCCCCAATACCCGCATGTCTTGGGCAGCTCCTGAATGCTCTTCTGTTCTTTTGAAAGGCTGCTCAGCCTTTCAGGGTGTTAGCAGGTTGCTCTAATGATCTCCAGGACAGGGCTGAAGGACAGCTGAATAAATGAGCCCATTGACAGATCCTGAGGTCCCTCTTGCAAATCACCTGAATAAAGCTGCGCTAGCCCATAACACTCCAGGAGCACGTTTAATTAGTAAACAAATTAAAATAAAAAAATGAAGCTCAGCCCAAAACCTGGGTGCCTGAGTCACTAGTCTGTGACCATGCATATGGAACAGGGGTAGTGCTGTTCTTCTGGCATGAGCATCCCCGGAATCAGCGCAGAAAAAATTTGCACCCTAAGTACAGGAAGATTAGTCCTGGCTAGAGAGTGTTCCAAGATAAAGCAAGATATAATGAAGGGATGGATGACTGGGACTGGGGGAAACATGGTTTCAGTTTTTATAATTTATGCTAAGGTTTTGTTTAAAAAATAATTCTAAAACTAGCAGAGTGTATGTTTGAATTGTTTTGCTTGGACCCAGAAAATGATTTTTTCAGAGCTGTCACACAGATGCAGTGTTAGAACTTTTGAGATCAGAGAAACAGGAAAAATAACAACTTTCTTTTTTTCCCCATAGACATTTCAAATGCCCAGTATAAGTATTTATGACACATGCAGCCATTCCTGAAATCAAAGACTCATTAGAGCTGCAGATAAAATGCAGTAATTAAATGGTTAGCTGTAATTTTATTTTTAACATTCTTTTTATGTTGATGTCCACAAGCGAACTCATCTAGGGGTTCCTACAGTGCCAGTGCTGCAGACATCTAAAGCAGCCATTGCTTTTGGATCTGTGCTATAAAACTTGTTTTTGCTGTTTAAGATCTGGTTTTTTTAATCATCCAAACTAAAGGATCTACTGACACTGGACAGCGCTGTTTTCACTTTTCATGTCTGTACTCTTTCCTCTCTGAAAAAGCTTTGCTCTTCTTGTTGCTAAGAGAAAAGGAATGTTGCTGGGGAAAAAGTGTCCAGCACATATTGATGTGTCCTCTGTCAGATGTCAAAAGCATTCCTCCTAAATATTTTCATGTGCATACAGTGGACAGGTCTTAAACATGACAGAAAGGAAAGGTGGAATCAGCCAGCCTTGCTCAGTCATGTTCAAAACATCACCTCGAAATACTCCGTAATGTACTTTATTTTTTCCTAACCCAAGCAAATATTAAAACACCAGGTCTAAAATGTAAGGGTTTTTTTTTTTTACCTTACTCATTTAGAATTGAAGTTTGTTATTCCATGTAAAAAATATCTCATGTTAGTGTTATATGGTCAGGGTGTGCAAAAAAAACACAGAAAAAAACCAGCCTGGGGTGTGACTGAGGCAGTGGTTTGCTCCTCCTGGGTTTGCTCTTGAAACTGTGAGCATCCGTCCTGTTGCTGAGGGCTACCATGGCGTCTGTGGCTCATGCCAGGAGCAGCAGGCAGAGGTGTTCAGTGGGTGGCTGAGTGTCCTCAGCTGTTTATTTGGCTTTACTCCATAGTGTAGGATTAAACTTTCCAGTGCACAGTTTCTAAATCACAGGATTTAGATGGCTGAGAATGTGTAAAGTGAAAATTTCCTGGAGGAGGAAGAGGCATTTCCTGTGCCATCCTAGAATCAGGGCTGTGTGTTCTCAGTTATCAGCAGTGTATTGCTGGAATATGGAAAAGGCATCTCTGAAGCATGGAATACTTCTTCATTACACATCATATGCTAAGGATGCTCCAGGACAGCCTGTTGTACCTTACATTGTGTGTGCTGGTACTTGCACACATTTAATCAGCACATTTGGTAAAAACTTCAAACATGTTAGTTGGAGTTTTCCACTAAAATGATTTGTAGCTGCTAGCAACTTGGAGAGATGTTGAAAATTAAATGTAGGTAGGTAACACTTGGTTCAAAGAGTTGGTAAAAGCTGATGTTTTAAAAAGATACAGAAGTTGAAAGAAAGTGGATAAATGTTACCACAGTTTTATCATGCTATTTGCATAAAATTATGTATCTGGTAGATTTGGGCCTATCAAGACTTTGTTCTAGCATATCTGGGTTATTGACCTAAATTAGCATTTCTGTTGTCTTAAAACAAAAAAGAAGCAAAAATAGTGGGTTCAGAAATAATGATGTACAGCTGTGTGTTAGTATGGTCTCTGCAAAGTCTCTGGATTGGGTCCTTATATGGGAGAGTTGCACCCAATGACTTCTGCTGTAAGGAATGCTTTGGCTCCTCTGGACGTCCACAAATCTCCATGAACAAGAGGGGACAAAATTGGCTGTATTTCTCCCAAGCTATTCTGCCCCTAGCCTAAGCCTAACTTTGGGCAGGAAACAACCAGAGAAAGGACTTGTGACTTTCTTTCCTAGAATTTCTGCTTGCTGGTTTCCAACCATAAACAGTTTCCTTTTCCATTTTACCTCTGAACTAACTTAAAATTAGTCTTCGAATACCTTTGTGTTTTGAGGTGAACAATTAACTCACCTCTGGGGGGCTTTTTTCTTTCACTTCTCAGAGTTGCATTATGCAGTATGGTTCTGGAGATCCTTGCCTGTGGTCCAGCCATGCTTTTAGGCTTGGCAGAACAGGGCTGTGGAGACCAGCTCAGGTCTGGAGCCAGCAGTGCCTGTTAGTCCAGGGGAGCAGGCCAGAATGCTGCAGTGATGCTGACCAGTGATGCTGCAGTGATGCTGCAGTGATGCTGCAGTGATGCTGCAGTGATGCTGACCAGTAGCCACGCTCCCATCAGTGCTTCCTGTCAGGACCTCAGCTCCACAGCCACTGTCCCTGCTTCCACTCAGCTTGCAAAGCTGGTTCTTCTTGGAGAAACAAAAGCAATAAAAGTCAATGGTGCTTCTAACGATAAGAAATGCTGATGAACAAATCAAGGTGATCAGGGAGTTTTAAACACACCCTGCTTTGTGTTGAGCTCATTGTCTACTGTGGAATTGTTAGAAATCATAAAAGTCACTGTTCTATTTTTTTGTGTCTTGCAAAATTCAGCTATTATCTCACTCATCTCTCTCAAGGATTAAGATTACAGCTGGGTATTGTCTCCTTTCATTTTAGAAATGAATACAACTTGCAAAAGAAGATATTCTTTTATCTTCTCTTGCAAGATCTGTGTATAAACAGCTCATATTGTCCTCAGGTGACTGAGTTTGTTGAATAGGCAATTTTCAAAAGCAGAAATGCACAGATAAGATGTTCTTCAAATTTTAACTATTACCTGTAACACTCAAGTGAGGTTACTGTACTGTTCTTGCTTCATATGATGAAAAAGATTGTCTAAAAGTCTGCTGCAGGAAAGAGTAGTGCCTATATAGCTTTTAGAAAATGACATCTTCCCTAGGAATTCATACACAGAAAGCGGGAGTCTGTTTTCATGAGTTATACTCAGGGGGTGCTTGACATCCTTTTCATTTGTAAAGAGCAAAGAAAAGGAATGTGGGTATCATAGTTTTGAATGAATCTTCATTGTGTTATTTGTTCCTCAGTAGCATTTCACACAGAAATAGAGACTTGTGGTTTAAGTAATTCTGATGATGAGTGAACAAGAAACAGTTTCCTACTTGCAAATCAGATTCGCTTCTTAAATGGTTTACTTCTTCTGCCAACTTGTTATTTAGCAGCATGTCAGTATTGTAAAAAAATACTAAAAATTAGTTGACATTAATTGTGCTTTGCTTGAGCAAAACCATTTCTTTTTTAAGAAATGTTATTCACAGAAATGTCCTTTAAGTCTCTAAAATTAAGAAGTTAATTTTGTTATGCCTAAACAGACTTTCTTTGAGGTGATTGAAATTGATAGTAATGTAGCTAAAAAATGGTGAACAAAACTGGCTTTACAGTTGGAAATTTCCTTAATAAATCTGGATGCAGTTCTGCCTGATGCCATACACAGTACTTTTATATGTAAAAAAAGCAAGCCTATCAAAGATTTAATTGATCAAGTATCAGAGAAGATACTGCAAGAAAATGCAGTTGGGTTTTTTTTTTATGATACATAAGCTCATTTTTCACATTGCTTCTGTGATTTTTATTCTACAGCATAACGATTAGTGATGGACTTATGGACCACCCACGGAAATAACAATTTGTAGTGAAGGTTTTGGCTATAGGAAGCTGTGCTTCTTAACAGCATGCAAGGGCACTTAGGAGTATTTTTTTAGGCAAAAAATAAGTTTTTCTTGCTTTTGTGATTATAATAGAGACGGTCTAAACTTTGTGTGAGTAGAGACAAAAATTCTGGTCAAGTCTGCTAATGTTTTCCTGTAAAATATTAACGTCTTCTGCGACGAATAAATGGCAATACATTATTTTATAGATATATTTTCTCATTAATTTAAGACACTGTCAGGTTTATGATGCAGGATATTATGTTCTAAATTCTCAAGTTAATATCTCCAAATAGTTACTGTTACTTCTGAAGTTCTTTACCGTCTAGTGATTTCTCACTATTTTGCTGCTTTTCTTAGCATTACTGCTGGTTGCGAGGCATTGCTTGTTTGTAAACAGTATTAGTTTCTTAATAAAAGTCTCTTTGGGTAGATTTTAAGCCATATATTTGAAGATGCTGGAGAAGGGATGAAACTAAACAAGGTCTATTTTCATGGGAGCTTGGGACATCTTTATGTATTTTCTTTTTTAAAATTTTCAAATTTTTTTTCATTTAGAAACAAATTTGTGTGAAGCAGATTGATACATTGTGATGCCTAAAATTTTTTTTTCCAAGTCTTGTGAAAGAGAACTTGATTTGATGACCTTATTGAAAGTTAATTACTGCTAGTAGATTATTGAGGAACCACTTAATAGAATAAGCAAGGAAGTGTATAACACTCCTAAGATGTCTATAAAATACTGGTTTAGATGTAGGTGAAGAAGACTTCAGACTACTTTGAAAACAGGTAGAAAAGAGCAAGAAATTTTGCTTTTCATTAAGGAGAATGCTAATTTCTCTTCTTACAAATGTGGTTATTTGAGGTTTATTTTTATGTTTTGATGATATATGAGTAATAGCAAATGTGTTATCTCAACACTGGTTTACATAATCTCTGAAACACTCTGCATTTTAATATATTTGAGAGTGATGTAATTGACAGATGGAAGTAGCAGCCAGCCATAGGTCCTGTCAGCGTGTGGATTTAGCTTGCTAGGATTACTGAAATGACAGATTTCAACATGCCTTGGCATACAAGATGCTATGGATGATTTTCTTTTCTAGTCACAAGTTATAGATGACCCAGTAACATGTAACTATTCAAGTGCAGCTTTGCACAGTGTGGTGTGAATGGCTGACCTAACCATAAACAATCTATGGCTGACCCAGCTTCCTCTGTATGTCAACAGCATGTTCTCACAGTGCTAGTGTGGTATTTCACGTATTAAGTCAGCAGAGTGTCCCAGGATCTGGGTCCTTCATCAGAACTCCAGAGCCCATCTCAAGTCTCATGGCACGTGTGAAACCTTTCCCTGGTGCTAGGTCTGTGTGCTCATGAGCTAAGCTATCAGTTCAAATTTTAGAAATGTTGGGAACTTGAGATGGTGCTAGGCTAAGAGATCACTTTGCTGTAATTGATGACTTGCCTTTGGTCAGTGCAGAGTTACCTACAGACAGAGTAACTCTGGCAGGTTATTTTTTTTACTTGAAGTTAGGCAGTGGTTTTTGTTGTTCCTGATGGGTTTTACCTCACTTTACTCATCATTACATTTTGCCCTCAGCTGCTAACAGAATCTGATCTGTTTGTTCATGTATTGAATGCAACATCACCACAGCTCTTGAAGTTCCATATTTACCTTAGGGTGGGGTTTTTTGTGTTTTTTTTTTTGGGGGGGGGGGTGTTTTTTTTTTTTTGTTTTGGGGTTTTTTTTTTTTTTTTGTTTTGGTTGGTTGATTTTTGCTTTGTTTGGGTTTGTTTTCTTTTGGTTTTGGTTTTGGTTTTGTTTTTTGGTTTGGTTTGGGTTGGGTTGGGTTGGGTTTTTTGTCTGTAGACTTAGGGCATTACTCGCTCTAGTGCATCAGGGCTCAGGCTCTTTACTCAGTGCAGAATCAGGCAGCAAACTGTGCTGTGTGATGTGGATGCCAGCAACCAGATGTATGGTTGCTTTCTAGTGAAGTCTGTGGGCAAGAAATTTGGGAATATGGTATTAAAGCTGTAAGGAGGTGCCTCAGTTTCTGCAATAGCAGCAGTTGTTCCTTGAGCTTGACTCCAGGTCCACGGTTTACTTGTCTCAGGGGACACAGACAGAATGAAGGTGGATTGCAGGGTATTGAGAGATCAGAATTTTCCCTTCATGGCAGGGGGGTAGGAATGGTCACTTATGGGAAGTGAGCAGTTGAAAGAAAAAGGAAACCTGGTTCTCTGCTGCTTTTTCAGTGTGCAAGGTACAACAGTATTTCTCTTTACCAAATTTATGTTTGACCAGCTAGCTCTTTTCTCTTTCAGTTCAAATGAATCAATAATAGCTTTAAGCAAGAAATTAAAATGGCTCAAAGTAATTAATATTTTCCTGTTAATCATCTCTGTAAAATCTTCCTTTTAAAATTCAGTGATTTTAAAGGACTGTCATCTCAAGTCTCTTGCTTTAACTAGAGACATCACTGTTTAGGCAGCTCAAGTACTGGCAGTGCTCCATTCATCTGGCACACCTGCTTTTTGCCATGAGCTGATGGCTGCACAATCTCCTTCTGTGAGTGAAAGGAGTGAAGAGAGTAACACAAGTAGGAGGTGAAGAAAAATTTGTCACTCAGTTTCTACTGCTACTTTCTTTGTCTGTTTAGCCAGTATGTAGTGCTTTCTGTATGAATTGAGGGCTGGGATTTGGACAGGAAAGTGATAGTGACTAAGAATAAATGGTCTTGAATTAGAACAAAACAGATATATTGGAATGCCTGCTCAGGTGCATGTCATCAGTATATTTTTGTGTGTTTGTTTATACATCAGTGCCTTGTGTACTTCCCAGTGGCCTTTGCTCTTTGTCCATTTTGATCCCCCTTCATAGTACTCCAGGCTTCTAGTCTTACAGCTCAGTCAGGGTAAAGTTGTGATTGTAAAGATAGTGAAGGATAAATAGAGTTAGAAAAGGAAAAGCACAAGATTAATTCCTTGTGGACAATTTCCTGCTATGTAAAAAAAGCTGGGAGAAGAATATCTGTCACAATACACTGCAGATTAAAAAATCAATTCAATATGAACTGCTGAACGTTATATTCAAAATGGCTCCACACTTTACCTATCTAGTCAAATTTCCCTCTGATCTCCCAGGGATAGGTGTTCACACTGCAACTTTACAACTAAATTTTATGCCTAAAATTTATGCCAAATTTTAATATTTCAAACCCCAAATCACCTGCTTCACTGTGTGTTATGTAAAACAGCTCATTGAAATGACTGGTCTTATTTCATTATTTGAGCTATTGAACTAGTGTGCATTTCTGCCTTTTTTTGTTTTTTAGGAAAAATATGAAAACATTTAGGAAGATATAGTCAGAAAGCACAGCTTATAACAATGTGACCTTTCTGCATTTAAACCATCACATGGAGGGATGGGTAGTACCTTATTACAAGGATCAAACAAGGCAAAGGACTTATATGTGACCTGTGAATCTTAGTAGGATGTTCGTGGTGGAATATGGGATCCTAACTTCAGATGTCATAACTAAAATCTTAAATTTGGAGCTGTGCTGTACATACCCTATGAAACTGCCAAAACTCACTGTGTAAGACTGAGGGGAAGGGTAAATCACCTGGAGGGTCCCTTTAAAAACTCAAGTACTATTCCAAAGGTAAAGAAGCAAGATGTTAAATCTCATGATTTTGTTGTTTCCGAGTGCAATATATGCTGAAAGTTTACATGGCAGATTAATAAACTTGGAAGACAAAACTGCAAGTTTCTCTTCTTGGAAAGATTATTTCAGTCTCCAAAAATATTTCTAGGCTTCTGTGCAGTGATGTTTGAATTTAGGTTTTCATTATGCTAACAGATTAGATGAGACCTAAATTATACCCTGAAACTGAAGGGTCTATGGGTGATCTGGATTTGGGCCACTGTTTCATTTATTTGTGTCTCTGTTCTTTCCCTGAACTCAAGTCTTTAAGTAATGGAGGCTGTCTGTGTATGACAAATGAATATCATTATAAATGTGTAGAATTGGATTGAAATCAAACCCAGCAATATTTTAGATATTTGTTACCCCAAAATATAGTCACCAGTTAAACAGGGGAAAAGAGGAGGACTGAGTTTTAAATTTTTGATAAAATTATTGTGATGTCCAAGTGTGTTTTGAAGTATATGAGAAGAGGTAGAGAATTAAAATTGTCACTGTTCTGTTTAGTTGCCTCTGGTGCTTAGGAAAGGGATTTATTCAAGGTGTGAGTTGTTGATTGCATTGGGTGAAGACCTGTTCCTGTTATATATTTGCATTCAATAGCTCTGAAAAAAAGTAGGACCTGCTCAGCAGATGTCAGATATTAGTTTTCTTTGTCTGCAGAGCACAGCTGCCTTTGAACTTTTAGGAGGAGTGAACATACCTCAGTATCATCATCTCTATACCTGAAGGTCTCTGTTTGGGAAAATTGTTTCCAATGACAAGCAACTGAAGGTGATTGATTTTTAATTTTAGTTTATCTTTAACTGAAGCTTCACTACCACTGCTTTTCATAAGACATGTATGCTATTCTTGGTTGAACTTTGAATAATGCAGGCAGAACTTCTGCCCTTGGTTTTGTCAAATCTCCTTAAAACCTTTGAGATTTAGAGTAGGTCCTCTTAGAACTCAGTGTCTTCCCTAGATGACAAATGCTGTTTGATTCTTCTAAAATGATACTTTTACTAGGAACTGGTATTTTTCATATACCAACTCAGATGTTTCTACCTGAGGGTGTTATTTTTTCTAAAACATTCATTTCTTGCACTTCGGTGCACTCCATGTTTTGAAGTAAGCTATTCGGATACCTCTGGATGTACCTGCTGTAAATAGGTAAAGTGTTTTCTAATGAATATTATCACTTTCCAAGGTTTCACAGTGAAAAGAAAAGACTAAATATAAATTTACAAATTAGTCCCAGAAAAAAAAAAAAAAAAAGTATATCTTTCAAAGAGAGCAGAAAATGTGAGTATGACCCTGGAAGCTGACTCGCCCGCATTGAGCCATCTGCACTCTCTGGGTGAGAAAAAGGCCAAGAAGCCAAGGAGAGACAGTCTCTAGGAGCCAGTGCTACATGAAGGAGATAGGCTGAATGGACACAAGGAAATAAAGATGAGGGTGGAAACTTACAGACATTGGAGAAATTCAGAAAGCTGGCCAGGTATTTCTTTGGATAATTACAGTAGGCTTCCAGGACATATAAAGCTTACAGTTAATTTACAAAAGGATCAGATGCTCTGAGTGATGTCAAATCAACTTCTCAGCTGCACTTCCTGTGATTTTGCAAGGCAGAGAAATGTATATTTCTACTTCTTTGCATCTAGATGTAACTCACATTTCATTAAGCGCTTGTAGTTTTGTCTCCTACCTGATCTAACCAGTGAAAGGAGAGATCTGAGATTCCATTCCAGCACTCTAAACCAAGAGATGTTTTTAGATATGAGGAGTGCAAGAACAAATGTGTCAGAATGGACGGCAGCTCCTGACTTCACAGGGTAAATATCTGCCTGCAGCCATATCTTCACTAGAAACCTGCAGATGCCTAAGTACAAGATATATAAACATATTGATGATTTTTGCAAGAATTACAGAGATGTAAAACTGTGTGAAGGTTTTAATTTTGTTTTTCATTTTGTATTGTCTTTACTTTTTGGGAGTTAGTGAGTTTGGGCATTGTCATTCATACCATGGTTACCCTAATGTTTGCCTTGATTGTTCAGGCCCTTGCATGGATGTGTGGCAGAATGTGACTCCTAAAGAGTTTTCCCCAGCTACCATCTGCCAGCTGACACCTTAAGTAACTGTGTGCATTCCCATAGCCCAGCATGGTCGTAAACTTAAATGCATTTTCAGCCTCGGTGTAAAAGTTAATAGCAAAAAAACCCATTCAACCAAAAACCTCCTGTGCTATTATTTCCTACCTTTTAAAATTTTTATTAAGTACATGTTATTTATATATGAAAGTATAATTGTGAGCTGGCAGAGTGTCTAAGCTGGTGGTTAGTGACTGAAATCAGCAGGACATAGTTTTTTGGCTGTCTCCATGTACCTAATTTAGGATGTTGCTGCCTAAATTTTTGTTTGGTGTATTGATGTCAAGCCTCTTAGGATCTAATTCTTGTATTTGGATATGGTGATAAGTAGTCTGGTACAGGACTCTGCCATTAAGAATGTAAATCATCAGAGGGAACACATTATCCAGGTGTGCTAAGGTTTCTAAGAAAAAGAAATACGGTTCTTTATTTCATTATTCATGTTGCTATTTTTGTTACGATATTAGCTCTCTGTTGGTGATACAGCTCTGCAAACAGATGAGCTCTTAGCCAGAGCAGAGAGGCAATCACCTCAGCAGAGCAAAATATATCACTCTGCTTTTAACAGGATCTCCATGTCTGATATGCTTCAAGTAGAAGCATGTGTTTTGGTTTATTATCTGTTGGTGTTTGTTTTTGTGGGTTTGTTGGGTTTTTTTGGTGATTATTCTGTGGGGTTTTGCTTGTTTGTTTGGAGTACTGAAGAGTTCACCATGTAAGAAAATAATTTAAAAATACTTAAATACTTTTTTCTACTTGACAATCAAGAATGCCTGTATCAGTTGGAAAACATTGCAAGTAACAACAGTTACTTGCAAAACATTGCAAGTAACATTCCACCAGTGGAAAACATGCAAGATTTCATCTCTACCTCTCTTGTTTTGCTGTATATTCCTTTGTGAGGAATACAGAAAGATTTTACTAATAGGACAGTAATTTTCTAAAGATTTTGTTCATAATTTTATTTTAGGCTGATTTTTGTTTGGTCTGTCTCTGATACTAGCTGCTGATTTTTCTCCTTCCCTCAGGCCATTAAAATATTGCTCTAGATATTGTCAGGCAGTAATTCACTCATACATTACTCATATAGCACTCTATGCGCTGCATATTAACTTGTGCAATTATTTAATTAAAACATAGTTATAGGATGCCAACTTACCAAAGCAGATAGATGATTCTAAATTTCACTTGGAAATATAAAACCTTTGAATTCAGCTGCAGAAAACAAAAGACTCATTGATTGTAAAAAGAACTGGCTTTTGGGAATGATGCTTATCTGCATCATACTATAAATGCATTTTACTTTGAAAAACTCTCCAGAGGGTTAATGAGGCTTGTTTGTTTGCTTTTTACTATAAATCTGGTTGGGTTCAAGGGTTCCAATTAAACCAGTGTTATGAATACAGCCTTCTGGTGGAATTACTAAAAAAAGATTTTCAGGTAATATTACAAATAAAATTGTAATTCAGTTACTTCTTATTTAAACTAACCCAGGTGCTGGCAGAAGTTGAATTTTTTAACTTATTTTTTTCTTATTCTTTTTTGTATCATATTGTATTCTTTTATGCATTTTGAAAATAACCTTTCTAGAAGCATCAAAAGATTAACAGAGGCAACTAAGCTGAGGCACCTAACAACTGGGAGATGAGAGAGAAGTTTCCTCACACTGTGTTTTTTCTTTGTTTGCTTTCTTGAGGTTTTTGTTGTTGTTGTTTTGTTTTGTTTTCCTTAGATCTCCTGAACCTCTCTCTGCTCTGCCTTTGGCCCAGAGTTGTCAAACACTTGGTCATTTTGGTGCTGGAATTTAGATTTTTGGCTTCAAAAATACAAATGTCAAGTAAGTTAAAGCTCAGCTTTGGTATTTAGGTATCAACAAGCTTGGAATACACCTCATAGAAATAAAATTGATATCTGAGTTAATTGTGTATGTATTTAATAAATAGGGGCTGTTTCTATATGGGAAGCCACATTTACAGAAAGAATGTTCCCATCATTTAGCAGAAAATACTTGCCCCAAAGAAATTTGTTGTTCATGTGACAGCCCCAAAAGTAAAACAAATCAGAACTGAATTAAATAGTTGGATTTGTTCCAGGAAACTTACAAATGTATTGGAAAAAGCTGAATATGCAATGAGAATTTAAGGAAGTATTATAAAAACATATTAAATTCAGTTAGCAGGATAATTTAATAAATTTCTAGCCTAATGAAAGAGTAGAATGCTGTCCTTTCACCGCTTTTGTGAATGTTACTAATCTTTACTCATTCATATGATGCTGATCCTTTTTCTGTTAATGAAATTACTTCTGGGATACTACATTAGGAGGATATATTAGCCTGTGAAAAGAACTGTAAGCCTGAGATAAAACCAGGGAAGGCAAATACTAGAAGGAGTGTAAAGCCGATGCAGTTTCCTTTCCATCCCCCAGTTCCCCTAAACAGCGCGTTTCAGTCCACACGTGCACGTGCTCAGTTCTTGGTCCATCAGCATGATTTAACTGCGTTAAACAAATCTGTGTTAAAGCAGTGAACAAAGCAAGATTAAATCCATCTGTTCTTGCAAAAAAATGTTGATGCTGCGGGCATATAGCCATATCTTCTACAGAAATCTCTCTCCGTGTGCAGGGCTGGGCAATAAGGAGGCATTTGGAGGAGGAGATGGGCACGTCTGAGCTGCAGTGACTGGCAATGAGCATCAAGCCTGGAGCAAACTAAAGGCACAAGCTTACCAATGGAGTCACTTGTGCCAAGCTCTTGAGAAATTATTTAAGTAGGGATTGGGGATTTTTGCAAATTTTTAAACACATATACTGAAGTAATTTAAATTGAGGTGAGTTAAACAAGTGGGAGCAAAGTGATATCTGTAATTCAGGATTTTCTTTCTGTTTTTTAATGAATATATGCTGTACTGTGGCAGTATTTCTATGACGGAATTTTTCAAAGAGCTTTTAGGTTGTGTCACCTTTGCATGTCAAGCCTCAGAGCCTGAGGCTGGTGTTTGAGCTATGGAACAAGGAGCCTGTCAAATGCAGAGCCCCAGTGCCCTCAGAGCACCCTACAAACAGAGAGACCAGCCAAGAATGAGATCCAAAACCAGACATCTCCTGTTTGTTTCCTGTTCAAGTAAGTTGGGCTGGGACCTAGGGCTTTGATGTTTCCCAAGTGCAGGAGCTAAACTGCGTTTGAATAGTTCTCTGTTGCCTCTCCCTTATCCTGGGACAGGTACAGCCAGCCAGTGAAAATAGGTTACAAACAACACAATTTCACAGTAAACTGAGTTTGTATTCAGCATCAGTGTAAAAGATGCTAATATTTTCCAGAGGACTTTTTGTTTTAAAATCATTGTTATGATCCCTCCTGTTTCCAGAAGGCAGTTGAGAAGAATGATCAATAATTTCCTCTGGAGATGGAGAAGAGAGGTAGATTTTTAGTGTTAAAAAAGAATTTACAGTATGTCTGAGTTTATTTATTGAACAAATAATTGGGATAAAATTCAATTTTTGATCCTTGATTTCAAGCTCATATGCTGAAGGTACGTCCAAGAGGATGCAGACACTGTCAGTTTGCCCATGTGAACTGCAACAATGGTGACAGATGCTGCACTCTTTTTTTCCAAAAATACTTCTTCCTGTTTGTGTTCAATGAATCTTTGTTTTCACAAAAGCATGTTTTTATATTGATTATTACCTTTGTCTCTTCACAGCCTTCTCATAGGCTGTGTAAAGAAATCAGAATGATTGCCTTAGGAATAGAACAGTAAATAAACCAGTTAAATACAATTTAACAAATACATCAGAAAGCATGGTCAAAACCAAGCACAATCCATTTCTTTTCACCCTCTACTCTCTCTTCCATCAAGTGGAACAACAATTTTCACTGCTTCTAGAAAAGACTGAAATCTCCTCAGTTTTTAATTAAACTCTTTCACTAGAAAGAATTCACAGGTCAGTGAGGTAAGAAAAGGAGTGTACAAAAGTGAGAAAAATTAAGTAAATGGAACTTTTTAGTGTCTCATTATTTTCATATGTGATTTTTGCTTTTAAATGTTTTTCTAATGTATCTTCACATCAGAAAGGAGATTGAGCAGGGAAATCTCACATTATTTCCCCAAGATCATGAGCTCCCAGAAATGCTTTTTGTCTTGGCAGGTCTGGACACAACCCAGTGCGTGGAGTTTCCTCCAAAACCAGTCTCTTAGTTTGGAAAGACAGGTATCTGCTAGGGAAAGCTGGAGCACCCCTTGGAATGGAGAATGTAAACCCCCTCCCTCCAAATTATTATAATTTTGCAATTAGGGGCTTTTAGGCAAAGATATAGGAATAGGAACAACAGGCTTTTTACTAGAAATATTAAAAATACAAATGTAGTAGTACAAAAATCAAAAAACCCAAACCAACCAAACAAAAAACCAAAAAACCAAAACCCCCACCCAAACCAAAAAACCAACCAAACAAAAAAACGCACCAAAAACAAAAACAAACCCCAAAACCAAACCAAACCAAAAAAAACCCAAACCAAAACCAACCAAACAAAAAAACCCCAAACAAACAAAAAAAACAGGCAAGCAAACTAACAAAAATCTTAGAAACCCTGACAGTCAGAAATATGACTTGATGCCCTGATGGTCATGGTGTTGGTAGCAGTCTAAATAAGTCCTCCTGGAGTGACAGATGTGGTTCTGTTTGCACAGAGATGATCCTGTAGAAGGGTCCAGTGGTGGCAAGATGGGTCCAGTCTTTCCCTGAGAATCCAGTCAAAAGAAGCTGCTCTGCTGTTCTGAATCTCAGCTTTTATCCAGGTAGGAATGCCTGGCTCCTGCCACTGAATGGATCATCTCACAATGGGATGATGTAATTTTATCAGTCATGTGGTGAGCCTTAATGGCCCATTAACAGCAGACATCCCCCAGAGGGAGGATGGGTCGTGGAAGAGATAAAGAAACACTGCCCCACCTGGTTTTAACAGCTGGCCCATTAACAGAAGATACCTGCCCCCTTCCCCTGGAGTTATGAGGAAAGGGTTATACAAGAGATAAATAAAAACACCTTCCTAACCGGTTTTAGCAAATGGCAAATAGAATACACATTTTTGGGTTACATATTGCAACCTAAGACAACCAGTTCCCCCAGTTCATTTACAAAAGCCAGTCCGCAGGTAGCTGAGGATTTGTCTGTCTTCGTTGTGACTTCCCAGCAGCTGGCAGTGCAAGAGCCACCAGTGAGGCAAATTTCAGCCCTGGCCTGGCAGTTTGGGGCTCCTTGGTGTTCGAGCACCACGCTGGCAGGTGCCCAACAGCTCCAGCCTTTCCCTTCTTTGGTATCTGTAAAAGCCACATCCTTAGGCAGACGCATGCAAATAAGTGAGTATAAATTAACCAGTCTCTAAAATATCGTTAATGTGATAAATGAGCAGTTTATGGCTATGTTGCTTTCTCTGTTTCTCCTCTGCAAACATATGAAAATATTCATCGGATTGTTGCAGTAGAATGAGCACCTGTGGGACGCTGGGGCTGCAGGCTCCTGACAAAATTGCAGTGGGATGCTGAAATTCTGGGGTTCAATGACAGTGCTTTCTGTCAGCCCCAGAATGCAATGACAGCTTGCAGCTCTGAAGGGTATTGAGGTATAAAAGAGATTTTAAAATGGCATGGTTAAGAGATACCTGACACTGACAGTTGGAAAGGTCCTTAGGTAACATTAATGCTGTTTAAAGTAGTGAATAAGAAAATCACTGATATGTGGTAAAGCTTACATACATTTGATTTTTTAAATATGTTACTGTGTAAGTCATCGATTTTGAATGATAAATGTGATGCTGCTTTTCAAGCAAATAAAATTATATGTGGAAAGCTGGAGCAAATCAAGTAAATGTGATCACTGCTTGAAGTCCTCTTCAGAGGCATTTTATTTGGTAATAGTTTAAGCATAAGCTAAAGTGGTGTTCTAATGGATAAAGGAATATTTCCAACCTAAAAGTAAGAAATAAAAACATTACCTGTAGTCCTAAAAAAAGTATTAGACTGCTTAATAAACAGTAAAGGGGATTGATATAGATCTTGAATTTACACATCTATACAAAGGCCCTCTTACATTGATCACTGCATTTCTTAAGAATAGAGATTTTCTTAGGAAGTTGAAGGAAGGCATTTTAGCAGAGCCATTGAAATTTAAATACACCACAGAAGCTGGTAGGGTTTTTTGCTGTTTCAAAGCCTTGATTTTCTTCTATAAGTAGTGCTCTGGAGGGTTGAGAACTGAGATAAAACACAAGCCAGTAAACTCTCTACAAAAATTACTTCAAGCTCTTGCTCAAAAAGTGGCCATAAAGAGGGTGGGATTTCAATGTGACTTTAAGGATGTTGCAGAACTTAGCAAGAGAATGACATACTGTTTTTCCTATTTACATTCATTATTTTTTTCTTTCCTAGAAATATTTTTTCTGTGAATTTTATACAGCAACTTCTAGGGCTCCCAATTTTTTGCCAAAAATATACTTTTTAGAAGTACAGCTTCAGTCTCTCTGCCACAGCCATGAAAGCTGGTCTATGAATTAGTATGTTAACAGGACAAGAGCCAGGAAAATATATCTTGACAGCTTTAACATTGTGTACTGAGAAATAACATGAGATAAGGAAAATTAATGGTAGGAGCACATCAGCTAGTATAAATGTGACTGGCAATTTTTATTTGTATGTGCCTTCTGGTTCTGAGCCATAGAAATTATGCAGAGAGTAAAAAAATGTGACAACTTGAACAGCTGCCTATTGAAATTCAGTGCTTGATATTATGAAATTTGCAGATTGGTTTCATCCTGTGATTTTACTGGTCGTCATTGTGACATCTGCTAAAAACTCTCACAGTAGATAATTCTAACACATTTCTGTAAGAGCATTAATGATTCATTGTTTGGTCTTGTTTTTAGAGCTTTTTTTCATGCTCCTTGCATGTAGTGATTTCACAGGCTCATTATCAGAGTTCTGGGGACAAACTGATCCCTAGTGGATCTTCCTCAAAGCTAAACTGAGGGCAGGGGGATAGAGAACAGCTAATTGCTAACATTAGGAGCAACTATTTGCTGGAACTATATTGAGTTGAGTCCAAATAGAACTACTGGATGTGAATGTGCTTCAAAAATACTAAGCTTAGAAACTTGTTTAGGTACTCTTCTAACTTGCACTTATAAATTATCATGTTCGTAAAGGCTATGTGCTAGGTTTCTTCCTAAGTTTTGAATTTTCTATAGTTTTAATTGATCCCTACTCATTTATAATTTTATCTCAACATTCAGAATTCTACTAGTCAATCATACTTTGATACTGACACTGCTTAATTTTTTCCAAAACCTACCCTTATTTTGCCTGAATTACATGAATAAACAACATAAGAGGTGTGGGTTTTAACCCGATCACTAATTCTTATATAGGGAAGTACTACCCTAGTCACATTCATATTTCTGCTTGGAATAGTGTGTAAACACAAAAGTCAGTGAGTTAAATGTTAATACCAAACAATATTCTGTGGCATATTCTTGAGGCACATTTAGATGCTTATATAAGGAAATAATTATTTTTCTTTGTAACACCTGCCTAGCAAATAACATGAAAGTATCATAGGAGCAAAAAAATGCTTTCAAAGCAAGCTTTGGAACCCCTGTGACAAGGGGTTGTTCTTTTATCTGAACACCCCTGTAGGATTTTTCCTGGATTAATAACTTTTGATTTACATTCAGGTTCTACTTTTGAGTTTTTCTTCTACTTGATTAGTAGGGCAAGATTAAATGGATTTATTTAAAACAAAGAGGCCAACAACAACAAAAATGGATCTGGACAAGAATGAGCAGGTCTATTTTGTGTTTTATGGAGGAAGGCCCTTAAGGCAGTACTGATGGTGTTCTTTGCTCAAAAGGAAGGTGGTCTCTGCTCTCTGCAGTGGTCCAAACTGAGAATTGATGATCTAACCTAACAAATCTTATTGTGCTAGTAGCAATTATGTCCTGTACTACCTTCTAGTATCTCTCTTTAATCTATAGATTGACATTACATCAAGGTACAGCTAGTAGAGTGGTAAGTATGATTGTCAGACACTCAGTCCCTCTCAAATGCCAGGAAAATTGCAACTTTTAGTGAAAGAATAGTTTTCATTGACCATCACAATGTCTATCACTTTGGAGTTTCTCCAATACCAGTACTACCAAAGTACTTTCTAGTTCCCCTACACCAATGTTATTTTATAGTATTGCTGTTTATTAATTTGTATTAATTTTCTACCTTATGAAAAACCTATAAAGTCATGACTTTCAAAGAGAAAATATACACAGGGCAGTATGCTGTACTTTTCTATTCAGTTATATTCATTTTCAACATGCAAAGTAAATCTCTGAAGACTTCATTCCTTCAATGTACATTCTTTTATTTATTCTTAGGAGTATAATGAGCTTGCAAAGCTGTGTTTTAACCTTAGCATAAACTGCTGTAGAAATTAAACCCTTCATTACAACTTCTTTGAAAAACCAAGCTTGGAAGTTCACCAGGATCAGAACTCTGTCTTTAAAATCTGTTACCTTAGATAACCATTGAATGTGGCAGGAGTAAAAAATACTCAGGTAAAAAGTTTTATTGATCTGTGTGTTAACTCTGATAAAACTGGAAAATACCCTCAACCTACAATTCTCTACCAAACTGGTCAAAGCAAACTCTCTTAACCTATTTATATAGAATTATCCCTTACATTCATCACCAGTCTAATGCAGTCATGTATAATTCCTAGTCCTTCAACAAAACCACCAAACCTGGAGCAGATGCCACTTGAGGGAGGAGGGGGTGGGGTTACCCCTCACCATTACACATGGAATTCTGTGTAAAACACCTTAAAAGCAGCTATTTTTGAGAGAGATGTTTTCTGCAGGTAGGAAACAAAGGGCTACTCACCCTATGAACTTTTGAGGCCTGGGGACTGATACTAAAGAGTAACTTTCATGTTTGATCTTCCTATGGTACTTGACATACAGATAAAAAGAATTCTAGAGATAAACATATGGTGCACAGCTGTGAGTTTGATCCACTTGGAATGTCTTCCCTGACATCTGTGGATTAATTTAGTTTGGGCAATTATATAATTTTTTCTGCTCAGGTTCATGTTTAACTGGGAATTGAAATGTCAGGTTTTGCTGACCCTGTATCTGGAGGTAAATCATCTCAGATTTGTTTTCTGGTTGTTTGCTCCAACAACATCTCAAATTAGAGGGAAAATATGTAGTTTAAAAGCTACATAGCAGGAGCTTAAGAGCAGAATTAGAGAATTCAGACTCATCTTTTCTGAACTATAGTGAAAACAAGCCAGGCTATTCTGATGCCTTGATATTGCTTAATTTGAACAAATTAAAACCTGCCTGTGTAAGAGGCCTTATTCAGCACTCCTAGCTAATACTCAGATCTTGATTTCACATGGAGAAAAGAAGCAGAATAACAGGTGGTGTTTGAGAAAGGCAGATCAGGAGGTAGATGAGGAGTCAGTCATATGCTGTGCATGCTCAAAGCTGCACAGAAAAGTTCCCTGGATTAGGTTCTCCTGATTTTTCTGTTAAGAGTCTGGCAATGCTGGGGCCAAATATGACTAGTTATAAACATGAAGCTTTCTTGAGTTTTAAATCTGTCTGGTAAATGGTTTAGGAGCTAGAATTCATTCTCTGAAGTGAGTGATAGGTGGGGAGATGGTGCCCTTTCATTACAGCTATTACACGCATGTTCAAGTATCCTTCAAGTGGCTTGGCAATGAACCCTCACTCAAGGATATATCAATCTTTGCCAATTCTGTAAAGCATTTTAGGGGCAGTTTTATTGCACTACCTTTCTAGTTAATTGACTACAAGCTACCATAAAACCTACACATTTGTGTATATATACCTGTATATTTCATTTCATAGGAGCTCTTCCATTCAATCTTTTCTGACACAAACATTTTTTAATTTTGTCTTTTATCATAGCCTCAATAGGGAGTGTGCTGTTTGGAAAGGGCCAGACTTCTATTGTACTTGTGCATGTATTATTTAGTAAGTGTTCTCAACGTCTTTTAGAAGGCAGCAAGCATACAAAGCACTTTGCAGTCATCAAGCAATCTTGTCAAGAGGAATCAGACTATGTCCCTCTCCTGTGCTGTCTGAGAGCTACTTGATCTATGGATGGCTGTTGCCTTGGTCTAGTCCTGCTGGATACCACATTGCAGCTGTGCAAGCCAAATCTTACTGACCCCATTAGCCCAGCCAGAGTGATTAATAGTTACTTGATGACAAGTAAGTTCAGATGCTGTAAAGTAGGGGGGTTGCACTCCCTAGATAAATTCACAACTACTTATTGCCTTGAGATTCAGGAGGGCCTCAAGCTGCAAGGAGTTAGAGCAGATTCTGGATGTCCCTGTGCCGGGGATCTTTAAATTGCAGGATTTTTACTTGAGCCTCATCTTTGCATTTCAATCATTCATTCTAAATATAGAGCACCCCTTTTAAATATGCAAAACCAGATTTTGTGGGGGGAAGTGTGTTGAGACAGAACAGTCTCCCAGAAAGCCAGGGGTTTATCTCCTACAATTCCAGATTCATATGTAGACACTTTCTTTTGGGGAGGGAAAGTTTCATTCTTAAATAACCCCTGGCAGGCTAAAGAAAGTATGGTAGTGTGAAATTCTGCTTTTTTAATTCTGTGCTCACAAGAATGCTCACATATTGATTTATGCAACCATATTTGACTGTTTTCATGTGTGACACATTTTATTGCAAGCGGAACCTTTTATGAATGTGGAGGTGTTAAAGTAAGAGATAGAGCTGAAAATGCTATCTGGATCTCTAAGAATTTAATCTGTTGATTGAGGAGGATTGTTCTTGTAATATAATGTTTCATTTATTGCTATGAAGCTATATCTAAATCATGAAGAGAGAATAAATTGTCTTGTAATGTGTTTTGATTGGGGAAGCCAAGCAGTAGAAGATTATAATAATAATAAAACAAATGCTAGTGAATTGCTTTCCAGAAAGGTCATTAGAATAAAATGAAAAATTAATTGAACTGTGAATTCCAGATTGGCTTTATGATGAATGTCAGATCCAATGCAAAGAGTAAAATCTCTGTATTAGAAAAATTTATGCCAGGGTTCCTCCCAGCTACACCATATAAGAGAGATGTTTAACACTAGAAGGAACTGTGGACTAGGGGACTTAAAATATAGCATCACATTAAATATTATCATCAGTGCTGAAGGACTAGGATTAAAACAGTTTACAGATAATAAAAAATTGATTAATTTAAAGACAGTGAACCAAATTTGGAAAAAGATTGAACTCCTGTGATTCTTTACCAAGAGAATGTTATACCTGATTTTGGTATTTGCCCCTTCTTTTGTAAAGTGAAACCGTTTTCTAGGATTGTAATAACAGCAGTGTAGGTGGTATGAGCACTGATGAGGATGGGAGAAAGCTTTGTCACAAAGGAATGGGAAGAACTAAACACCATGTGCTGACATTTTTAAAACAGGAAAGTATGAAACTTTAGAAGAAAATGGTTAGGGGGGTTCTTCAGTGCATGCACAGAGCTTTTGGGGTTTGTTGCAGAGGGCACTGCATGGTGAGCAAAGAATCTGAGTTCTGCTTGCTCCTGAACTTGCCACAGTTCTGCTGAATGACTATGATTTAAGGCTGCTTTGTCTTTCTACATCTATTCTCCCTTCCTTGTCTTTTCCTCTATCCAACAGTACATCTAAATGTCCAATACAGTTGTTTAAGATGTTGTTTTCCAGTTTGCTTGGTTAACACATAGTATAAGGGGATAGTTGCATGCTTCCACATTAAATTACTATTCCTACAATTACTATTAAATTACTATTCCTAGTAAGCAGAAATAAGAGATTTAATATGACAGCACTTCCTTAAAACTGATGTATATTTTCATTCAATGTTGGAGGATCGAATTAGTTGTAAGCAAAAACCAATCTGAGAAAAACCTGTTCCCAGCTTTAGAAATTCCAGAAAGCCAGGAATGAGGAGGAAATTTGGTACGTGATGTTGTGTTTCCGAAACACTGGAACTGTAGAGAATTTCTAGAAAATCCCACTGCTGATAAAATATACAGAAATTACTAGTGACAACAATCTTTTCTCCTTCCTGTACAAAATACTCATTACCCTAATTGAGGTCAAACAACAGGGAGAAAGTCTAGGAAAGAGGGAATTTGTGGAAATGTTTGGCTCCAGTATGAGTTGTTATTGAGAGATACCATCTTAGCAGAGGCAACACTGAAGGTTCAGCAGAGACATCTGTGGCAGCTCAGTCCAGGAATATCCTGGCACACTAGCAAAGCACCAGCTGAAATACTGCTGTGGCAGATGAGGAAGCAGTTTGTAAGCCACTGCTAATATCTAATTGCTAAACACATGTCCACAGAGCAGATCTCACCAGGCTTTGCTGTAATTCCGAACCAGAGTTCCAGTACTGGTAAAGTACAAGGAAAGAGACAATTGGCATAGTGGAGGATCTTTCCCTTGGCAAATAGCTCAGGCTGCATTTTGGGATTTGGTGTGTGACAAGTGCCAGTATCTAAAATGAGGGAAGCCAAACTATTTCAAGTGATTGCTTGCTTCACTTGGTTTATGAAAAGTCTAAAAAGAAACCACCTAAGATTTTTTCTTCTAGATTTTTTGTTTCATGATTAAAAAAATAGTACAGCAGAGGTGGAATGGTTAAAAGACCTGCTAGAGGTCAGAAGTCCCCCTGCCTCACTAAATGAATACCAGCAGAATATATGTTTTGCAAAGCGCTTTGTGAACTTCAACTCAGTAAATTTTTATAACAGTAGCAAGGCCAGCCAAGGCTTCATGCTTATTCTTACACATAAACATAAAAGATGGGTCATCTGTGTTAAAGTGAAGTGAATTAACAACTAAAGCAGAACTTGATATATTCAATCTATATGGTACTCATGTATCCTGTTGCTAATAGAAGTGTTTATAGTATTCAGTGAATGGTACAGTCTTAAAAACATACCTACAGCTTGAGTTATTAAAGCTTAAAAAAAAAACCAAAAAAACAAGAAAAAGAGATACTCAGAGGTCTGTGCTCTGGACTCTGTTTGACTTTAGAGTTTGGGGCTGGAAAGGGATTTTCCCTCAGGTAAAATGATCAATGCATGTTTACGACTGCAAAACATTTTTCTAATGCTGCTTTATCTACACAAAGTGGAGAAAAGTGTGTGGGAATTGGTGATGGGTTCTGACATCGCGAGTCTGATCTGCCATGTAGCTTTTGCCCCTACATAGTGTGGTGAGTTGATCCTAGCTGGACACCAGGTGCCTACCAAGTTGCTCAATCACTTCCCTGCTCAGCTGGACAAGGGAGAGAAGATAAAATGAAAGGCTTAAGGTGAATAAAAGGGCAGGGACAGATCACACACCAGTTACCATCTTCAGCAAAACAGACTCAACCTGGGGAAGTTCATTGAATTTGCTACCAATCAGACTAAGATAATGAGAAATAAAATAGATTCTCAAAACACCTTCTCCACCTCTCCCTTTTTCCTGGACTTAACTGAACTCCCAGATTTTCTACCTTACCCTCTTATTGACACAGGAGCATGATGGATAGGGGCTGGAGTCACAGAACCACACATTGTCTTTGCTGCTCCCTCCTTCACAGAGGGATGACACCTCACACTCTTCACCTACTCCAGCACACTTCTCCTACTTCTCACACAGTCCTCCACAAACTTCTTCTGCATTGCTCCTTCCCACTGTCCTAGGGTGATATTATGATGTTTGTATCCCCAATCATCTTTATTCTGGATATTACGCTCTGTACCTTTCATATGGAGTCTGAAGGGGAATGCGGTTTTTTTTTCAGAAACTCTCCTCCTCCTCCTGGCCTTGAGACGGACACAGGACAGAGAGGGGGTTTTTTTGTTGTTTTTTGTTTGTTTGTTTGTTTGTTTTTGTTTTTGTTTTTGTTTTCCTGAGCCTTGCTCTCTTTGCTTTTTGCTTTCTTGTTATTTAGTTAGTTAGCTAGAGAAGCTTATCTTTTTTTTTTTTCCTCTTTTCTTTCCTTTTTTCCTCAGAACTGTTCAAGTCTCCCTGGACCGAGGACCTGGGGGAGCACCGGAGGGCCTGGCCCATCAAGATCTACCCTGCGCAGCAACTTTTCCAAGCGCTGGAGGGACTGAGAACAGAGCAACCATCTACAGGAGAGACTCCCTTCCTGAAGCCGGCATTTCTTCAGAGCAGCACAAAGTTCTTGTTATTGGTAGTGTTCAACTTATTGTGTTTGGGGAGTGCTGTTAATAAACAGGTTTCTTTCCACTTCTCTCTGAGGGAGTCCTTCCCGAACTGGTTTGGGGGAGAGGAGGGAGGGCCCCTTAGGAGGTTTCCTCCCAAATTTGCCTTAAACCACTACACCCACATACTGCAGTTCTTCATGAACCTCTCCACTGAGGGTCCCTGCCGTGGGGTACAGTCCTTCAGGAATAGATTGTTCCAGAGTGAGATCCCTGCAGGTCTACAGGTCCTGACAGAACCCTGCTGCAGGATGGGCTTCCCATGGGGTGACAGCTTCCTCAGGACACCCACCTGCTCCAACATGGCCTGTTCCATGGGCTACAGGTGGACATTTGCTCCATCATGGACATCCATGGGCTGTGGGGGCACAGCTGCCTCACCATGGGCTGCACCTTGGGGTGTAGGGGAATCCCTGCTCCAGCAGCTGGAGCACCCCCTGCCCCTCCTTCTTCCCTGACCCTGGTGACTGCAGAGCTGTTTTTCTCACATAAGCTCATTTTCCTCTTTTCTGGCTGCACTTTCTCTTGTGC
Source organism: Pycnonotus jocosus (assembly GCA_013400435.1). Classification (NCBI taxonomy): domain Eukaryota; kingdom Metazoa; phylum Chordata; class Aves; order Passeriformes; family Pycnonotidae; genus Pycnonotus; species Pycnonotus jocosus. The sequence continues at coordinate 52,613 of VWYP01001107.1, read as the reverse complement.
AATAGCTGGTTTTCCCTCTTCTTGAATACATTGTCCCAGAGCTGCTGCCACCCTTGCTGATGAGCTCAGCTTTGGCCAGCAGAGGGTCTCTTTGGAGCCACCTGATGTTGCCTCTGTCAAACGTGGAGGAAACTTTTGGCATATTCTCACACAAGCCAACCCTGTGCCCTTCCCAACACTCCAAAACCTTGTCACTCAAACCCAATACACAGGGTTATCTGAATGGGTGCTTTCCTGCACTACTCCATCAGATCCCAGTTTCCATTGCTTCTGGATGATACAGGATGACTTTTCCTTCCCCAAATTGTTTGTTGCTTTCTTCTCCCACCAAAGACACTCTCAGCAACCCTCACAATCTTTCTCTCAAGGTTGTGTACTTCTCTTCCTCATGTTGTCCCAAACCATCCTTCTTTGTCAATGACCTGAGTTTCTTCCAGCCAGATTTGACTGCAGGCATAACCCTTCCCACACAGCAAACACTGTGCCAAAATCTTCCTGCACAGAAAGTTCTAGTTCCTGAATGCCTTGAGGTGATGCTGATTAAGTACGCCAGCTTGAATAATGCCAAGCCAAATTTATATCTTATGAGACCTTGGCTTTGTTTATGCTGACAAAACTTGGTAATACCTACTGAGAATGCAAAATATATAGATATCTTTAGTTTAAATTCTTTATTTAACTCAACTCAAGCAGTCTTTTGTTGAAATAACAAAATGTGCATGTGCAGTTTCTTTCTCACATGGGATAACAAATGGAAAAACTAGAGCATACTATGCCAGCAGAAGATGGTGTTATGGCATGCTGCCATCACATGTACATGGCTGTCAAAATTCTTGGTGCAGCCAGTGTTTATCACTATCACACTATGTCTGTGTATTGATGTGCTCTTTGGTATTCATGTGTGTAAATGGGGAGGAAAGAGCTGCATGTACTATTTCTATGGGGATCTAGTAATCAATCTTTACCTTATACTCAGCACTGAGGTTCTCATCCCGAGAATTGATTGCAGACCTCAGATGTTGTGATTTGGATATTTTCTTTCAGGTGTGGAGTGTCTGCATTGGCAGTGATCTTAATACACTCAGCAGCTTAGTCAGAAATGAACGTAAGAAAAGACTAAATCAAAAATACAGCCCTTCCCGTGATCTTAGCTGTATCAGAAGAAAGTAATGTCTCCCATTTAATGTGTCTTTTGCCTTCAATTAAAGCAGATGAATAAACAGTGTACGTGACCTTGGCTGATAGCGGCAAGAGTAACTGCGAGAGAGGAAAGAATTAAAAGAGCCAAGGACAATCTAATCTGCTTTCCAGCAGTCAGTGCTGACAGCAACACAATAAAAACATTCCCTCCTAGAAAAAATCGATGATCTTGAAAATCATCACAGAAGATCTAATCTTGACTCCTTTTGGTATGCCTACAATTGGGAGAGTGCTGATGCACTGAGGTTTCTGGGCAGAACTCTTTACTCTGCAACCTGATTATTTGCCCTGTGCCTGAAAATTCCATGGAAAAAAAACAGGCTTTATAAGAGTTCATATTTTTCCACCTTGTTTTCTAAATGAAAGGATGAAAAAGTTGCACATTGGTACTTCTCATTTCCTGTAGACCAATTCTGTTCTTTCCAAACCCGAAGGAATTCAGCTGAGTTAGAGGAAAGGTAGAAATATCCTGGGATGAAAAAAAAATGAGCTCCACTAATGGAAATGCCAAATAATGTCCTTTGTTTTCATAGTGGTTTTGATAGACTGGACTTGAAGAGCAAAAGGATAATTTACATTTGGTATTGCTAAAGATGAAGAAAGTTTTTTTTATTTTTCATTTTAGAAAGAGGTGGTAACTGTAAAAGAAGAGAATGAACAGTCTCTAAAACTGATTTCTGAAAAGTGTAAATAATTTTTATAAAAAACCCTTCAAAGGGATTTTTTCAGTCAATCGTATTATTAGTCTCATATTTTCTGGTAACTTGAACCAAGAAACTTTATTTTACATTATAATACTGTGCAAGAACTTGATATTTATGTTCAAAAATACTACATATCTGCCCTCAAGATTAAACTGCTTATATTTAAGGAAATAATGTCTTAGGTTAATAATGTCTTTCAGCGTGGGATTCTTCCACATCAAAGCCAGGTTTGCAGTATCTGTATTCTATGAGTTACAATATTCTGTATGGTGTTTTAGCTTGGATATGAAAGAGACAAGCTCATCAATAGGGAAATGGTTACTGCAGTATGAGTAAGTAAATAATGGGAAAAAGAAGATAAGAAGGCTCCTTCTGAAATCTCCTCTGGCCATAATCACCTTGTCCTGATATTCTATTTGCTCTTTTTTTCCTCCCACTTCCTACCTTTAGCAATTCATGAGGAAATTTTAGAAAAAGATAATCTTCAGGCTGACAGAGAAATTATGACCATCTTATGAGATTTATAGAATTTATGTGGTTTTTGCTCCTTTAGTAAAAAGAAAAAAAAAAAAAAAAAAAGGTGTTCTTTTTGTAGTGGTTAACCCAGAATAAAATGAAAAGTCTGCCCAACCTCTTTCTGGTTCCCTTTCTACCCTCATTACAAAGATGTCCCTATATTAAGTCCTATCATCTGACTGTAAAAGACCTAAATGTATCCACCTTGGCACCACTGACAGGCATCTTTGTATAATAGAAGAAGAGGAATAATTGGCAATCCTTTGATGATACTTGATTTTCCCTAATGGAATAATTGTAGAATTCTTCACGATGTCATTAATAATTGTCAGTATGGTAACTGTTACTGCCTGAAAAGCCCAGGAGCATTCAAAGATGTAATGGCAGCATGGGCAGCCCTTCCTGCATATTTTTCTTGTGCCAGGAACACTGCTGAATTAGCTGGAAAGGCATATGGGAGCTTTTTTCTTTTT
>VWYP01001107.1:29578-49689 GCA_013400435.1 Pycnonotus jocosus | reverse complement strand
TTTTTTTTTTTTTTTGTTAGCATAAGCAATTGTTTTAGCAAAATCTCAAACTGTGAAAAATTGTCATTGAAGTTAATCAAAGGATCTCACAGCAGTAAGACCTGAAGGATTTAACTTAGCAATTTATGGTTTCAATCTGACTACACAAGATGACCTTGTAGTTTTACAAATGTTGTCTTTATAATCAAAATTGGCTGCTACATTATAAAAATGCACAAATCAGTTTGTAAGGAGGTTATCTCAGAAACAAATTTGTATGGAAAAGAATTTTATTTAATTATACAATTAAAGGCTAATCAGGGAAGAGATTTAATATATATCCAAAGCCAGTTGGTCATCCTCTGAGGACACCAAGTTTTTTTCTCAATCAAGCAAGAGGCATTTTTGCAAAGTAAACTTTATTCACCTTTAATTAAAACCAAGAGTAATCTACATGATACTTCTGGAATCCATGTTCAGATGATGATGCAAGAATATAGTTGAACACTACATTTTACTTATGAAATGTGGAATAGTAAAAGTTCCTTGGTGCAGATGCTACTCTGGTTTAGAAAGTGAGTTGTGAGTGTGGGTGGTAATATTTACTACTTTCAGACAGTATTAATGTTCAGCAAATAAAAAAAGTCACCTATGATCTTAAAATGACATTAAGTGACATTTTGAGTCATGAAAAGACTAATTATTTGAGACTATTGGACTAAAGAAAGATCCTTGTGACTGACTGAAATTTGGTATAGTTTGATGATGCTCTCTTGTGGAATTTTTTTTTTTGTTTGTCCACTTTAAATAGATAGTGATACTTTTGTTATCTATCAAAAGAATGGACCTTTATGGATGTGAGCAAACAAAATATGGCACAAACGGATTTTTACAGACTGTTGTCACAAATATTTTCAGGAATCTTAATTATAATACTAATTTTAAATAATTAGTGCTGTAGATTGCATGGTGATGATATTAATTGGTGCAGAGGGGTGGAGTGGAAGGAAATATTTGCAAGCAGTGCAGTGCCTCCTGATGTGCAAGTGCCTCTGTATAAAAACACAGCGTGTGCTTAGTCTGCAGACATCTGAGAAAGTTGTCTTTGTCATTGGCTATTTGTCCTGAAATTTCTCATCTCCAAAGATGAAGTTTACTTTACTGACATTTAGGAGCACAATCTTAACTTTCGGAAACCGCTGTTAAGACCAAAAGGTGTGGTGAGGAAGAAGATTAATATAGTTGTCAGCTCAACTGTGAACTTCACTAGCTAAGTGCTTTGTACCGAAGCAAACAAAATGAAATTATGTGTTCTGTTTTTATAGAATAGAAAAACTGAATGATAGTGTCAAAATCAACTTTCCCAAAGCAGCTTACTCGTTGGAGGCAAAAAAAAAACCAAAACCCAAACTGAAACAATCAGCAACAAAAACCCATTCTAAAACCATAAGCATGAGCACTGCTGAAAGAAGCTAACACAGGTATGTCAGTGAGAGAGATTTCCTTCAGGAATCTCAGTATCTCAGAAGCAATGGTAGTTTAATGGAATGTCCATCCTATGTGCAGCCTATTGTCAGAAAAAAGGGTAGAACAATATGAGGAGGAGTATGATGAGTAGTTACCCTGAGAGAATGAGTGACATAGTTTGTTTCAGTATCAGAATACGTGTTGAAAATTCATGAAATAGTAAAACATGGGGAGATATTTTTTCTTATTGCTTAATCAATCTACTATATGATACAGCAGCTTGAGATTTTAAAATGAAAAACATTATTCAGACAAAGGGATCTTTGCAGTAAATATCCATCTTCAGCTCTGCCATGTATGTGTAATGTAGCCTTTGAGAGATGACTTAAGACTGTAAGCAGTGAATAGTGTCATCAGAGAGTGCAAAACTGGAGAAACTGAAAGCTGTGTCTGTGTTGCAGTTAAGTCAATATACATTTAAACGGCCTTGCTACAACTGCCTGAAGCCAATATGAAAGTGTTGCTAGAGTCTGGATATGACAAGTGACATTTTTCAGCATTGAGCTCAAGAAGTTGACATATGAATAGAGATGAAAGGAGGAAAAAAGGAAATTCTGCTATTCATCAAAAACTGGAGAGCACATAAAACTGTCAGCTGTAGGAAGAACAAAATTGGCTATTGCCTCCCTTTCAGTTCTTGCTGCTTAAGAGCCAGCAGACTAAATATTACCCACCTTTCCATGAAAGCACTCATGGAGTTGTGTTATATTTAACACAACTAGATTTGGGATCTGGGATTGGCCTGTTTGTGGCTGGTGTTAAACTTCCTGACTAGTACAGAATCATTCCTCCAGGTCTGCATTGCTGACCATTTTGAAGGCCTCTTTATAGTGAGGTCTCCCAGTTACTCTTGTTAGAAGAGCAAAAATATATGAGAATATTTTCTTTGCAACCTATCTTATCTCATTATTTCAACTGAACCTCAAAATATTTAAGACTTACAGAATATTAAAAAGGTTAGTTATGTTAGTGAATGGAATGCATCGCTGTGATGTTTTGTCTTTGGCTAGATTCCAGGTACCTTCCAAAGCCACCCTGTCACTCCCCTTCCCAGCTAGACTGGGGACATAAAAGAAGACATTGTGGTTTTCACATAAGGACAACAAGTACTATTGCAGGCAAACAGACTCAGGTTGGGGAAATTAATTGCATTTATTTCCAAACAAATAAGACTAAGATACTGAGAAATAAACACAAACCTAAAACACCTTCTGCCCACTTCTTCCTTCTTTCTCGATTCAACTTACTTTGCAATTTTCCCCTACCTCCTCTCTCCAAGTGGCACAGGGAGATGGGGAGTAGAGGCTGTGGTCAGTTCACCAAATATCTCTGTTGTTGCTTCCTCCTCACCCTCTTTGCCTGCTCCAGTGTGTGGTCCTTCTCAAGGGAGACAGTCCCCCACAGACTTCTCCAACAGCAGTCCTTCTCACAGGCTGTAGCTCTTCAGGAACTGCTGCAGTGTGAATATCCTTCCCCAGGCTGCAGGTCTGCAGGAAAAGGCTGTTTCAGTGTGGATCCTGCACAGGGTCACAAATCCTGCTAGCAAGCCTGCTCCTCTTTCCATGGCTCCACAGGTCCGGCCAGGAGCTTACTCCAGTGCTATGGGTTCATAGCTTCCTCTGGGCATCCACCTGCTGTGTGTGAGCTCCTCCATGCCCTGCAGGGGCCTCCCTGTGCTCTTCACCGTGGGCTGCAGTACAGCCTTGGCTCTGGCCCCTGGAGCACCTCCTCTCCCTCCCTCCCTCCCTCACCCTGCAGTCTACAGAGCTGTTATGCTCATGTATTCTCTCTCCTCCTTGTGTTTGCTTTTACACAGGGATTATTTTACCCATCTTGAATACACTACCCCAGAGTCAATACCTCTGCTGCTGAGGGCTCAGCCTTGCCTAGAATTTGGTCTGTCTTGCAGCCAGCTGGGACTGCCTTTATCAGACACGGGCGAAGTTTCTGTCCTCTTCTCACAAAAGAGAAGTCTTTCCCACTCCAAAACCTTGCTACACAAATACAACACAGTTGGTGAAAGTGAATGCAGTCATGCAAATGAACTCAAACTTCCTCAACATGACTGGACAAAACTGATGATCAAGAGCTGTGATTGTCGAGGAAATGCTGAAGTTGATTCCTTCGTGACAGAAAACTAAAAGAGCATAGATGAGAAATTTGTTATTTAATGAACCATCTTTTTTTAAATAGATTTCCCCAAGAGGAGTTGAAAACTGTTCAGCCATTGTCTGTTCAGCTGTGCAATGTGTGGCACGAGACCAGGACTGGTTATTTCAGTCCAGTTGCTGATGAACAGTTGACTGCATGATGAAAAAAACCCCTGATGTTCAGGGGTGTTGTGTGCAAGCTTAAGAGATGTACCCAGAGCTGTATGACCTCCTGTGCACGATTGTTCTTGCTATTTAGAATGGTGAGGAAATAGGGCACCAGCTGAGATGGTATCAGGGAATATTCTTTCGTTACTTCAGAAGTAGAACTGCTTCTGTGAGGAAATACAACTTCAGCTGGTGAGTGTGGGAGTCCACATCTTATTTGAAGTTCTCAGAGATTCATGGTTAAACTCAAAAGCAAACTTTCAAACTATAAGTACTGTCCAAATTCCCTCTTGTGTGTATAACTCTAGTGGGTTTTAGAACATTATTGTTGCTAAAAATCTTGTTACTATGTCGAAAAACTGACAAATGAAAAACGAGGAAAAAATACTGAGCCTTTCCCTGAACTTATAATGTTGAATGTCTCATTAGGGATAATACACAAATCCTTGCAAGACTTGCAGCATGCCGGTTCACTGCCCTGGTCAACAGCCTGTAATCAAAAGTATAATCCCAATGACTTTACAGTGCTTGTCCCAGGAATTTCACAGAAGTATGTGTGTTAAAATTAACACTGGCCTTAAGCTTTAAAGGGAGCCAGGATTTGACATTCATTAAAAAGAAAAGTTAGGACTTGAGCACTGAATTTCAGCATTAGATTCTGCTCCAAGAGACTATAAACACACTGGTTAGGCATTTTTCATATGATTAAAGGTTTAAATTGCTAGGGATTAATTGCTTTCCATTAGACTCTACCAACAAAAGACCTTGCTTGGGAATATAACTTAAAAAATGGCTGATTTCATGTGTCTCTTTACACACAGAAGAAAAGAGAGATGTCTCAGTAAAGGACCCTTTACTGCAGATCTGCTATCTTATAAAAGCGACAGCAATGTGTAGCAACTACAAAAAGCTCTGAACTTTGATATCTGACTCTGATGTTATAAAGTCTCATTCACTTTATTGCTTGTTGCACAGTGCCAGTCACAATTGAGATCTCTTTCCTGCTGGTGTTGAGATGATTTTGTCTAGTTGTTCCTTTGGGGGTTTTTTCTTATTTTTCAATCACCAAAATGACAAGTGACTTAGTGTTTAGCTTAATATTATCTGCCATAGGTAAACATTGCTTGATTGATTCAGTCACTAACAAGGAAAAGCTAGTAAGACAAAAAAGGTGCTAAGGAAAGCAAACACAAGGAACCCCCTCAAAGGTGTATGATATAAACTGTGTTTTGATTGAACTATTTTTGTTCTCTCCTGTTATTTCTGTGAAGCTCTTACATCTACTTGAAAAATTTCACCCAACTGAGCTTGCTTATAGTTGACAAGACTAACTTACTGTGACACACAAGCAAGGTTTCTAGCACTTAGAAATTACTGTTTTGTTTGAAGGAAGATCAGGGCTTTCACATTTCAGCCACAGTTGTGAACATATATAGAATGTATTCTTCTATGGCATCAACAAACATAAAGTTTGGCAGCAGAAGATATATAATCAGAGATTCTGCTTTTTGCACAATTTTTTGTCCTGTAAGTCTAACACACCTTTTTCATCTTGTTAACATTGCTACTTTGCTAAGCTGGAACTTGGTGGCTTTTTTTGGTTTTGTTTTGGTTTGGTTTGGTTTTGTTTTTTGTTTTTGGGGTTTTTTTAAGGGACCTTGTTTTATACAGAATTAACCCCCTTGCTACAGAATAATAATCATCACATGACTGAGATCATACCCTGATGGCTTATTTATGTTTTCTTCAATTAATTTAAACCTTACTACTGAGCTTGTGTAAAATAACTAGCCTATATTTCTGCTCTAGTATTGCAGTCTGAGAGGAGAAGAGAAGACAAGAATTGAATTAATGGATTATAAACTATCCCTACCAATTAATAAGAGTTGAAACGAGCTGTTTGCTGTCTATACTTAAAAGGTCTGTTTGCTGGTATGGTCTCTGCCAATTACTGTGTTGCAGATACCACAGGCACAGAACTTAATACCTGAAGACTGCCCAGAAATATCTCTCTTTTCTGTCATGTAAAAAAGGTAGAAACATTGGTTTGGTTATGTGTGATTATTTCTGTGGTTGCCTTATGTGGTAACTGCCCTTCAGACCCTGAAAATTGTGTACCCTTTCCTCAAAAGCTGGGCAGAGGCAAATATTTTTTGCAGGAACTGAAGGAAAACACCCTTTTGGTTCCCAGTGTGTTTAAGGATGATAGTAGAGAGCTCATATCAACTCTATAATCTGTGCTCTCACTTAATCAGACAGTTTTGAAAAGAGAGCTGAGCACAAAGGAAGCACAACTTGTGATTTCCCTTGGATTTTCAAACTGGATATGTACTTTTTATTTTTGTCATCTTTGGTTCCATATAATCAACAGAGCCTGCCTGGGCTCACTCTAAGCCAACAAATTGCTCCTCAGAACTATAGAACATTCACATATCATGCTAAAGAAGTAAAGTTTCCAGATTCTTTGTTAGTTAGAGTAGAAACCCTGGTTTTAAACCAATTTATTTGTGAGATGCTACTGAAACCTGGGGTTTGAGGCACTGTTGCAGAATGAAAAGTCATGGGCAAACTTTAAATTAAAGATCAAGTTCTAAACCTAAGCTTACCTTTAGAAGAAACAGCACATTATGTAAATAGCATCAAGATTAACCTGATCCATATGCCCAAAGAAACCCAAAAAAGCTCACTTTATCCGTATTGGCGTAGGTTTTGCCATGTTATCTATTCTGTCTATAAAAAGTGATCCTAAGTAAATAGACATTTGCATATTAATCTGGATTGTAGTCTGCCTGAACAACAAAAGATAATATTTTAAAAGTTCATCACATTTGGCTTACACCAAGGAAGACTAATCATAATATAGCCAGGACACCTGCCAAATGCAATACCCAGAGAAAATGAAGAAATGTTTCTTAGTTGTCTTTTGCTTGCCTGTATTTTGGGTTGGATTTGACTAAATATAAGTCATAGACTTGAAATGTGTGGTATTTATGGTTACAGCAAAAGCTTCTCTTAAAGCTCTTGGTAGTCCAGCCACATATTTTGCTTTTGAAGAAAAGTGTCCTTTTCCAAACCCAATGCCCTTTGCCATGAACAATTAATACATTAACATTTGCTAATAGCTTAGATGATATTTCAGCCCAGTGCTTAGATACTCTGATATAACCTCTTCAGTTCCTCCAGCCTTCTGTGTTGTTTTTTACATTTCTCAGTCTGAATCAATGTGAAAGTCATCTTAACCTCAATAGCTCTGTAGCAGCAGCAAATTTACTACCATGAGTGCTTAATATTGTGTTCCCAAAATTTGCTGTTTAGCATTTGATAAATGCAAGCATTAGACAAAACCACTTTTTAAAAATGAATAAGCAAATCATATTTTCTATTGAGATACTTAAGCGAATCTCCTCCTTGGACTCCACTTTATTACCACCTACAAAGACTATATGGCTTTTATTTTTTAATTGGCAAGATGTGCTGCATTAATGACAAACTGTACTAAGACATTCACATTGACTTTGGTCTATCCCTGAGTTATCAGGGCTCTTGCCTAAGGAAAACAAATAGTTTAAAGGATTTGAAAACCTCTTTCAAAATACCATTACAGCACTGTTTTGTGACCAAAACCACATTCATCTCATTAAGTTAATAAATCTTTAAGTTGACACACTCTTTTCTAGATTAAATTTTGTTTGTTGGAACCAATTTTTGTCTACATATTTTAAGAAATACTGACTGAAAGAGGGCAGGTGCTCATATTCTGAATAGCTCCCTGTGGAAAAAAAAAATTATCTTTGTGGTAACTTAAGCATTACTTCCCTGCAGTGGAAGCAAATAAAACCAGTAAGAAATAAATATCTGTAGCAGAAGAAACCTCACTCAGAGACATCAGAAAGTACAGGGAGCTCTGTGTTCCTTAGTTGACCATATTGCCCTGACACTGCAGAGTTCTCTGGCAGTCTAGATCTGTATCACTTTACTCGCCTGCAGAAACCAAGCTGCAACACATATTGAATTTCCTAAACTAGCCACAGAAAAAAAAAAATATGTCAGCATTCTATGTTTGTGTGTAAATTAATGAAGGTATTCAAATTGTCAGACACTGGATACCTTAGGAAGCAATTTTCCTGTAGATCAGAGCAAGTTTTCTCCTTTCCTTGGGTGCTGGCATTTTTTAATGTATTTTTCAGATAGCCAAAGGGATCATTCTTGTGAGCTAGGAAACAGAAGAGTTGCACCTGCTTGAGAATCAAAACCATGAGCTGGAAGGCTTGGGTATGCCCCGATATTATTGATTTTTCTGAAGGCTCTGAAAAGCCCTGATGTACACCAGACAATTGGTGTCAAAATTTTTTTCTGCCCTCATTAACTGCTACTGAAGTTACAAAAAGATGAATAAAAGCCAACCACTGCTTTTGACTGACAAGGAGCTGTCAGACTCCTGAAGCTGTCTGTGTCATGAGGGCGTACCTGGGCAGCCCCAGGGACTGGTTGCTTGGGGCTGGCAGTGCTTCCCAGAGGGATGAGCCAGAGGTTTCAGTCTGCAGAAAATCTGTGGTAAAGAAAAACACTGCGGATATCAACAGGCTGCTGAAGGTGTGATGCAGGCATCACAATGCATCTTTTTGTATCCGAATGTTTGTAGCATTTCTGTCATAAGTTCCACCTGGGAAACCTTCTGCAGATGCTATTTTGCTGTTTCGGGTGCACCAGATGGGAATGTCTTTCCCATATTGGTTATATGGTCTGATGGTCTGAATCTGGTGACCTTTTCCTCCATACCCTGAAAACTCTCTGTGGTGACTGGGATTGAAAAAGACTGGAAAATAGGCATCAAGCTCCTGACTGTTCTTCTTCCAGTGCATGCTGCCCATCTTGTTTAATAGACTGCAGTAGAGTGTTACTGATCAAGAATAACACATTCTTCCCTTAGATGCAGGACAGGAATTTTATTATCTGGAGAAAGAGTGATTTACAACAGCACCATTTCATTGGTGTTGTCTTTGTGGGACACCAAAAAGAGGGGGATGATTTCTGTGCTTGTGCTGGGATTTTGTGTTTTGTAGTCCTCTAATTCTTTGAGTTCAGATTTGTAGCTTTTAATGACAGTAGGAAAAGGCTGGCCAATAAATCTCCTTTTCTAGCTTTTGGGTTAGGGTTAAGCAGCTCTTGATAATAAAAATTAGATGAGAATTTTAAAGAATTGCCTATCTCAACTGCAGGTTATTTCTTTTAAAAATTCCCTGCTCAGTTTTTCCTAGCTGAGGGAGGGTGCTCCTGTGAATTGTCAGTACAGTGTTTTGTTTCTCATTCCTTCTCTCCCTCAAGAGTTAAATGTTTCTCATTTATTGATTGATTTTTCATTAAGCTATTACCAAAAAAACTCTGAAATAGTTTTTTTTTAGTTTTCCCTTTTCTCTTAAATTTGAAGATTCTTTTAAATAGGCTCAGCCTTGTTTAAGGATCTGCAAACTGTAAAAGAATAACACTTTTCAAGTATATCTGTGTACTAGTGGATGGGCACATCTTAAGGAATCAATTCAAAAATAATCTATCAGAGCAAATACATCTGAGATCTCCTGTGTATTCCAGCCTTTGAAAATGGGCCTGGGAAAAGTGATTCATCCTTTTAACACACTGTGTAACTAGCTAAGTTATATTTCATTGTATTCTGGTGCTAGGAAAATGCTGTGATAATTCCACAGTACTTACCTGCTAAAGTTAAATTGACTCCCAAGATTTAGCTGGGAACAGTAAAGCTAAGCAGATGCCTGCAGGTGCAAAGAGTGACCTAATTATGCTGGATGCTCTTCTTGTCTTAGAGCAAACTGGTTTTTGCTTTTCAGTCTAAATAGTGAAAAGAATGAGTTCTCTTTGATCAGCAGCCTAGTGTTTGTATACACAGGCAAATCTAGATCATATGCAGGTAAGCATGTAACTGCTTTCCCAAATCCAGACTTTCATGCAAAAGCATTACCTACTTGAGAACCCTAGGAAAAGCTTGTGAAGTCAATAGGAGATCCTGGAAGTGCAGTGTTACAGAGTCATCCTTTAAAAAGCATTGATAAATTGCATTGTATTGTTTGCAGCATTACCAAAACCTTAAAAACATCCTTAAATTATTATTCTTTCACTATCTTAATTTAATTTTTTTCAAAAAATTAGTCAGTTCTTAAAACTCACAATTTTTTATTCAGTCTATAAAAGTCTGTCTTGGGGTCCTCTCTTTTTNAGTGTTTTTTGGGGGCCTCTCTTTTTTTTTTTTTTTTTTTTTTTTAATGCAGATTTAGAATCACTAATTAGTAGTAGAATAAAAGCTGGTTGGTTTTGTTTTGTTTTCAGTTCTGTGATGTTCCTTTCCTGATCAGGAAGGTAAAAAATTAAACTTTGAAAGATCTTTTTCTATCTTTTTTTCACTGGAGGCATTGTGAGTGTCTGGGGATTTTTGCTTTGTTGGTTTGCTAGCCTATCCTGTAGCTGAGTTGTTTTTTGGTCTTTAAGGGGCAAAGAATCCCCTTCTTGAGACTAAATTCAACAGTTCATTATGTGGTACTCCCTCTTAGAAGAGAAAGTTTCTAAAAGCTAGATCTATATAGAGAACTTTGACTGCTCTGTGTGACCACAGACTTCATCATATATGCCATGATTCCAGGAAGAGGGAAATGGAAGGCAGGTCCTTAATGTGGTAGTTTTTAATTATTTACAGTGCTGAGTGTTTTTTAATAGGACTTATGTACCTCTGCTCCAGATAATTTCTCCATCTCTTGCCTTCAAAACTCAACAAATAGTGGGGTTCAGCACCAACACTCCTCTTTCCAGCTCATAAACACTGATGATACTTAATTGGAAGATGTGATGGGTATTCAGACTTGACACCTTTTAGTTTCTTTTCTCTCTCCTTTTTTATAATGGACAGTTTTGTTGCCCAAATGGAAACCTATGATTGTTTTACATGTCTCTGCAATGCTAACAAGCTTGAAAAGTAAAATAATATTTAATCCTCTAGTAACAAACTATAACTTTGAAAACGAAGACCACAACTGTTGTATATTTTACTTTGGATTCAGCTGAATATACAACTCCATCCAAAGTGTCTGCCTTAATTTGTAAAGGGTATTACTCTGCTTTTCAGGGCTTTATAGACAAAAAGAAAATTTTTCCTATTTCTCAAGTTCGTACACATCCCTCTCATATACATTCTTTTTCAATTTTTTTTTTTTATTCTCAAAACCCTATAAGGAGAGGATCAGTATCAGCCTCTTACAAATAAGGAAACTGAGGCACAGAGCATGGTAGAGACCACAGTAATCTCTAGCAGGGATGTGCACAGCTGCAGGGGGACCAAAGCTTCCAGAGTCCCATGAAAGTGACCTCAGTAGTGAGCCAGTCTGGGAACTCTTCTTAAGAAGAGCACTCCAGGTTAGCCGGTTTATTCCAATGCTTGCACTGGATTCAGCTGGTTTATTGAACCATTATTTACATGTGGATGCTACACAGCACCTTGGCTGACTGGAAATGATACCTTAGGACTTGATATGGTGTGTTCTGCCAGTTTGGGACAAACATGAATTCATGCAAATATCTATGGAGAAAGCTTATTTAAAAAAAATAAAGAAAAAAAAAGGAAAAAAGGAAATGTGTTTTCCCATGTGGAAGTTAGCCCATTCCCCTAACGCTGCTGTACAGAGTAATTGTTTGCTTTGTATTGCATGACATAGAATATTGTTTCTTTTCCCTGACTCACTGATACTTGAGAGGGGCAATTACAGTAATATATTTACATTTTTAGGGAACTGTAAAAATGTGTCAAACACGAATATTTCACCTGATTGTTAAGGTTCCAAACAGTAGGGTCTGCAGAACAGTCTTGAAATCAGTGTGGCTAATGTGAGATGAGTTTTATGGATCTGTGAAAATAAATAAATAATTCTCAACAGAGCAAAACACATTAATAATTAAAAACAAATACTAGAACATAACTCAGGAGGTGTCACCATATGCAGCTAGTGTGACTCATTCAATAAGTGCCCCTTATTTAGCTTTTTCAACAAAAGCAGCACAAGTTTGAATTTCCCTTCATAAAAGGTAACAATCCAATAATATAAATACAGATCTGGGAAGAGAATAAATAGAGCCCAGAGCAAGCAAGCTTATCTTTACAGCCAAACTGCAGGCACTAGGATGCTCAACAGGCTATTATTTTGTACTAGAACATTTGGGGAGCAGAACAGCAGAACTGAAAGGCAGGTGACTTATTCTCTTTCAAGGCCATTATTTGGATAAGGAAATTTTCTCCTTGCACAAATGCTAACGCCTGCATGCTTGAATTTTGTACCCAATTGACAAGTGTGATGCTTTCAAAGTATTATCATTCCTTGGTGTATTTTCTACATGTTAATTGAGCACTGGTATAAAGGAGAAGAATCTGTGTGCAGTACAGAACTGTTGTTTTGACTAGGTGTAAGCCTATAATTTTTCAGCTGTGTCTGTGCAGTACTTTTAAACACATCCTTAAATGCCTTGTGGGGAAATACAAGCCTGTAGTCTAAAATCACAGTTCTTTTGAGTTATTTTGATAAAAATGGGCATTGAGCTACTATGAAGCAAAAAGAGTAATTGAATGAACAACACTCTGTTAAACTAAAGAGGTTGTGTCAGTATTCTAATTATTGCGGGCAAAACTGATTAACTTGGTCTCACACTCTGGACACATATTTATGCAAATTGCAAGAAAAGGAGAAAGGAATCCTTTCTCTGCAATGAACTCATCAGTGCAGGGAAGCTCGCAGTGGTGGATTAGTCTGGAAAAATTAGGAGTCAGACTTGGCTATATTCTTTAATGGAAATATAATCAGCAATACATCTTGATGAAATGTGCACTGCCATCGCATAATACCCACTTGGAGGTGAGGTAAGGGCTGGAGGCAGTAGTCCAAAACCATTAACATCCCCCAGGGTGAATATAATAGGATGATAAATGCTCACTGGGAAAGGATTCATTTCAGCTTTCAAATGATTTTGAAAGTAGAACAGAAAGTCAGTAATTTTATATCAATTTAGTCAGCCCATACTTTAATTCAGTAATGAAAGACTTTGTGTCCATCCAACTCCAGTGTATTTGTAATGCCTGAGTTAGGTGTTGGCATTATTTTTGTTAGGAAGGTGCCAGGGTAGGAATCCTTCCTGTGTACATCTTGATTCATTCTTCTACAGCACAGCATCAACAGACTGAGTTTCTTTAATGGAACAGAATAGAAAGGCCCAGTCCCTGGACAGATATTTGGGTCAATGGACTTGCCCTGACAGCATCCTTTCTTTTTATTTCTGCCAGGAGTGATAGGGGCTGGGATGGATCAGAAACAAATGTTCATCCTGGATATTTGAAAACCCTAGAGAAGGAAAAAAATGGCTTAACTATTTTGGTTTTTATATGAGGAGGCAGTGCTTTAGCAACTTATTTTTCAGTGAAAAGAAAATAATTATGCAGGATATTTTGAGGTGGTATAGATGCTGGGGAATTTAGTGCTTCAGTTTATCTACCCTTGCTACAGAAATAGGCACCTTTTGGATGACAGCAGAACAAATATTTGATTTTAATTGGATCTCTAAAGTGTCATTAACCCTCAAGGATTAAGTTTTCTGGAATATAGACTGTATAGGTCATATCATAGAGAACGATATAATTGTGTCATTTGATTTTAAACCTGCACACTTTTTAAATCATCCTCCCCATTTTAAGGGATATGAAAGCAGAGAAAAAGTTGTTTCTCTGCTTCTGAATGAATATAAGAAAATCTTATTGCTTTGTCTGAAGTACTGGGCTTTGAGAGAGATATTAAAAAGAAAATTACCTTCTCAAAAGCTATCTAGATAATAAATCAGAGTCTGGTATCTGCACTACTCATAACTGAAAGAATGGGGCATTTTTTGACCTCTGCTTAGTAAAAATATGCTGCTGCAAATGGATCCAAGTTGACAAATATTTTTGTGTGTACAATTAGTCACTTAGATTTCACCTTTCTGTCATTGCCATATTTATTGAGGAGTTTAGTTCTGCAGGACAAGTGCATAATGGACTTTGCAGTGTCTCAGCACACCTGAATCCTTGTAAGAGTAGATGCATCTAACACACTGTTCATTAAGTAGCAGCAAACACAAATCTGGGAGTTCTTACATTTGACTTAGAACAAGATAGAGAAGCTGCTTGAAGTAAGATGTGTAGGAGAGATGGCTCTTGTACTGCTCTCTACCTCTTTAGTTCACTGCCACACTGAAGACAGTCAATAATATTTCTGGTGCATAGTATTTGTATCTTACTAGTACTTAAAGTAGTGTTCTCTCATGGAAATTTAGGCACAACCACAAGCTCAGATTCTCTCTTAATGGTGCTTGTGTGCATCTGGAAGATAGTTAGCTTCTATCAGAGATCTAAGAGTGCTTTAGCATCTGGCTTGGTGTGAACTACAACTCTAAGAGAAACAGTAATGAAATCTTTTTGTATTCAGAGTGGGCATCAAGTGTTGACTCCTAATGTCCGTCATTACAGTATTGGAGGGAAATGCTAAGAGTGAGACAGGATGGAAGCAAGCAAGGGGGTTGAATATAGCAGCTTCCTATATGGATACTTAAGGGTTTTGTATTTGGATATTTGGTGGATAAATGAGAATCCTTCCTAACATTGTAGTATGTGTTGCTCATGTAGCCAAATGTTTTGCAGACTGTCAGGGAGTGAACAACACTGTCTGGTCTGGAAAAGATCAGTGAACTGCCAGGCAATGTGCCAGGCAGGCATGAAGACGTCAGTGTCTGAGGCACGGATAATAAAGGCATGTGGACTGTCTCATCTGAAGGAAAGGCAAATCTTGCTGGTAGTAAAATCCCCCAAGTCAAACATTACCTGAAAGGCCACTGAATCCTAGCCAACTTCAGCTCACCTAAAATATACAAATACCTGGATTAGTTCTGGAGTCTGAGAGCTGAGCCCAAGGAGCCCAAGGATGAATAATCTGAGTGGTAAATCCAGGTGTGCTATGCATTTCCTTCATTTGCTTTGTGATTGTGCACCTTTCTGCTGACATTGCTGGCAGGGCGGTTTTGCCTTTGTGAATTTTGTACTCACTTCTTGAGCTTCCAGAGATCTGAGGGAAAATGGTTGCAGAATAAAATGTATTATCTTCCTTCATGAGGAAGGAATTCTCTTTGTTAGGCATGTCTCTGCTGAAACCTTTTTCAGGAGAAACCTGCTGATGAGATTCAGGACAGTACCAGGAATCCATTTCAAAGGATTTGCTGAGGCCCTGAATCCTGCTATACAACATCCTTTAGTACTGCTACACCAGTTTCCCAACTGGACTAAATACTTGTCTGTGACATGTCAGAGGTGCCTGACAGACTGCCACTGCTAAATTACTCAAGGCAAGTACCTACAATGACCATTCTTTCTGTTCAGTGGTACAGGGAATGTGTTAGCGCTGGCTGAGAAAAATGTCAGACTTGCAGGAGAAGCAGAATCAATTGCCTACAGGTAATGTGTCTTTCATTAAAGAACCTGTGAAAGGAATTGGGTCTCCCTTCAGAATTCCTCTACCACCATTTCCTATTAAGCCTCTTAGAGTTATTCTAGAGACATTCCTCTGGGAGGACTAATTGTGTGTAGATGTAATGGACTATAAATCATTCCTTTTTAGAAGGGTAGATGCGGAGTTGTAAGTGTAGAGTTAAGCTAGCCTTTTTGCTTGCAAAGGACCAAACTTAGCCTCCTCCTGCTCACTTTTCCCAAATTTGGGATATCCAGAATTGTAATTCAAACTTTAGGGCGATATGGGTGTGTAAAGTGACAGTATTTTATTTATCACCGTAGGAGCATAAAAATGGTGTGAGGTAGTACATGATCTGCCTCTGAAGGCAAGGGTAACTTAGGTTCTTGCTAATAGGTTATTTGGGGTGGATTAGAATGAAATAACACTGAGTGATTGGTGATCATAAATATGTATATGTTTTGGTTGCTACGGAAATGAGATATGTAGCTGTTTTTGTTGTTGTGTATAGAAATGTAGTAATATCAAAGCATAAAAGAAAGCAAGGGTATAAGGAAAGAAATGGTATAAGGAAAAGAAAGAAAATGAAAGGATAAGAGGAGATAGCAGAGAGGAAAGAGATCATCACTGTGGATCCAGTGACAAGATTTATGTTTGCAATTTTGATGTCTGTTGGTTGAAGTGGTGCTCACAGTCCTTATCTGTCGGGGGTGGGAGAAGCCCATGAAACACAAAGTTCAGTGGGTTAATGTACACTTAGTTTTACATGGGAACACCCAGCTACCTCCCCTGGGGGGCCAGTTTTACACTGTCTGATGCAACACTGTGAATCACGTGGAATGCTCTGGTGGAAGGCCCCAGAAATAAGTCTGGAGGCACTTCAGGGGTCTTTGATGCTTTATGACCCCTTCTAAGGCATGAGAGCTGTCTCACTGAGCCACTTATGCCCCATCAGAAGGGAGGAACACCTTCAGGCCTACTTATGAATGCCCTGGTGCTTCCCCAGGGGGCACTTTTCCACCGGAGCCAGGTGTGTAAGAAGGGACACTGGCACGATAAAAATCATTATCCCACCTGGCAGGATCTGCCTTTTACTCTTCCCTTATCTGGCTCAGAACCCAGATTGTTGCTAAACAGAGGTTGGTTTGTTGAGGTCATTCTCTGGTGAGGGGTGTTGACCTCCACTGTATTATGCAGATCAGTGGTTTTGCCACCACACATAAAAAAACTCTTCTCCCCCTCTCATCTGAGGGTGCAAACCTGCCCTCAGTAAAGCACCCACTGATATTGCAGATGGCTGAATTTTTGAGTCCTTAACCACTAACATTTCAGTGTCTCTCAGATGTTTACTCATTTGACAAGAGACTATAATAGGAATTGTTGGATAGCCAGCAAGCAGAGAAGTGGCTGATGTGATTAACTGCTTTTGCAAGTGATTTAGGTTATAGAAGTTTGAGAAAGGCATTATTGCTGCTGTGCTCTAGTTATAAAAACTCTTTCAAATTCTCCTTTATTAAAATAAATAAATTCTGAAGAAGAAATAGCTTAATATATCCTTAAGAATGTTTGACAGTTCTATGCTGATTTTCACCTAATGGTGCTTTGCAGCTGTAGCTTTATGGAGCTGGAGATGAGAGCTGGGAGAACTGTGCTGAGGATCAGGCTAGAGAAAATTAAGAGAATGGGATCTTAAACTAAAACTTCCCTAGGCAAGTTTCAGGTCTGAAAATGCTTGCTACCCTAGACTTTACTATGGGAAAAAGAGAGAAAGTTTTCTTTCAACCAGAGTCACTCTGTACCTCTCCAGCCTCATGGACTGGAGGAAAAAAGATAAATTACATCAATTTTATATAGCATTTTAGACTGCAATGGGAATTAATTTTTTGGCTGTTCTGGTTTTAATGGTGGCTTTTTAAAAACTGAAGATAAGCTATTACTCCAACAGAGCCATCCATTCCACGGAAGAGCATTGAGGGAAGAGTTGATCTTCTGGATTGCTAAAATCTGTATCACAAGTACTATTGTAATTTTAAGGTTTGAAACAGGCAAGATACCAAGGAGTGCTGTCTGCTTTTTTTTCACGAATTTAGGCTGAATTTGAATTTCTCCAAATTCAAAACTCCAGAATTTTAATTAGAGACTCTTAATTTCTCCCTCATTGGTCTTAATTTCTGAGCTTTAAAAAGTAGAGGGATTTAAGGATATATATTTTTAAAGTTATTTTTATTGCATTCTGTTAAGCCGACAAGTAAGCATTCAAAGATCTGTATTTACAGATGCTGAATTATCACTCAGAGTAAGGAAGACAGCTGAATTCCCCATACACATTGCTACCAATTTTTGAGTATTGAGGATTAATTTACTATCACTTGCCTTTGTGTTTTAGTCAAGCACTTTTTTAATATATATTAGACTGAAGTGTCATTTTTAAAACAAGAAGCTGTAGAAAAGAGGAAAAAGTCTCTCAGATTAAGAGAAGAAAAGAAGTGTGTGTCACCTTAGACTCACAATCCAGACTTTTGCAGCTCTCCTGTAGTCATGGGCCGGAGTCTAAAATAGAAAAATGGCAACCCAGGAGGAACAAAATTATGCCTTGATGACTCCCCCAAGGATAGTTCGAGCTTTAAGTCAGGGCAAAGAACACTGATTCAAATGCAAGGTGCCATATCTCTCCCTCTTTGTTGTATATTTCTCCTCTGAGGTTCCTCTTGTTTCTGGTTTTGTAAGTGTGCTGCATTTCTTAGCAAAACTGGGCATAAAGACAAAAATAAAAGTGGAAGAGAGATGATGAGTATTTTATGTTAAAGACCAAACTTTGAAGGGAGGATGTCGCTGAGAATGAAAATGTGGGGAGCTGGAGCTCATTTTACCCACTGTAAAATACCTTCTGCAAGGTAATGATGAAAATGCTTTTAACTCCCAGGATGAGGCTGTGAGTCAGCTAAACCCTCCTGTTCTGATCTAATAGGTCTATTGTCATTTTTGGCTGGGAGCCAGCTGTTCCCCATAGAAGGCCCAAATTTCTCTTTCTTCAGCAGCTGGGTGCAGCTTGACAAGCAATGGTGACACGGTGTGAGTGTGGGGCCAGTGTGGTGATGCAGAGCAAACGAGTCCATCAGGGTTTATTTGCTCGAGTTTTTTTCCAAAGGACAGTCACTTTAAAATGTGTTCCATTTCTAATTATGTGGCCTAAAAGATTGAAGCCATGTAATCAAAATATTATCTTAATTACACTAATTACAGACCCTTATACTGAGAGAAATCTCAGGATATTTCTAGTGTGAGCAGCTAATTAAGGTCTAGTAGAATAATGACAGCCTAATTGCTTATGTTTGTGTGGAGGTATCAATTTAGAAAAAAACTTGTATATAACCTGCTATAATATGGTAAAAATAGTCATATCCTTAAGTGGTCTTAAGATAAAATTACAGATTTTAAATTGGTTTATTATCATCAGCCATCAAGGAAAGTATCTTTAACTTAGGATTCTTTATTGAGAACTACATTTGATAGTGTGCTTCTAGATCAATATGAGGTACTTGATTTGTAAAATAGGATAAATAAATGTACCTATTTAATATTACAATTAAATAATTGAATACTGTTTATTTATCACTTGAAAAGCTACCCTGCAGTTTAAAGTTTTTGCTCAAGAATTAGTTTTGAAACCTTGGTAAGGCAGTCAATGAAGACAGATCTCTGATGACTTGTGGGAATTGAGTTTAATCATGTCAGATCTTTTGAGAGGAAGGTTTGTTAATGCTCTCTTTATGCTACAGGGTACACAAAAACTTAAAGAGTCAAGATAAACCTTGCTGGAAAGGACATATCAAAAGGAACATGTGATAAGGAGATAGGGAATTTGGTTTCCCTCAGACATCTGTCTTAGGCTTCATATATCTGTCAGGAGCAAGTTTCCCAAATTGCAGGAGGAGCTGCTGGGTCACTGCCTGCTGGTCGTCAGGCCCAAAGATTCTGTTCATGCTTAAAGGCAAAATTAATTCAGAATTTTGACTTAAAGACCACATCAAAATTTTTCTTTGGTTTAGAGGAAGATAAGCTTGAATTTTATTTTACTTTAATTACTACTTTAAAGCTAAATACTTAATAAATATTTTAATAATTACAAAATACTTACTCCAAAGCTAAATACTTTCACTTTAAGCTGCGGTCCAAATGTAAATTTAGTTAGAGGATGAATGCTGAGAGTTTTGGTTAAAACAAGCTGTTTAAGACCTGGCAGTGTCTGAATGAAATGGTCTGTGGCTCTTTTAGTCACGGTGACGAGATAAGCAGTTGCTGGAATTTTGGCTGACAGGAATTTTTGGGCTCTGGAGCCATCCCTAGGCTTGAATTTCTGAGTTCAGCCTCTCCTGAGAAGCCCAGGGGTGACATTTTGGTTCAGCTGTGGCACTGATTCTGCTCTGAGCAGAGCCAGGGACCCCAGCCCATCTGCTTTGGCTGGGCTCCTGGGGCACCAGCTCGAGGATCTTCAAGGACTGTCCCTGTCTGGGGGAAACTGTGTCTGGATGAACCCCTCTGGCAGCCTGGTTCCTCTGCCCTGCACCCTCCCAGCAGGGGTTGCAAAGCCTGTGTTGAAAACATCTCTCTGCTTACTGCTTGAGGAGGGTGTGTGGGGAGGAGTCTACTGCCCACCAGACTTGGAGGGAACTTCTTCAAAAAGGGCCTGCATTGTCTTGGAGCAAAAGTTTATGCTGTGCCCTCAGCTGCTCAGGCATGCACAGCCTTAAAA
>VWYP01001107.1:2872-29533 GCA_013400435.1 Pycnonotus jocosus | reverse complement strand
AAAAAAAAAAAAAAGTCTTACAATTCTACACTGTGAAATAACCTATTTTCTGGGAAGATTAATACAAGACAGGCAAGGCCTCTCCTGCCACAAACTGAGAATACTGCCTATCCAGCTCTGCTTTCTTCTTATGTCTGCAGGAGATTCTGTTAATTTCCATGATGAAGTTGTTTAACAAAGTCATTTTGATCGCTAGAAATCAATGCTTACCACTAGACCATTAGAGATTCTTACAGATTAGCATAAACTTTGAGAATATCCATGGCAGCTCTTGGGTGCTGTATACATGGATGAAAATCACCTACAGAATCATAGAATGGTTTGAGTGGAAAGGAACCTTTGAAGGCCATCTAGTCCAAATTTCCTGCAATGAGCAAGGTCACCTTCCACTAGATCAGGCTGATCAGAGCCCTGTCCAACCTGACCAGAAATGTTACCAGGAAAGGGGCATCTACCACCTCTCTGGGAAACCTGTTTTGGTGTTTCACCACTCTCATTGTAAGAAATCACTTTATAACTAATCTAAATCAACCTCCTTCAGTTTCAAATCACCATCCCACTTTCCATCACAACAGGCCCTGCTAAAAAGTCTGTCCCTGTCTTTCCTGTAGGATCCCTTCAAGTGCTGGAAGGTCTCATAAGGTGTCCTCAGAACCTTCTGTTCTCCAGACTGGACAACCCCAACTCTCCAAGCCTTTTGTCATCTCTATGAGGTATTATTCTCCAGAACTGTTGAGCATTGGTGAGAATGACTGGGTTTTCCCTTTCAAAGGATGTAGCCCTGAAAATGATAGCAAATACTTGGCATCTCTTTTGTGTAGGGAAGAAATCAGGAACGAAGGGGTTTTTCATGAATTTTCAAATTATATTTCAAAGAGGTCCTTGTTCTGTTTCTTTCATGAACACGTTACTCCCATTTGTGATTGTAAGACTACAGGTCACTCATTATTTCTGAATTATTATCAGTAGATATCACATGGTTTGGAATAAGCATTCACTCTGAAGCCCAGCTGGGCATGCAAACTTTCAGGCCAGCAGCAGCAGATGATGAAGCCATTTGATATCTGTTTGACAACTCAGGGCAGCCGTCATGCTGGGGAAGAGGGGCTTTTCATCGTAAGGAACTCTGTGCACCAGCCTTCCCAAAGCTTTAGTCTCAGCTCCATTAACACAGAAGTACTCCATTCAACACCACATGTTCCAGGAATTCCATCTTCACCTTTCCCCGCATTTTGTGTAGATTCGGTTGTATTTCTGACCTTGCAGTTGAACCAAACCTACTCACACACCATCATCATTGATAGCAATATTCCTTTTGAAATACTTCAGAGCCTGTTTTCAGGTTCAATTTTGTGTCTCTTGGACATAGTCTTGTCGAGTGTCATATCTTCCACCCTGAGAACAATTCAAAGCTCAGCCCTTAACTTCAGCTTAATCCTTAGCATCATCTTTCTTCATTGTCATTGTCTCCATATGTGATGTTTCCCTTCCTTCCTACAACACCTTTCATTACTTTCCAAGATCATACCTGTCTTAAGGGAAAACTGTAGCCATTTTTCTTTGATTTCTTAGACAAACTAGCAATAAAAGCACAGGCTGTGAGCTGGATACCTTCAGGCTTGATTAGATTTCAAACACAAAATTTTTTTAGAATAGCTGCTGGAGGAAACAATAGAAGCTGCAGAGGTAAAGGAACAAATTGTTCTGATAACATATTTAAAAGTACGGTGAGAGTGCCTGTGAATATAAAAACAAACAAAGCCCTGCAGCCTTCTTTTGCAATGTCTACATCAAGTCTTCTTTCTGAGATTGTGTCTTTCAACTATTCTCAGTCCCTCTATTTATATACAAAACAACCAAAACTGTTCTTGTCAAGTGTAGAGCTTACCTCTATATATAGTGGTGTTATTTTGGGACTTCATGGATTTTAGTATTCACAGAAACAGTTTATTCTTCTCCAGCATCTTTCTAGATGAGAAAGTGTGAGTGTAAAATTATCAGTGGATAGAACTTCAGCTGTGAAGGACCTCGAATTGACTTGAATGCTGGGTTAACATCCAATCTTTCACACATAATTCAGGCTGTCTTGGTAGTGTGATGGTTCCTTGAGGATACATCCTTGGTTGTAACTGACACACACAGTTGTCACTTACATACTCAGCTTCTCATAATAGAAAGGCAATAGAACATTTTGGAAGTCCTCTGGTGTTAATCTTCTCATCTTACTGAAGTTGCATTTTTTTCCATGACTGAAATGAACTTCAGGAATGTGAAGAGTAGAGTCATTATTTGAGAGTCTTCCTGTCACCCTACAGCTCCATTTGCCGTGTGCATTCCTCTGCTGTAATTTGGCGGGTCCTTGTGGATGATATGCCTGGTCTTTGTTCTTGGGAAAGAAGTCATCAGGAAGCAAATTGCCAGAGTTGTTCTTACAGCCACAGTCATGTTGCTGTTCACTCCTGAAGGACTGCACGAGAGAGCTGTGACCTGAGTGAGCTTCCTTGCAGGCTGGACCCAGAACACATTCCCCAAGCATGCATTTTGTACAAAAAATGGGAAAGTTTTTCAGAGCCATGTAGGACATTGTAGTGGCCATCTGAGATCCATGGTCTCTGCTCTATGATGTGCTCCTGATAAAGTAAAACAGATAGTGATGCTTTTAGTTGCTATTGCTGGTAATTGGAAACCTGGGTAAGCCTGCAGTAAATAAAAGGTTAAATAGTGACATTCAAAGGAAGACTGTAAGGAGATAACTGTTGTTAGTCCACTTTGAATGAGCCTTTCTCACTTCATAGTATTTCAGTGAGAGGCTCAGCAATATTGGCAATGTGTTTAATACCATGTCTTTTAAGTTTTTTCTTAATACTCTAAATGCATAATTACGACAACTGAAATTATTCATCCAGTTTAATTTTGTCTGTTTTAATACACTGGAGATTTTATTATTTGCTTGCCCTCACACTTGTCTAATTTAAAAGTTACAGATAACTGAGTATTTCTGTGTTTATGGTCTCTACTGTTGGGGGATGCCAGTTCTCACATTCTGTAAAATTTTAATAAAGGAATTTAAGATGAAGCTTGTTATTAAGTGTGGGATGAATCCTGCTATTAATATCAGTATTATGTTACTTTTGCCAAGAAAATTCAAGTCAATAAACCTGAAAAGTACGCAGGAAATGACTAACAGATAAGCATGGAGTTGTTGAAAAGAAATTTTGTCAAAACAATCTAATTTTCCTCTCAAAATCTCCCAGGGTAAGAGGCATTATGGTTAGAAAAGAAGTGGTGGATGCCATGGACCCTGACTTTGCTCAGGCTTTGTACACTGTTCTGTATGACAGTCTCATTAGCAGACTTGGGAAACATAATGTGGAAGAAATTAATAAGGGGAGGATGCAAGGCTGTTTTGAAAATTTTTGAGCACTGTTGGTGATCAGCTGTCAAAATGAAAGAAAGAACGGACTGGGATTCTGCAAGGATCTGACTAGGCTCTAATACAACTCAACATACTTATTGATGACCTTGGGGATGGAATAGCCTGTGTGTTATCAGATTTGAAGCCAGGATGGACTGCAAGAATGACAGAAGAGAAGGTCAAAATTGAAAACATTCTCTGCAAAATGGAGAAGCTGGCTGTAACAAATAGATGCTACTCAAGAGGGAGAAATTTCATTGTAGAAAAATGAATGATCTATCCTACAGCATGATCTTGGAGGGGTTCACAAGCTGAGAGGCAATCAACAGTTATGCTGATGAGGAGAAGGCAAACAACTACAGTGGTGTATAATGAGAGTTGCATGTTGTCTACTCAGCACTCGTAGGGTCCTGAAGTACAGGAAGGCTTCAGGTAGACATCAGGAAAACTATTTTTGCCATGCAGATGTTTTGCACTAAAACAGATTTCCTGCACAAGTTATGGCAGACAGTAAGAGATTTTGTAAGTAGGAAGCAGAAGGAGCTGCCAATAGGGTGGGGGATGGACTTAGCAAGGATCCTGTCATCTGTCCTGCTCTCCTGTCTGCTTCTAGCACCTCTAAGGAAAGCCTGCAAGAATCAGCTAACTGGATCAGGGGCAAGGCTCATCAGGCTCATAAGCTGCATGAAACTTGTGCCACAATTGCCCCAAATATATGTTTTACCTCAGTCTACTGATCATGGAGATTCCCAAGGCTGGAGTAAAAAAGATCATCCAAAGTTTTGTAGGAAATACCATATGCTGACAGTTCATGCATTCATGGTGACAAAAACATGACTGAAGAAATGCCCTAAAATGAATCCTGTAATGTTTCAAATGCTTGTTGTAAATGCAGTGATAGCATAATTGGAGATTTAAGAATTGAAAAGATGAATTCATGGCAAATTAGGTATATATCACAAACTCAAATTTCTTGAGTTGTGTAGTCAAGTAGGTATCTGATGAAAGAGGGATCTTCTCTCCCTAATTCTAAATTAAATACTGACATTACTTGATCATCTAATATCACTAAATGATATACAGGGCCAATATATTACTCTTTGAATTTTATTTGCTTATTGAAAGTCCACTCTCTTTTACAGTGACTTTTTATTGCATTATTAGAACTATGCATCACATGTGTTTTCCATAAGAATGTAATTGTAATTATTCTTAGGAAAGAAACTATAACAAAACACACATAATGCAAAGTTTATGCTCTGTGATTTCAGCTGTTGACGTTGGAGTTGCTCTTGGTTGTAGAGCTATATAAAGTCTGTATTCTGGTGATGGTGGTAGAAAATGCACCCCAGCACCCTCTTACTGTGAATGATAAGAGAAACATCCCCTTCTTTCTCACTCTCAAAATGCCTCTTAGTCTGGAGTGCAGATCATCACAGTGGCCTGGCTGTGCTCACCCTTGCTTTGGTGTCTGCAAGTGGATTGGGGTTTAGCTCTCTCCTAGAATAAAAATAACTCTCCATGACCGCAGGAATGGCAGAATCAAGGGCATTTTAATTAACTGATAACAAACAAATCCAAAAGGAAAACCAACCAATGCACTTGAGAGCATGATATAGTATAGCAGAATCATAGAATATTTACTACAGGTGAGAATAATGAGCAGAATACCTTTAGTCCCACAGCAGAGTGTTTTGAAAGTTGTGGAAAAGGAGAAAGTTCCATGATTTTTTACTATTGCTTTGACAATGTATAGATCAGGATTTTAGGATTTCTGCACCACGCTTATAAAACCCTGTTGACTTTTGAGGCTAAAAAATTAGCAGAAGAATTTTCTGCAGCTTCTGAATAGGCTGAAACAGTTTTAAGTATATACAAAAGATATACTGACTTAAAAATTAGAAACTTTTCTCTAGAGTATGACTTCACCTTTAATCTCATTTTTAAAATTTGGTTTGTTTGTTGTTTTTTTTTTTTTAATTTGTGTTCCTTTAAAAACAGGGGTTATTTTTGGTACCACCTCATTGGCCTGTCTATGCCTGGCATATAACACAGTTGATTCTATATGTGACTAATGAACACCAATTATTCTCCTGGATAACTGTGACATATTTATGGAGGAGACTTTAATTTCTTGATTGCTTGCCCTTGAAATTAGCACAAGCAGACGGGCCTGAGCAAATAGTGAGGCTGACATGAGGTAAAAGAAGAGACCTCTAATGCAGTCAGTAGCATGTAGTCTGTGAGAAACTATTTTCTTGATTGAAATAATTTATTTCTCTTTCCAGTAAATTTCACTCTCTTATATATCATGGTTAGCTGATGTGAGGAGGATACCAGCTTAGTTATTTAACATCTGAAATTTGGTAGCTGGAATGATAAGGCTGTAAGGTAAATTACTGTCTAGTATCAAAAAAAGGATTTCACTTAATTATAAACTGAAGTAGAAACTTCTTGTGGACTTTCTTCATAGTTATGGATAAATTGTTAATTGCCCATATCCCTGAGTATGAGGGAAGAAGATAGTGTAAACTTTTAATTTTGGAGTCAAAGTAAATTTTAAGTTGTCTTTGTTTCAGAAATACCTTGTGTATAGGTTACACTACCTTCAGCCGACCCAAATATCAACAACTTCCAGCTTTGTATGTGAAGTAATTCAGCACCAAATGTCATCTGCCCTCTGTGTCATACAAAGAGGGAGTTGATTGGGGATTTGGGGGAGGGAGAGCAGTTCTGTAATAGCTGTGATTTTGTAGAGGCTGTTACTTGGTGCTGGCTGTTTGACTGCCTCATACTTGCACCTTCTTCTGACAGTTCTTCCAGGAGGTGTGGCACAGGAAAAAAGCAGCCTCTTGTTGGCAGAGATAGTCTGACCTCATTACTGGGGCAGACAGGTGTATTCTTTAATCACAGCCTTAAAGCCTCAGGAAACCCTGGACTTTTTCCAAGATCAGCTGGGATTAGCCTAGCCCTTTGATGTTGCTGTAGATGTCCCATGGAGACTCCAGTGGGAGAGGGTGAGTGAATGCTGACTGGCTACAGCCCTGGATGTCTTAGGAGAGACATCTGTGAGAATGATTTGTGTGGGAGAAATTGGACCAAGAAGGAAAACTGTTTCACGCTAATTGCAATTTCCAGTGGTAAACCTGGAGTTGAGCTGCCACTGACAGGCTCTTAAACTAATTAACCAAACAGTCCAGTACCCCATGCTGTGTAATGTTACACAACTATGCATAAACAACTCTGCTGAAGAGTTATTCCAGCCCCAAACTTCCAACAGGCTCTGCTGAAGTTAAACAGGCTGTTTGAAGTGTCACAATGATCTGCAGTCCTCCTGTCTGATGCACTACATGCTTGACTCTAATTAACAGTAATCAAATAAGGAAAACCCTAATCAGCATTCAGCAGCTATAACCCTCAGCTTAGCAGAGAGAAAACATAATTTCAGAAGAAAAATAAACACGTGGTATCGTGTGGATCTATAATAAATCCTTTTAAGTGGCTTTGTGAAAAACATGTATTGTTGTAATATGCCATTAAACAATGAACTAAGGCCATAGGGGATAGAAAGAAGGGGCTGGGGAGGAAGGAAATCCCATGGTATCCAGAGTTGTCTTCCATTGAGTTCTTTTTTTGGAATGTAAGCAGTATTTTTCATCTCTCTTGACTCTGGACATACAAAATATCAGTTATCCTGCACTCTTCAGAAATGCAGGCAAAATGTTATTTTATAAAGAATTATCATCCTCTTTTTAAAAATGCTACCATACAGAGCTCATTGCAGTCTGTAAAGACTCATGATTTAGTGATGGGGACTTAGGAGGAGGGTTCACACACATATCAGTAGCCCACATCAGGATTTGATCTATATGCTCTGCTTCTCACCTTCATAGGATCTTAAGGAGCCTTTTAAAACTTTTCAGGGTGGTAGAAAAGTGGTCTATTAGATAATGTTCATCACTGGACACAAGCTTTGGGCCATGAGTCCCTGTATCTTTATCCTATACTGCTTTTTGATGCATGAAGAGTGCCCAGAGAAGAGAAAGATTCTTAGGTGAGGCCTATGGTCACTACAGTTACCTGGAAGCTTCCTATGATCTAGAAGATAGAGATGCTTTCAGGAAATCATTTTCTTCTTTGAATGGCTGTAGATAATGATTTCCTAACTTGACTGGGCATCCAAAGAACATGGCCTTTGATCGCCAGTTGTTCATTCCGTGCCCACAGGTCTATACTCTTTTTACTGAATAATTGTTTTGCATCAATTCCTTCCAACCCACTCTCAAAAAGACATTGCAGATGCTTAGCTTCAAGTTCGTTTTCTCCTTTCCCTGTGTTCCCAAGGACATAAATGGATGCTCAGTGACTGAAGGCCTTTATTTCCTCTTAAGTACCATGGGCTTGTGCATAACTGTAAGCAATTTCTCTCCTGACTGTGCAATTTCCCTTGGTGATGTTTAAAGGAACATTTTTAAATTCTATTTTTAAACTGTTAGAAATAGCTCTCCAGAGCTTCCACTGCTGAATACTAATAACTTTTTATATTAGCATAAAAGGATATCTTTATCAAGATCACCATTTTAGGGGGAAATGGTAGTATATGCATCTCAAGAGGCATGGGGAAGCTGCTCTTAGGCTTATGGAGGTTTTTGTCCTTTTTTCAGCTTCCACGTAAATGTTAAATTAAATTAATTGTACCAAAGGAGCTGTGGTGAGTTTTTGCTAATGTGCATGCAAGTCTTATCAGAGGGTGTTAGAGAATGCTGATTTCTCCCAGATGCATGTAATTTTAACACCTGCTCCTCCTGAAACTTAGATTACTTTGTCCTAGGACTATTTATAACTGAAGCTGTTGTTGGTGACTTTGGTATTTTTACGTGAGCCCATATGGCTGCGAGGAATTGAAGGGAGATGTACATAATGAAAGAAAGGGCAAATAACGGTCTGGAAAACCCAGACTGCTGTTCAATATGTCTGAAAATCGTGTAGCAACAGGCAGAGTGCAATTAAATCATCTTGGCTTTGTGTAGGAAAAGGATTTGCAGCCACTGACTTGCCCCTCAAAATCAGCTGTCTTGTTTACCTCAAGCATACAACTCATTGAATAAAACCTAAGGAGATCTTGGTAGGCCAATATGTATCCTTCATCCATAAAAGCTGAGTAGTCCTGTCACACAGGAGCCCTGGGAGCTGTACCTGGGGTGACCTTTTCCCACACTGTGTTGCACATGCATTATGAATCTCCAGCTAAATCCAAGCACGACTGACTAGGGAGGAAATGCTTCTTCTGTCATTCAATCCTGCCCTTGCTTTCAGGATTCCTTTAGAAACGTGTCTTGTACAGTGAGCTGCAGAAGTTAGGGGAATGAGTTGAAGCTGCCAATATGTTTGGAATATTTGAAGAAATATTTATTTTGCAGGTACATTACAGGCAGGATATTGTCAAACACTGCATTTTTCTGGGAATCTGTAGGACTTAAATACATTCATTATTGCTTCTCCTTCATCACACCACTCGACATTTTAAGATTTGGAAAAAAAGTGAAAACTAATCCGCACATACAGCAATATTTTTTGCTTTTTAAATTTCTCACCCTGCAACCCAGGTGCCTAATGTTTCTAGTCTGCAAGATTTCACTGTGGTTTGAGATGTATCTGATGTGTGGTGTGGCCCCAAGGAGGAGCTGAGGCTCCTGTGAGTGCCACCTGCCCGTCACTGGTGTTTCACTGCCTAGCAGCAGAGCAGATTGCCAGCGTCTCCTCGTCTCTTGGGTTTGCGCCCTGGTTGAAATGGATAGAGTTTGAAGGTAACAGCACCCAGCTATGAAGAGTGTTGGCACAGCAGAGGCTGCACAGCAAGCACTGCTGCGTTACCCAGGCGTGCTGTGCTGCCCTGGGATGGGGCATCAGCTGGATACAGCCACTGCTGCTGCCACCACTGACAAGCTGTCAAACATCATGAGCCAGCACACGGTGCTTCTGATCTATGAATCCTTTCACTTGAACAAAAGAACATTCAGTGTACAGTACCTCTCATCACAAATTTTTATGAAGCAGCATGAGGTTCTAGGCTGGACAGGGCTCAGGAGTGAGAAATAGGGCATTATGGGGTTTTTTCATCTGTTTCTGTCTTTTTTTCTCCTTTATGCTGGAGTAATACATTTCCTCAGAGACTAAATATACAATTACTATTTGTACAGACCTTTCAAAGTTGAAAGATTGAAATTGGTATGTAAATATCATATAGTATTGTTGCATTAATTCATGACTAAAATGGATGTTTTAGCCAAATTTTAGTTTTAATTTTTATGAATGAGGTTTTAGGTTCCCAGATCTGGAAAACACTTAAACACTATAGCAGCCAGATTCTATAGTGCAATATTACCCCTATGATAATATTTTAATGAATTAAAGTAAATCCAAGACTTCTCTTCTAACACCTTAGCTTCCCTTAATTTTTCAGTAAGTATTTCATTCTATGGTTTCTAATATTCATAGATTAATATGGGAAAAGACCTAAGACCAACACCTTTTAAAATTAAAAATGAACACATTTAAACATACCTCTTAAAAGTGTGCATCCTATTCTTTCTCTGTTTTCCTCTCTATTATCTTTATTCCCTAATTCTTTTAGTGCACTACAAACATTTATTTGGTCTTTGAGAACTGGGAAAACATAGAATTGTTTCTTTCCCCAGTGGAGAAAGAGTGCATGTTTTAATTTTCACTCTTAATTTTACCTGTCTCTGCTGCTTTTGGCCACAGATACTTTTTCATTGCTCTTTATTGTTGTATGCTGTAGTCAGTGATAACATAAATTGCTTCTTTCATTGATATTTTAACATGACTGCGTGAATCATTCAAGTTTTTAAAAAAAATCAATAGCTGCCACTATAATTCATATTTTCTTACAGATTAGAATTATATAAATACTGTGTTCTTAGCTGACTGCTGATCATGCTAACCTTACTTCCTACTGCAGAAATTTTAGGATCACAGCCTCCTTATTCTTTGTCCACTGGTAATGCAGAGCATGAAGCATCTTGGGAGGGTAAATCAATATTTCTGAAATTTTGAACAAACTCCTGGAATTGTTTCTTTTAGCTGTATAACAAGCTTGAAACACTTGCTTCTGAGAAGAATCTCCTTAAAGCCAGGCCAGTCCAGGCACCTGTGCCACTTCTCTCAGCTTTTGTGGGAGTGTCTCTTGTGGCACCTCAGACTTCTTGTTTTGCTGGAGTCGGAGAGCCCTGATCCTTGGGGGGTGTCTCTGAATCACCGAGCTTTCATGAGCATAGGTTGATCAGACACTTCATCCTCGGAGCTGCAGTATTTTGGAGCACACCTCCATGCTTTAAGTTTGATAAATGTCAGGTTAAAATAAATCTGCTACTCAGCTTGCATCTACCCCAAATTCTTCCACAGTGTTGGTGTGTTTCTGGCAAAGCAGCAGTGAAATGTCCCTGGCCAATTGCTACAGAAGACAATATTTTCCGGTGTAATAGTGCGATAGGGTTATTGTGCACACAGTAAGTCTAAACTTCTACCATGTTTCTTCCACATTTTTCTTTCTTGGGTTTTTTTGGGTTTTTTTTTGTTTTTTTTTACTCTGGAGAGACTGCCTCTGAGAATAAGGATGTTGTTTCAGTCTCTTTTCTGCTAAGGCTTGCCACAAGGGCAAAAATACTGCGTGTGATGTACTGTCTCTGTTCCACAGAGGATGAGTAAACTTTCTCCTGTGTTTCATATGGGCCATTGACACATTTTAAAATGAAACTCAAACACTGAATCAAAAAAGATTCTACTTAAAGAGGCAGGATTATTTTGCATTGGTCTTAAACACATTCCAGACTTTGTTTTGAAGTCAATTTGATTAAATAGTGATATTTCCTTAATACCTTTTGTTTGATCTGATGTAAACATATTGTAACTGGATAAATTCTGTAACTGCTAGTAAGATTGTGTTTTGATTAACAGTTTAGATTCCATGTTTATTTTATTTCTTTTTTTTCTCAGTCAAGATCCTTAATCCATAGTAACATCTGATCTCTTAAGAACTTGACAAGGAACGTTTAGGTGAAGGATAAATTTCTACCTTCAACATCATAATGGAGATTAATTTTTCTTAGCATCACATTTTAGGTCTACTAAAAGATGTCAAAATGTCTGCACTTCAGAATGAAAGTGCCTATTTTATCAGGATAAAAGATAGTGTACATGCAGTAGTGCTTTTAGATTTTAGAAATGTCACTGTATTTTTATTGTGAATTATCATGGGCATTGACAGACTTGATGTTGAGAGTTAGAAACCAAGGTATTAGAGGGGAGAATGTGTCTAAATGAGATGATGTAGTCTTAAAATGTGAGTAATTACATGGTAAATTGAGAAGGCTCCAAGTAATTCAGTTCAAACTAAGACTCTTCCAAACTGTGATTATTTTAAAACTGAGCTAAGTATTTTGTTTACTTATTTTAAGGTGTATTTGTGTGACAATCTGCCTGCATATATTACTCTTGGTTATTGCAGAACAAAGAGCATCAACCATGTTGACACGTAGGTACACTTGGGTCATTTAAAATCCCTCAAATGATTTTTGTAGCTGTGTATATTGTGTACAATTTCCAACCACAGATTAAGGTACCCAAAGTGTCATATGAGTGCCTCCAGCTGTTGTGTTTCCAGAACCACAACAGGGATGGAGAAGTGAACCAGCCATGATCTGCTTCCCCTCTCCTACTTTGCTAACTTGCCCACTGACTATTGAAATCAACAGTCAGTGCCAGAGATCCATTTATTTTTTTGGTGGAAAACATATGTTGTTAAACAGTCCTTTTCTGTATAGTTCTGCTCTCATTTCAATACATGTCTTAGAAAGAAAAACTATACAGTATGGTTCAGTTCTATGTGAAATATCATTATAACAGGAAAGCAAACTTACCCACTTGGCTTCCAATGTAATTTTTTTGTTTAAAAGGCATGCTTGGATAGTAATCAAAATTTTTATCAGTAGCCTGGATGCTAAGGGATCCAGAGAATATTGGTTTAATCAAATGAGCACACTGCTGAATAATTTAGAAAACTTAATTGTTTTCTGGGCTTGTTGCATATTGTTACTCAAAGATCCAGTTTCTGAGAAGACAACTGTTAAAGGAAGCAATGTAGAATGAAGACAATTTGATTTTTTTTTTTTTTGCCAGTTCTTTCAAAAAAACTATAACAGAGAGGGTACCATGAACTGAAAAACTTTTCTATCAAACCAAATCCTAAGGATTAAGAAGGAAGAAAAAATAAAGGTGAAGGAGGGAAGGAGAGAACTTTTAAAGGAGACAAGGGATCCAAAATAGAAATGCCTGTAGAAGAGGAATCCCCGCAGAAGAGAGTTGATGGCATTTTGCAATTAAGCCTGAAGGGAATGTATGTTTAGCAGCATCTAATACACTTTAGTTGGCTGCAGCTAATGGCCCTCTTGGCTATAAGTTTCCCAAAACAATGAAGAACAAAATTCTTCAAATAAAACATACTGTGTGTCCCTGGCAGGTTAAACTCCCTCTTGATAGCAATTCTGATGTAAAACTCTGCTCATAGGATTATTTGTGTGACAGCTGTCACAAGAGCTCCTCAAAGACATTAAGACACTGCGCCAGATTTGTCTCTATCAGAGTATGAACACTTTTTCCACTTCATCTGACCTACAGGTCAGAGAGCAGAGGTGCTTTCTGTGCTAGCTAGATCTGCTGTTCACTGGGGAAATGGGTTCTGCCAGGGAATATAACTCGCTGAGGTTTTTGCCGGCACACAATGGAAATTTGAGAAGGGAGAACTGCAACTGTAAATTGACTGCACAGGGAGTCTTACAGAGGTAACTTTGGGTGATATTTAGGCATGTGACAAAGCTCTTAGACTTCCAAATTTCCAAAATTTCAGTGGTTTCTGTAAAGCATGTGAGCCAGATTCAGAATCACTCTGCTCTGGACCAAAGCATTATTTCAGATAAAATGGGGCTGATAAAGTGCTAAACTGACCTAACAGAGAATAGAACCATTTTTTTTTTTTTCCTCACGGGTCTGCTAAACTCTGATCTGCTTGAACTTTAACAAGCTTATTGAGTTTAATGTAGTTTTATTGAGCTCCAGTTGTTTTCTGTGATTGTTTTCTCTGTCTTCTCATCAGGCGTTTACAAAAACTTAAAGCAGTTAGTTCTGTTCAGGCCTTAAATATTAAAGAGGTATCAGTACTTCTCATTTGATTTGCTAAGCACAACAAGACAAAATACTTCTGGAAGTAATCATAGTCCTTAAAATGTTCCTTTCATCTGGCATTAGGGAACTGGAGGTGTTATGTTTGTGTTTACCTAGCTCTGTGTCTCTCCTTGGCTGATAACAAGCTTCTCTTTGACACTTGGAATAGCTGATTTTTCAATCCTTGCAATTTTAGCGTAAAGGTAGATCACTGAGAGCCAGGAGGCTGAATTTGGCAAGGTGCATATGATGTAAACGGGCAGGCAATTCTCTTGGCTTGGCTTTATGGCTTTGCAGCTGCCCTGCCCTCACCCTCCCAGGCTGTGCAGCAGGGCAGGACTGTGCTGTCCCAACCCTGCTGTGACACCAAGGGCCCAGGAGCATCCTGCAGCTCCATGAGCATCATGTTTGCTCTCAAGGAGTAGCTACACATCATTGCCTGCACCGTTTTTAACAGGACACTTGGAAACACGTTCTCACATCTGTCTCTGCTTGTTTGGTTGGTTCTGGTACTTTTTGCTTTCTGGATGAAGGAAGAGTAATCATGAGATGACAGGCCTGGCATGTTTACAGACCAGTTTGGTTTTTCCCAACAGCATATTCTGGATTCTAGGTGTGTTCTCAACATTCAATTCTCTTCTACCTAAGGTGCAGTGCCATGGCGCCATCAGGTTGCCTCTCATACAGCCTGTTTCTTACTGCTATTTGGAAGACCTCTCATGCATTATGCATATTTTGTTTATTGGTTTAAAGTTCTTTAGCAACTTATTTATTGAAAAAGAAAGAAAAAACAAAAGAGAAAAAACACCCCAAGACCCAACAACAAACCACCACTAAAAAACCCCAAGTTTCCCTAACACCTGCTACACTGATGTTTTGTTTCTGTGTCAGACTCAGGTCCTGGAACTAGCACTCTGTGTTAATTAGAGCATTAAAGACTTTCTGATTTTTTTTTCTCTGCTTCATAAAACACATGATTGATTACAGAAGACTCTGACACACAGAAATGGCTGGAAAAAGTTTAGTTGCTGCTTTTGGAGCCAGATCTAAAACCTCATGTGTAATGCTGAGAGTCAGCAGGATTTTCCAGATTTGCCAACTGTAGGGTTACCAGAAGGGTGGGGGAGGAAATCTACTATCTGCATAAAAGCAATTGTAGAAATGTTGCAGGCTGTAGAAACAGTTTTCAGGATTACTATAAAATAATCTGGAGTACATAAAATGGGTGGACCCTTCAAGGAAAAGCTATGTATCAGATGATTGGTGCCACATTGCTCTCAGTTGTGTCATGGCCATTTGAAGAATCACTTTGCTCCATGAATATCATGATAGTTAACTACTGTGCAACAGCTGTCAAAATGCATATTGATGAAAAAGGACACATTCCCCAAGATTGTCAGATCCCCTCTTGCTTTTTTACAGGAAGTCCATTAATTTTTAATTGATGATTTTGACTTCTAATCAGTGTGGCACTTAATTATAAAGATGCCACATAGAGTTACCAAGATGCCATTTTTCATGTTCCCTGGCTTGTTCCTTGGCTCAGTTAAACTCCTGCTAGGATTGCTCAGTGTGTATTTACAACTACTATGATTGCAAAATGGGCATAATTTTTCATCAGCTGTTGTACCAGTTCTCTCCAAGACAAATTACACGCCAAAATGTAGACCTTGTAGTGCATCCCTGTGAACACAATGACATGACTTACAAATGCACACATGCAGGAATTATTCATGTAACAGTGTGTATTTATGTAATGGTCTGATTTTAATAAAGTAGGATAGAAATCTAACTTTTAAAAAATATATGAGCAAAAACAACCAAAAAACTTTAGGGATGCTTTATATGAGTATTATTTGCTTTGCTAAATCCATCTTCTGCTTATTACAAAAGCCATTATATTAAATGTCAATGTTTTCTGCAACTAACATATAAGGGAATTTGTCCTGTCTACATATTTTTAACCACAGCAAAATGCTGATCTTCCATGTTGGATGTCTTGTATCAGGTTTCTAGTGGAAGCTTTGTTGAACTCATGGTGATTTAAGGACAAAGACACACAAAAGCTATGAAGTTAGAGCTGATCTCTTTCAAACACGACAAAGTGAACCTACTTTGGAAACAACATACAAGCTATCAGGTGCACAAGCTGCTTGTCAGGTTGGAAAAGGTAGTAGCAAGCTCCAAAACCCAATGCAAATTTGTTGGGAACAACCTTTATGACTTCCACTGGGAAGGCAGTAAGATTGATTGAAGTAAAGTAGTGTTTTATACCTGTAGAGCACAGAGTTGTCGGGAAAGGAGATGAAGTGGTTGTCTATATAGGAAGGATAAAGTCATGATTTGAAATGGCCAGTAGAGCTGTGAT
The DNA here is from genome assembly GCA_013400435.1 of Pycnonotus jocosus. Lineage (NCBI taxonomy): Eukaryota > Metazoa > Chordata > Aves > Passeriformes > Pycnonotidae > Pycnonotus > Pycnonotus jocosus. Next base: position 13,511 of record VWYP01001107.1, on the reverse strand, counting down.
TTATCACTCAGGAATGAAAGACCACAAAAGGGAGGGATTGTTTTTGTTCTATCACTGGTAAGTACATTTTTGTCTGTCTGACATTACTCTGGTTTGGAATGATTGTTCAGATTAAGACACAGAAAATTCAGGGTGGGACCAGAGGCTTTTACTGAAGTTCTTACACAGTGTTTTGATATTTCTTTCAAAGTCTGACTTAATTCCTCAGATGAGTGCCCTGCTGTGCAATCATCCTCTTAGCTGTATAGGGGGTATATTCCTCTCAGAGAAAAATGAAGTCTGAGAGTGTAGTTATATAAAAGGGATTTTCTTTGGGGATGTTTCAGGTATTTACTGGGTTTTTAGCAGGAAGATATGTGCTTACCTTTGGGAATTTTGATTATTTTAGCATATATTGCTACTTCTAAGCAACCACTTTGGTGGCTGGTCATGATATATGAGAAATTGATGGTGATAAGGGAGTATGCTAAATTTGCTCATTCAAGAAGATGAGTTTCCAAATTTATGAAATAAATTACTGTCAGAAGCTAGGCTTTTTCTGAAGATGGTCAGAATGTCATATGAATGTGCAAATTTTACCACCAAAGGTGCAAAACTTGTCTTTCAAAGCAGGTGATGTAAATGTTGCTATATTTTGGGTCTTTCTTGGTATTTCTGTGTCTTACCATATCCAGTTCTATTCTCTGTGTAGGATGTGCTAAAGAAAAGAGTTGGAATGATCTTCTCAAGAGGATAGGATGCAGTAATTCTGTGATCAATGAATTTAATTCCTTTTAAAGAGTATGACTTTGTACCAGTTTACACTGAGATTGTGACTGCCAGTGATGGTGAATGACAGTCAGAGATCAGCAATTATGAGCTGTTATTAGTTTCCCTTACTTTTTTATTCTTGAGCCAATGGCAGAACTTTCTGTCAAACGGGTGAGTACTTAGCATGATCATGGCATATAGCACAATGGCTCAAAATTGTGTGTCAGCTTGTTCATAGGCAGCCAAAAAGCTCACATAATATGTAGCTCAAAAATATCTCAAAAGCATTCTTGAAAATCTCCAGATTACCTTCCTCCCCACCTGCCTTAAAACATATATCACAAATCCATTAAAGTTAATCATACAGTGAAGAACCATCACTGGAACAAGCAGTTGAACATAACATTGAGTTCCATTTATTTTCGGTTTTGAGTTGCAAGAAAAATGCAAACAGGGAAGAGAAGGTGTGTTGGCAGAGATAAAGCCAAGTATAGTCACACTTAGCACTAAAAAATCTCTGTCTGACTTATTCATAAAATTCCACTTGTGAAAAACAGTCCTTGCTTGGATTTCTGTCTCCTCTGACATTTGATTTAAGCTGGAATTAAGCAGCCCTTATTAGAACTTTGGTGGAATGAATTATAATTAATAAATGTATAGTACATGTACCTGATATGCATGCCAGCACTGTACACCTTATTATTAACATCCAATTATGTTGATGAATAGCAACTTAAACCATAATTTCCTAGACCTATAAATTTTCAATTCTAATGTGCAGCCACTTGTAGGTTTGCTGTGTTTGAAAGCCAAGGTAGTAATGTGCCAAGAGTGGCTCACTGACTACCAAACCTGTGACATGCCCAAGGGCAGGGGTGACTCTGGGTTTTGGTGGGAACAGGAGAAATAGTGCAAGGAAAGAGGAAGCAAAAAGCATCAGGGGAACATGTTTTAAAGACTTTTGTGAATGCAGTTCTTCAACTAAAGTTGTTTGTGGTGTGGCAAGCTCTCAGGATGGTTACATTCTGGCAAATCTGTAGTGCAGCTGGAAATACTTGCCACTGGGCTGGTTTTTATGTGTTTGGCAGGAAGCACTGATTTAGGTTTCATCTTCATAATACATTTTTATTCAGGGTTTCAAATTAAAGTCAGGAGGAAAATAAAATATCCTGGCTTTGATTAACTAATGTCATTTTCTGAGTGCTCCTCTCTATCTTGAATGATAGAACAAACCCAAAATGTGAAGTGCCTCTGTCAAGGCATTCACAACTCTTTTAAGTTTCTGTGGCATCATCAGCAGCATCCCATACCTATTTGGCAAAATTTTTCAGGTCTGATGAGAAGTGGACAGGGCCTCCCAACTGAAGTTGTTGCTGTGGACTTCCATCTGGAGCTGTGGGAACAAATCTGGAATGCTTCAGCATGGGCTCTAGTTTTCTCAGTGACTAGGTCTCATTGTCTAAGGAAATAGAGGGCCCAAAAGAATTAGAGAGGCTGGTTTTTTCTTTTTTTCTTCTTCTTTTTTTTTTCTATATTCCTTCCCTTTTTAAATATGAGTGGTGAATCAGTCTTGAAACTTCATTTGTTTAGGAGTAAATGGCACATCGCAGGAAAAAGTATCTGGCAGTTCCCAGGATGAGAGGTCTAATTGGGTGTGTGTTTCTGAATGCAATATCAGCAACTTGAGCAAATGGGAATTTTTTGGCTGACAGATTTTCCATTGGAAATTAAATTTTGACTATAGAGAACATGATGATGAATAGCATCCCTGTTTCGTGAATTCCATTTAAGTACTGAGCTTTTTTTTAATAAGATGAAAAATATTTTTTTGTTCTTGTGACTAAATGTGTCCTGACTAAAATAAAATTATGTGTTTTAGCTAAACTAATTAATAACCAATGTTACCCTGTCCTGTATGTGATGCACATTGGAAGCTCGCAGGATATGTGTTGACTGGAGTATAGTTTGACTGTATATCACATTCTCCTATACAGTCACAGTCAGAACTTCACCCATACAAAATCTGAGGGCAGGTGGGAAAGAAAGGTGTTGTCTCTTGATAACCTGTAAATCAATTCTGCCACATCCTTTAGTGAAGGGTCACAATTAAGCCCTGTAAGACATTGATTCATGGACAAAAATAAACATCTACAGAAAGATAGTGTAACAAAATTAGCTTAATTTTTTCAAGATTCACTGCAGAAAGGGAGTATTTCCCAAAGAGTTTGAACAATTGCTGTTATTATAGATTTTTTTCATAAAAAATGTAAGTTATTTTAATGTAGGCTACTAATTTTAGTCACTAAAATAGTCTTATTTCATTTAATAGTGTTTTATAAAGCATTTTGAGCAATGTGAAGAGAATGAGACCATTTTGAGATGCAAATAAATCCCTTTTGGTAATTGTTCATCTTTAGAGGTAGAATGTCTCACAGGATACTTTAAAATTGAGAGCATGAGTTAATAATGTTCTTCTCCCTAGACTGGGAAGAACAGGTCTACTGTCTTATTCCTGATTTGTCTAAAATGTAATAGTCTACTTCATGCTGCCCTTACAGGCTTTTGTTTAATCTTAATAGGTTTCTCCATTAGAGATTTATGCCCCAAAGGTATTATAATGTATTTTAGCATTCCACTCTAAAGGAAATGTTACAGTACTTGCATACAGCAGTATGTTGAGGACAAAGGTACATTTCACTATTTTTTGAGCAATAAATGTGAAGCACAGAATAATGAGATAATCAGTCCTCCGATTACTCAGACCGGTAACTGTGATTCAGAGTTGAATCCTGTTGGATTTTATGAAATCCTATGGGATTTTAAATGTTGCCTGGGCTGACTTGTGACATGAGCACTGTCAGTGACTCACTGACCATTTTTGTCATAAATTGAAGTGCTGAGTATGTTTTCTTTTAGTCTCAGTTTAGTACAGCAGGGGAATCAGATCTCATTCAAAAACAAGGTTCTAGATGTGATGGGTCCAGACACAACTTAAGGGCACCAAGCCTAAAGCAATGAGTAAACAAAATCAAGCAATAGGAAATAATTTCTTTTTCTCTTTTGTTTTCCTTGACAGAATTTTTGGACATATCTTGCCACTATTGAGGTTTTTATTAGCTTCAAAGTAGTTCTCAGTTTTAACTGCTCATTTATTTCTGGGTACAGATTGCAATCACCACCTTTTGGTGAACAGGAGAACTCTGAGGTTTTGTATCCTTAAGTGTTGGCAACTCTCTTCACAAAATGTTAGAATAAAGCCTCAACTGGAACTGTGTGAGATTAAATGACAGTTGCTGGAACAATTGTATTTCCGCAATTCCAAATAATTTGGCACAATGGTTGTTTTTTGTTGCATTTTGCCAATGTAGAAATTAACTTTCTCATTACTCTCCTGCCCTCAGGAGTAGCTGCCCCTGCTCTGTCTGACTCAGTTGTAGCAGTTGGTAGGGACAGTGTGAGTACTCATGTGTGATATTCTAACAGGTCTTGCAGATATTTTGTCTTTCCCCACCAGAAAGAGATTTTCAAAATTCAGTAGAAGTTCTTGACATTTTTGAGAAGAGATGGAGAGGCACTCCTCTAAAATATCAAGAAGTTTACATTTATATATACACAGATTCACAGACAGACATTTCAAAGCTCTTGCATAAGTAAAACCTTTGTTAGGATTACCTCCTCCTTGTAATTTTTTAATGAAACTCAGATTTAAAAAATACTTCCCAAGAAGGCTATCAAGACACTGAGCATGATCTACTAGTGAGAAATTACTCCTTGTTTCCCTCCCAGGGGGTAGCCTTACAGTTATGTGGAATTTTTAGATTTTTATGGCTTGTAGTTTACCTGAAATTGAGAAAATCTTTGTCATAAATTAAAAAGACAAATAAGCTCTCTACAAAATGTAGCAAAGTGTATAATTATATTCTCATCATTGTATTCTCATCATGGGAAGGCATTTATGAGTATATGTTGTTTTAAGTAAGCTGTTATGCTTGCCTCTTTTAAGTGTAACTGCTTTACTGACTTAAAGAGCAGCTTTACTGCTCTTTAAAGCTTTACTGCTTTAAGAGCAGCTTCAAGTGTGGGTTTCATTTTGTTTTTTAACACCAAACTTTATTTTTCTGTGTTTCTGTAATTGTTCCTGTGAACAACTGCAGCTCATGTCATGGTCTTAAGCTGAAAAGACTGTGACCTGTCCTATCAAATCAACAAGAAATTTGTGGTTATCAGCATGATTTTACAATTAGCTTTTAATTAAATACGGCATTGCTCTTGCCTTTCTGGTTTCTGAGGCAGCACTGAGGTCTGTTTCTTTTGTCGAAAGTCCTTTGAGGCTGCTCATCCTATCTCAGGCTCCTCTCATATTTTCAGCATGCCATGTAAGCTACTGCTTTGCCCTGTCTAGATGTTCTGGATTTACTGACTTCCTTTGGTCAGTATTTACTACAGTTAACAGAATGAAATAGAAACTTCAGCTTAAATTCCTTGGCTTAAAGTTGGTCCACTACTTTGTTTTCTAGTTTTTTGCATTTCTACTTTTAAAATACAGCTGACCTTTTCTTATAGCATAAAGCTGTAAGAGCAAGTGGTTTTGCTGGTACAAGTGTCTCATGTCTAAATATCTTCTCTGATATCTGAGCAATAATACTGCCCAAAAGTTTCAGCAGTGGATTCTGAATTTGTAGAGAAATAGGTGTCCTGATTTCACACTGACCTACTTGGACTGAGTACAGGATTTTCAGTTGGTGTGTACTAAACCACACAGAAACAAAGCTCTGTGTGTGTCAGGCTTGCTATCTGTCAGTGTAGGCAGCAGTGAATTACTCAGTGGTTAAAAGATGTGGTGTTAATGAACAGCAATGGAAGTAAAACATGCTTTTCATACTAAGTATTTCATTGTGGGGAAAAAAAAAAAAAAAAGAAAAGAAACCATGTAGTTTGTTCATAAGCTCTTGACTTGAGTTCAACAGAAACAACATGACCAAAATGTTGTGGCAATTTCTGTCACTGGCTGTTTTGATACTCAAAGTGGCATAGCTATTTAGAGAAGAAGTGTTGAGGAAAAGCAACTGTTCACCCTGAGGCAAAGTGGCTGGGTTAAGTTGTTTGAGTTTAGGGGTTTAGATTTTATTCCTACTTGGGATAAACACAGACATGTAAACAACATCAGGGTAGAGTATAGGGCAGGAAAACGTAATGCTGTTTTAAACACAGTGCAAAACTGGCTGGAGCTGGTGGCCAGAGTAGTTTCTTATGTCATCATGAAACTTTTGATTTGTCGGTTCCTAAAAGGAAGATGACACATTTTGTGTTTAACTGGGAATTGCACAAGGACTGCTTTGCAACTTGGATTCTGGAGTCAACCACTGCTACCTATATAGGGTAAAATATGGTAGTGGCTTTTGCAAAGACCCTCAAGGCCTTGCTTGTCTCAGTACTTACTGGAAGAAAAATTTCCGTTCTCAAAAGCTTGTCAGTATTTGTGGTGTGGGTTTTCCTCTCTCTCTCTCTCTGTCTCTCTCTATTTCGTACCTTTGCACTCACAGGCTGCCACAAGTCTGACAATGCTTCTGCTCACTCTGAAGGGACAAATGTACTTCAGCACTAGGTGAATCAAAGGATTGATCAAACTACAAGTTTTCTGTTCAAACTAATGTGGCTTTTAATGTATATTCCTATGACTGAAAAATACCCCAAACTAAACTTAATATAAACTTATCCAGCTGCCTGCACGTTTTTTTTTTTTTTTAAAGTACTTCAAGGCTGTTGTGTGCTAGCACTTCTCAGTAAATCCCAAGTGCTTTAAATTCTAACTTGTTTCAGGTACAATTATGATCAAAAATAATGCTGTGAGGTTTTATTCAGCTCTTCAAAATAGCAGAGAGAGAGCTGAAGAGCCATGATTTAAGAAAAACAGTGTGATTGAGTGGTAAGTGCATTTGACTATGTTCCTGTGGCTATTTATGAAATACAGTGATTTGAGAGCTGCTTTATTTTAAGACTCCCTTAGCCTTGAAGTCAGTATCCAGATGCCAAATTACGTAATTTGAAACTGATGTGTGCAACTCAAGGAAGACAGATCCTAGCAGCCACAGCAGCTCCTCCGGTAGTTTCCAAATTCCATGAGATGTAATAGTTGAGATGTAGAGAGCAGCTCTCCAGTCTGCATTCAAACTGTGGTCTTTCTGCTGGGAGTGACAAATGAGAAATGTTACATGCTCTGAGAAGTGAGCTGAGGCCACCGGTTCTTCCCATATGTCACTGAGCTGCTGCCAGAAGTTAATGACTTTTAGCCATTACCATTCTCAGCTTTCTTTATAATGAGCAAATAGTGACAAGCTACCTAGCTCATTAATCCTAGAGCTATGAAGTATTTTTTAGCACTCTTAGAATTATTCCTTGCCTTTAGTAAAAGCTTTTTACTGCTTCCAGAAGGCTGAAGGATGTTTGGGAAGCAGACTCCTGGAAGGATGCTAAGCACACTTCTACTCAGTGTGGGTTGGCTTTTTAATATTATATTATGCAACATAGCTACAAGTGAGGAAAAATTAACTTTGTTCAGGGCTTGGATTAGTAATTATTTATATCTTCAGTTCTTACTTTTAGAAAGGAAGCTAAAATGATTTTAAAGGAAAATTAAAAGAAGTCATCTGGTGATGAGTAGTGGGACTCTTGGCATCATGTGGGACAGACAGAGGGAAGATGTACTTTCAGGTCACAAACAGGCTCCACAAGACATCAAACTTGCAAACTTGCACATCATAGACAGGAAAGTATATAACAGGGTACAGGAACTCATCCATAGTGAAACCAAAACCCAAACTGCTTCTTGCAAGTACTGGAGGTAGCTAATTTCCAGTTGTGTTTCTAGAGCCACTCCTACTTCTTCTCCACTTTATTTTTCTTTCTTTTTGGATGTAATATAAGAGATTTCCTTCCTGTGTGGGAAATACTGATCTGAGCTCTCAGAAGCTCTCTGTCTGCTCTCAGAAGCTGTCTCAGAAGCCCATTTCCCCCTGAGTCTGGAGGGTGACAGTGGGAAGCAAACCAGAGGACTGCACTCTTTTGAATAATTTGATCCATATAATGGTCCAGGGCTTGTATGTGTATTTCTCTATCATGGAGTCTACTGTGAATTTGGCCTCAAATACAAAAGGAAAGATTAGTGGGAATGCTTACTGGGCAACAGTTTAGTCTCTATATAAGTCCATGGTGTCATTTAATCAACAAGTGCTTGCACACTGTGCTCTGCAAAGGAGGCAGAGAAGCAACAAAAACTGTGCCATTGTGAATCACCAGCAGCAGAAACCCGTAGACTGTATCAGATTTTGCTTGCCCTTCCTGGGTTCTGCTGGGGTTTTTTTGGGGTTTTTTGTGGGTTTTTTTTTAATTGATTTTCATCCAGCTAATTGATATTGCTTTTAAACACAGTGTTAGTAGCTGAACTTCAGTGCTCCAGCCCCACTATGTTAGGTCATGTTTGACTTCTGTAGTAAGTGGGTCAAAACACAGTTCACTGCAGCCAAGAGAGCTTCTTACATCTGTTATTAATAGCTGACATTACTGAACATTTTAGACAAGGTCTCCTTCTCCCACATGCCCTCATGTTCTTGCTTCCTTGCTTGCACTTGCCCTCACTGTTGCTCTTGCAATCGTTGCCTGCTCTCATGCTCTCCCTTCCTCTCCCTCGTGCTCTTTCCCACTTGCTCTTGCTTCCTCTTCTTGCTCTCTCCTCCTCTCATCCTGTCTCACTCACCCTCACTCGTTCTCATGCCCTCTTGCACACCACCTTTTACACACACTCTCTCTCCATTTCCCCATTAAGCTGTCAAAATCAGATTCCTGATTTCCAGATGCCCACAAAATCCTTTAAAATATCTTCTCAATTCATAAGCACTTAGAGATGCACAGTCATACTCATGCTGTAGGGCTGTCTCTCATAGGCTCAATTATCTTGTACATATTGTTACTGCAAAATGTTTTTTTGAAAAGTGAGACATATTTAATTGGATTGTAGACTGACTCACATTTTACAATGTAAGCACCTACATTTTATTCTCTAATTACAGTCCTGGAACACTTTCAGTTTCTTCTTTCTCCCTCAAACCAAAGCTCATTGTGGACTGTGCATGTGATTTTTGGTTTTAAGTAGACCCAGTCAACTTTTCATCAGTTTCAGCTGTCGAACATACATAAAAGTGAAGATCTACATTTAGAAAGTTTTTTGGGATTTTTAAATTAGAAAATTTATTTTCTTTATTTCTTGTAAGAAACACAAATGTGAAATTACCTCATTATTCACACTTTCTTCACCACCTTTTTTTTTCCCGTCCCAGTAAACAAAATTAAAGAAGACGAAAGGCTGAATATTTTTCCATTTTGTCAGAAATCCTTCAAAACTAAGCCATTCTTATTTATTAAAACAGTCAGACAGCTCAAAGTCACTTGTGTTGATGTGCTGGTTCAATTTACTTCACAAAGTAGGCAGCATCTAATTTAATTTATTTTGTAGAATAAGTTTTAGATGTGAAACCATATTTGTATTCTCAGAGACATGATACAAGTGACTTCTTACACGTCTTTGTTGTTGAGGGAATTCTCAGGACACAGAGAGTCAGATCCCACACAGTAAACTCCATTTATTGAAGTGTCACATGAAAATAAACCACCTGTATTAGTGTATCACTGTGATTTTTCTGCCTGTGTTTTTTTGTTTAGTAAGTACAGGTTTTGTATGCAAGGGACATACAAAAAAATGGGGAGGTTAAAAAAGGGCTTGAAAAGTATAAAGAGAATATTTTGCTGAAGTTAACAATGTGTTCAACTCACGTCATTAAATTAGTCTTAAAGAGTAATTTACAAATGTCACTATTATAAGTTTATACTTGAAGGTCATGAGTTCCAATCCTTGTTTAAAAGCTGGCTGTACTCCATGCATGTGTTTAATTCTAAAGTTTTAGGAATAAATCTTTTGGCTGATTTACATAGGCTGTAGCTGGATCACTAGTAGTAATAAATAAAGGCTGTGTCTTTTGCAATAAATATTGAAAAATGCTTTTTTGTGATGGGCAAGAAAACAAGAGGAACGTGTGGCAGGTTGGGATTTTTTTTCACAAAAGAAGTGGAATAGCTAATGGGATTTTATATCTTGTAGTTGAGTGCATAGTACTTAAGACAATCACAAGCTGCAAATGCCCCACCGTTCTGGTGGTTTTGCTGAATTCCTGATCATATATGCTTTTTTCCTGCTGGAGAGCCGCAAGAGCACAGGATACAAACCTCAGCAGGGTGTGCTGGCTCACAGAGAGAAATAGATGGGATGAGGTTTTGTGATTAAGACTGGCTAGAGACAGGTTGGTGCTGTTTCTAAATCCATATATACAATTGCATACAAGGCAAGTAACTTTCCTTCCATGAAAACATTGTCTTCAGAATATGTCTATTGATCTTGTAGTGAGCCAAAACATGTTTGCAAAACCATTTTGACCATCCTTAATGATTAAATGTGGCTATTGACATAAAAGGGTTTAAATCATTACATAGTATAGCACTTTATATGCAATTACCTTCCAGTGACCTTTGCCTTTCGGCCAAGGAATGTGTGACAGATGTCAGTAGAGTTGTTTTTATGGATATTTTTAATAACTTGAAAAAATTATTTTGTTATGTTCCTGGTACTTGTGCACAAGTTTAAAAGAAGCACAAGAAGATGTGACGTGTTTTTATTTTATATATTTTTCTGAGTTGTGACAGTTGGATATTATCAGTATGCTGTCTGTTAGCCAATATTGTAACACTCTCAGCAATAGTTCATCTAGTGGGAATATGTCAATAAACTCTAACTTCTGGTTCTCAAAAGAATTTGAAGCTTCTGGGGTTTTGTTTCTTTTTT
>VWYP01001106.1:46092-58387 GCA_013400435.1 Pycnonotus jocosus | reverse complement strand
TTTTTAATGTTATAAATCTACTGAAGGTGTCAGATAATCACCTGAAGTGAAAATTGTGTTGAACTACATAATTACTAACTATAACCTTGTATGACTTTTACATGTACATCATGCAATTTAAAGCAAACCATTTGATGTAGATGAATACTCTTGTCAAAGACATCAGAACATAAGTGACTATGGACAACTTAATAATATTCCTTAATATTACTTAGAATATAATAAAATGTTTCAGTTGGAATGGAACAATGATCATCTAGTCCATCTGTCTTATCGCTCCATCATTATCCAAAAGTTAAAGCATGTAATTTAATCATTATCTGAATGCTTTTTCAACACTGGTAATCTTAAGGCATTCACCACCTCTCTAAAAAACCTCTATGGCTTGACAATCCTCTCAATAAATAAACACTTCCTTGGGTCCAGTCTAAGCCTCCACTGGCCCACTTTGGGCCATATCCACACATCCCATCACTGGATACTAGGGAGAAGATCTCAGCACCTCCCTCTCCCCTCCAGCTCCTCAAGAAGCTGCAGAGAGCAATGAGGTCATTCCTTAGCCTCCTTTGTTCCAAACTAGACAAGCCCAGAGTCCTTATCTGCTCCTCATAGGACATTCTTTTCAACTTTTTTTACCAGCATTGTTGCTTTCCTCTGGACACATTCAAGGACTTCGACATCTCTTAAATTGTGGAGCCCAGACTTGCACACATTACTCAGGATGAGGATGCACCAACACTGAATAGAGAGGGGTAATCAGCTTTGTTGAACAGTTGGTTACACTGTGTTTGGTGCATCCCAGGATGCAGTTTTCCATCTCTTACAGAACCACTGACAGATATCTTTCAACTGAGAAAGAAATTGTGTACTCCAGGAAGAAATGTATGTAGAGGTTTAAGGGTTTGCGTTGTTGTTGTCATAATCAGTACATTTGAATTTCTTACGAGTTGCATATCAGCATTGAAAAGAGTCTAGGCAGAATTACGCCTCATGGAGTTGTAATTCATAACTGGGAACTTGTCTTACAGGAATGATAGAATCCACTTCTTATTCCAAAAAATTAAAATTTTATTTCACAAGTGCAAACAAATCACAGAGCATTCTCACTGGCATGCAGTGACAGTAGACATACTTTAACCACTGAAGGCTCCGCTGCTCGTTCAAGCAGATGTAAGGAAATATTTTACATAATTTGCATTTTATCAATTTTTCACTTCACCAGCATTCAGCAATGTTCTCACAAAAGAAGTTGAGATCAGCCAGTTTGCACATCTTTTGCCCAAATAGCTCTCAGACATCATCTTGTTTACAAATATTTTTTCAGAAGTGCTAAAAATAGAGGCACATTTATCACTTTGGGGTACCTAACCCCTAGAGCAAGGATTAGATTTTAGCAGTATTCTTAAAGGGGCTAGCTGGTATACACTGAAATTTTTGATGCATGGCTAGAAACAATGCAAAACCTATAGATTCATAAAAAAGATTAAGTTGGCACTAACAAAAGGAATTTATTTCTGTTCTGCTGCCTGTGTCATTGAAATATGTTTGTTAAATATTGATAATATCCTTTGTGCTCCACTTCTTCTCTGGTTGATGTATAGGCTTTTTAATCTATTTTTTTTACCAAGACAACTTGAATATCTCATTTCCAGATTACTTGGTTGGTTTTCAGTGCTGTTCCTATGCCACTTGAAGCACATCTTTCACTTTTATGTGTGTGAAAGCTGATGATTTGGTAAACAGAACTCATGAGTTTGGCTATGCTGTCCTGTGTCCTGAGAGTGGATTTCGGAGCAGAGTAATATATTTGCCCTTCATGTCCTCCACACAGAACATGGGGAAGGGCAGTCTAAGAGAAGCTGAGCTACCCTCTGCTCCGAAGGGAATACCAGCTGTCTGAGCATTCCCACCAACTCAGTCACTGCCAGCCACTTAGGATGCTGCCACACACCATTGAGACAGACTGCTTATAAGCATCCTGGAAGATTTTTTGAAGGCTTACCTGTAGGCCTCATAGCAAGTCCTAGGATTTTGAGTCTTGCATTTAGACTCCATCGTGCAAACAATGGGATTAGAAAATAAATTAAGGGGTCTGTCCTGAGGTTATCTCCACTAATAATAAACTTAAGATGATTTTGAGATTTCCACTGAGATATGTGAGAATGTTTTCATGTCATCACAACCCAACATTTAAAATTGAGTGAGATTAATCTATTGGAGGCTGGCCATGTCAAAGTTTAAAATTCATTAAGAATTTAAATGTTATTTTTACATCTAAGTAAATTAAAAAAAAAAAAAGGCACTCTGCTTTAATTTCTTTCATTAAATATTCTATGTATCTATGTATTATTTTTATTTATTTGTCATGTCCTGTAACAGCAAAATATTCTTTTTGAATGAAACATTTTGCTTTTCTGGGAATGATATTTTTCTCATTTGATTTCCATCTCATTCCTGTGATCAAGATTGTTCTAGATATCGTGGGATTCCACAGTGGAGATGAAGTACTGGAATACACCATACTTTTAGCCACAGACAATGTGCCAACACTGCCTCCAGACTTCTAGAGCAAACTCTCTGCAAGAGAAAAGTTTTCACTTGGGTGGAGAGGAGTCCAACATGGTCCACAGGCCCCTCTTCCCAAATTGTTTTCTGTCAGTCTGGCAAGAAATACAGGATTTTCAATATCAGAAACACTTTCATTTCACAAAAAAAAAAAAAAAAAAAAAAAAAAAAAAAAAAAAAAAANGGGGAAGGACAGGAAGGAGTCAGACATAGAAAGAAATGTCATAGCAGCCTCATATCCACAACACACGGATTAAAAAAAAAAAAAAAAAAAAAAGACATTTCAGGTCTTCATGGTTATAAAAAAAGCTTGAAAATATGGACTCTAAAAGAATGAACACATGATAAAGAAGCTAACCATTATTTTGAAAATATTCTTGTATAATTTGATGTGGTCACACTTCTTTTGTAACTAATGAATACATGCAATTAATTCATTGAATCATAGAACATCTCATTGGAGCAGACCTGTAAAGGATCAAATTCCATCAGTTTCAAGACGAAAGATAGTCAAGGTCTTGTCCTACTCTAGGCCAGCCAAAAAACCTGCTGTGTTTAATGTGGTCCTTTCTAGGGAATAAAGAAACATTGCATAAATTTCAGCATATCTTATAATTTATTTGGCTACAGTCTTCTTTCATATTTAGCTTTGTACACAGGCATTTGCATATTATATATGTTTAATGTTTATTTAAAATATCAACAAATCCATGCAATACCAACTAATAGTGTCTATAAAAGATCTTAAGTTTTAACAACAAAATTAATGTTGTTATAAAAATATAAAATTAGAAGCAGCAATTATTAAAATCATAATAGCATAGTAGCAAATGCACTACAAGTATGATATTAGAATGCCTCATGATTTTTAAATTCTATCCATTTTTTATTCTTTATTTTCTTTGTTTTGATAAATGGAAAGAAACCTCAGCTCTAAACATGTTTTTCCTTCTGTTTATTTTTGGGGTTTTGGGGTTGTCTGCTTTTGTGATTTGCTTGAGTTTTAGGGTTTTTTGCACTTCTGAGAAAAGATTTTGGGAATATAATATGTTCTATGCTTCAATGTATTCCTAACAGCTGGGCTAATTGTGGTGACCACTAGACTTAAACTAAGCATATACATCTAAAAGATCACAGTCAACAGAGGAAAAAAAGGTTGTTAAGGTATGCATCATCTGACCTAATTTAGACATTTCCTTTAGTGTGAGATGAACTTCCCCTATAAATGTCTGTCTCTTTATATTGGCAATAACAAAGCTTGAGATCATGAACATGAATAAAAACCTTTAGACTGAGAAAATGGCCATATTAAATAAGGACATATTTCATCCTGTTGTAAGAATCTATTTTTGAGATTCTTGGCCTTTACTGCCTGTGCACCTCAACAGTGATATTATTGTAAGTGCTATTAAGAAAGAGGGATGTGTGTAGGAAAAATAAATTCAAATTATACTGACTTTAAAATAGATTTTTCATTAATATATTATTTTAAAATTGCCTATGTATCCTTTTGAGATTTTTAAACATGAACTGGAATATGTTTAATTATATATATGTTTTTGAATATATGATGAAATTATGTAAACATATGAATTGGTAACTATACATTTTCAGTTTAATAACAGAAATCAGTGAAGTGTTTTGTCTTCTTGAAGACAGGGAGAGATATTTCAATCTTTTCTTATGCTTGTCAGCTGACAAGATTTCTTTTGTTATGATAACTGGATTGATGCTTAATTGTGATATGTAAAATTTATATTACTTTGGCTTTACTAATCAGTTCCTAATCCTTTCTCATTCTATTTTTTTGCAATTTAAATAACTATTGAGTTATGCAACAGTTACCTAAATCACTGCTTGCAAATTACTTTGGGAACTGGTCTCATTGTTTGGCAATTGATTAAATGTTTCTATCAGTTTCTACATCTCAGCATCTTCTTTTTCTCCAGCTCTAACTTTCTATTCCTCCTTCCATACATTCTTCTCAGGTGCTGATTTTGTTTATGATATTTATTAATTTTTTGTTTAGCTATAAATATTCAGCCCTCACAACTGACAATCAGCAGTTTCTCTTGCCTTTTTGTTGCTTGCCTCTCTATATATGTTTACTGAATGAATTTCTGCTTTTTGTCCCCCCACACTGAGAGGTAAAAACATTTCAAGGTTGAAAGTACATGTGAAAACTCAAAAGTATATTCCTATTAGAGAAATAACATCTGCTTATCTCCTTTATAACTTGCTGAGTATTTGAAGTTCAGTGGAAATTATAGTGTTAATTATGCGGCATGCAGAAATTCACCCCTCATTTTTGATCTTATCAGATGTCATTAACTAAAGAGCTTACAGAAATTTTACCTGTTTCTTAGCCACACATTCAATTTTCCTGGGAGACTGTAGCAGGTATTTCCAAATGTAGGGCACCGGCTAGGCAGAGGATGACTGGGCTGGTGCCATTCCCCTACATTCATTCCCTGGAATTAAGTAGATTAAAGCTGTTGGAAATATATCTTTGTGTGCAGCAGTTATATGGGACACTTCTGGAAACAGTGTAACAAAGTTTTTACATACCCACTATATCTTCTTATGATAACTGCACTGAAATCAAGAAATCAATCAGGTCAGCACAGTTAATAAGATGTTCAATTGTCTGCAAGGAAAAAAAATCCTGGTTGCCTGTGTTGATATGGACTACACCGAAACTCAGGATTTTTTTCTATGATTATGGAGTTAAAGTAACTATGGAATGGCAACTGCTTTAAAAGACAACATTAATAAATTCCTGCTACTGCAACTGTATGTGAAACTCACAGCTCTGGTGAATAGATAAACCACTGACATCTCTTAACTACTGGAATCTTTGAACCTGAGAAAATACATTGGTACACTATTGATCTAGCCATGCTTGCAGAAAGGACAAGAGGTCTAGGTGACCAAAAACCTGGGGCACAGCTGGGACTTCATCGAGTTTTCGTTACACTAGCAGTATGGAATGCGCTTCATAAGCCCACCTGAGCTGCATATCAGCAGGCATGTACAACACTGCACATTTATTTGTAGGATCAGAAACCTGGATCCTAGTATTCCATAAATATAACCACACAGCAAGTCTTTTTTTAGAATCTAATAATCTCAGAAATAGGAACATGTGCATAGACGAGCAACAAAAAAAGCTTCTATATCAGTTAGCAACAGACCTCTGAAAACCTAGGAATACAATAATTCTCAGATTTCTTATTGCTAACATGGATAAAATCCATGGGTTTCACAGCTTGGCTGAAAGGTGCTTACAAATTTTGGATAACCTAGTAGTATCTGTAGGATACAAAATATACATTCCTCAGATCTTTGCTTAGTTTCTTCTTTGTTCTGTTTTGTTTTTACATGATGTAATAATGATTTCTCGGACATTTGATAGAATTGTTAATATGAAGTAATATATCAATTAACAAATATATTAATCTCTCTAAATCAATTAAGATATTTTAAAAAGCAAATAATTAGGTTGAAATCACACAGTTTATTTTTGAAATTAAAATCAGACAAATGAGCAAACATTATTAAAAACTTTCAGCTGTGAGCTAATCCGTGTTTAACTGGCTGTAGAGCAGCAGTGCAATCCACACTGCAATCTGTCACTGAACATAGTGCTATTAAAAAAATGTCAGTTGAACATGAAATGTTACAGAGAGCTGCAATTATGAAAGTTAAATCAGAGTGACGATATTCTGAAGAGTAATGTTTTAAAAGGATATAATTTTAAGGGACTGTGCATTACACAACAAATATCTGAAAAAGGCTTCAATGTAAAAATTTAAATAAAATTTTAAGTCAAAAATTCCACCCATGTGAACATATTTTCCTCTATTTTTGTTTTAAGGATGAAGTCTGTGTGTATAGCTTGACATATAATTAGGAAGAAATTTCTGAAGCAAACTTTTCTGTGGCATATGACTTTCCATTTCCCCTTACCTGTTCACACAAACCTAATAGAAAATCAATGCCTTTCCTTCTCTTTCTGAGGCTTGTTTGCAATTAGCAAGCATACCCCAAAAATAGTAGAGAGCTAACAGATAGTAAAACAGACGGCATAAATGAATACAACATATGACCCCTTAAGCTTTATTCTCATTTAGTCTTTGGATCTAACACATAAAACATGGGTTATTTTCATTTCAAATATATTGAATGACAATTGTTTTTAAAGAAAACCAAATACACTCAATCCATCAGATTTTGCTTTATTCTCCAATGTATGATGGATGTTTTGTCAAATCATTCCTTAATTTTATACTTCAGCAGACTGAGAGAGCACAATGTTTTGAAATATTCTCTTCAGAGGAAATATAGAAATGGCATATTGCTTTTTAGTGGTGCTAGTTATTTATTGGTGGTAAGAGAACAGTGACATGGAACAAAGTAAACTTTATCTTCCTAGAAACCATAATGTGTATTTCTTTTCTTCTGAATGAGCAGACTATGATTTCAATGTATAATGGAAAATGAGCTAGCTTTCCACTACCTGGCCCAGTGACCCAGAGCAGTATGGACATGACAACACACAACTTGATGGGGACGAGATACTCAAGCACTGCTCAGGGTCCTAAGAATGTTTTTTCAGCTCATGTTGAGTTCTCTGGTCTTTCAGCTAGTTTAGTGTTGTCACCCATGCCAGATTATTGAAAGACAATTTACACTTTGACAACAGAAGTTAAAATCATGTTGTGTCAGGGAGGTAGATTTACCCTCCACCATGCTGTCCAGTGTATTGTGTATTCCTGCAATGACCAAGTTATGTGCATGCAGTGGACAATATTTGGATCTTGATGAAATAAAGTGGATTGTTTTTGCAGCTTAGGCTTCCTCTCTTCTTGTTTTTTGTGGTTTTTTGTTTTGTTTGTTTGTTTGTTTGTTTTGGTTTTTTGTTTGTTTGTTTGAGTTGTGGTTTTTTGTTTGTGTTGGGTTTTTTTTTCCTCCTTTAAATTGACTATCATCACATGATGGGAATTTCTGCAGTTTGGATATGGGGCAGGCCTGCAGTGAAATTACCTTAGGAGAGAGGTTCTATAATCCAAGGAAGTCCAGCTCACCTTCTGATGAAAAATGTTACAGTGCTTATATATGGCATAGCATCAGCATGTTCTGTTAGGGTTGACCACAAATTCTGTTCATATCCTGGATTACCATAATAAAAGAACAAATTAGAAAGCTTGAAACATAATTGCACCCTCTTCATATTACAAAGCCCGTCTTCTCATAACTGTCTTTTTTTTTTTTGTGTTGTTTTACTGTAAGTAATGGAAAGGCTTGTTTTTTTCTAGAATAATTTTTGTGCTCACCATTTTGTTTTCTCTCTTCACACTGGGTTCCCCTAACCACTTCCCTTTAATATTACTGCCAGATGAAGAAGGACAGGAAAAGGTAAGGTTTACGAGGGAAGTTTGTATCCTTTCTTACAGGATGAAATAATTCTGCAGGAAATCATGAGATCCTTCTGAAATATTAGATGCTTCCTATCTGATACTGAATTATCCTCACAATATAATAGCTTCATTCTTTGAGACACTTAAATATGAAAGGATTGGAGTGTAACATCCAGATGATTATTTTAATCCCCTGGGTCACAGGAAGACCAACTGCTCCGCTTCAGATATTAACAGGATCAAGAAACTGAAAGCTCAATTCCGAAACCCCAGACTAATCCCCCAAACACTGAAATGTTCCATCTTCATGTGTAAGAGCCTAACATGAGTAGATTGTATCAATGGACAAAAAAGGACTGAAATACTCTTCAAGGATTCTGTAAGGTAAAACCTGTTAGTGGATTGACATGTAGGCTCCTAGATGCCCAGGAGCCTTCTCACAGGTATCTACCTCATTAACTCAGCAGGAATTAGGTATAATGTAGAAGCACTACAAGAGCAAATAAAATTTAAACAAACTTACAAACAAAATAAAATGCAATTTGAAAACTTGAGACAAGGGGATACAAAGACAGAATGGAACTTTGTACTGAATTAGACACTGTCTGTCTCTCTGCTATCTGCAGACAGAAACTAGAAATTTCTGCTATTCATATCAGTTATATCCAGGTTAGTTTTATAGGTACATTGTTGTAGGAACCTAAGTCCATCAGATGTTAGCTGTTATACAAATAAAAGGCAATGATTCTATATTTTTAGTTTTTTAATAGTTTTAAAATTATCTCAGAAAAATAAATTTGTTTTCTGGGATATATCACCTTTGACATGCACAAACCATTCTGAATCCTTAAACTGCACTCATCTCTGCCAGTCTTTAGATAAAGTTTTTAACTTACTACTTTTGGATAGCTGTATTTTTTTAATAAATATTTCTTACTCTGTTCTTTCTAAATTTCAACAACTGACTTTGCAAGCAATTCCTATGTCATTCTTGTCATTCTATTCCTTATATTTTATTTAACCTTCAGATGTATACAGATTGGCATTTCGATTAATATGGTGGCTGAATTTGTTTGTTGATTAAATTTCAGCTGCTCACCCACTCAGAATTGCTTTGTTTTTCAGTCAAGTTTGGAGCCAAATCATTGTGAAGAGGCTGTTTGCTTATTACGGCATTCCAGACTAGCAGAAGACTTTTATTGTTTTGGAAACTCGCTTAAAACTATAAAAGCACAATCTGGACATCATTCTGCTATTTCCTTCTTGACAATACTATTGTTTCAATCAAAATCAGTGATTTTGATCAGGCATATCACTTAAGCTGCCTTCCCTGAATATTTATCCAGAATTGGCTTGCTACTATGGCACGAATAAGTGAACAGCCTCAGAAACTGTTGTTACTTGAGGCAGATGGTAGTAGTATCAAAGCCCAGAAGACTTCCAACTGTTGTCATGACTATAATCACCTCTCAGTCAAAAAAATATTTAGGAAGAGTTTGAAAGATGTGTATATTTAGTACAGTGTGATGAAGAGAATGAGAAAGTAGGTTATGGGAAACTGAAACTCATTGAATCCCTGGGCAGTAGGTTAACAGAGCTTTGACTGAAAGTGTTAACTGTTTCCAATGAGGTATGCAGGGCACTAATCCAAAGAGATAAGATAGAAGAGCAAATTGTTATTCCCTTCCAGATGGGAAAAGACCAAACATTGGTTTTGTTACTCTGAAAATGACTTTGCAGCAGATGAACATTTTAATTCCAAAGTGTCAAAGATGCTACTGAGTGAAATGATGTTATTCATAGCAAGATCTTAGTTTTGCTTTTTACCATCTTTTATGTTTGCATCAATTTTCGTTAGGGTTTTCTTGGTTTTGCTCTATGCTTAATGAAGGGAGGGGAGTGGTGAGAGAGTTATGGTGGTATTGCAGTAATACAGTGTATAAGACTGGAATACTTAAAAGTTTGTACTCTCATATTCAGTGAAGTAGACCGCTCTAGGGAAAGATTCACAGCAGCTGATTTACACAGCAGTTGCAATATACAAAATTATTTTGTATTATCCTAATTTTCTAAAGAAAAATGTCTTACTGTTATTAAAGGAAAAAGTTGGAAGTAAGCAGAAAACCCTCCCCTTGGCCCTTTCCACCTGACACAATTGTTTGAATTCTATGGGGATAATAATTTCTAGTCCTTTTCCAGGACAGCATTTGAGTGTCAATTTTTCAGATAACAGAAACAGTGTTTGAGCAGAATTAAGTAATAGATTAGAGTTAGAAATTTACAACTGTGATAGGTCAGAAGATACATGGAGGATACTAATGGAGGTTGAAATTTAAAACTTATATTAAAATTTTTTAAAAATTAAAACTTTTATGTTATTTTCAGGAATAGTCCTGATCAAATCCAGATACACCTTAAAAAATAATGTGAATACTTGTATAGCTAAGCTCGAACCAGAATGGCTTAGTTGCATTTTGGATTTCTTATTCCTTCTTCATGGCAGCTTATCTGAATAGTCCTTCCATAGGCTAATTTTCCAGGCCTTTATTCCCTACTTCATTATTTTTATCTTTAACACTCCAAATATCATGTCCTTGGATAACTTTGATAAGTAAATTTATTTCCAGATTCCTTCACATTCCTCTACTTTAAATAATAAATTTGATAACAATAAAAAAGGTAAAGTGGAAAACTGACAACTTCTACACATTCTGTAGCTATTTGACCCCCAATTGATTCTTCTGCCCATTACATATGTTCTGCCATGGCCACTCCTACGTGTTTTTTAGTGTCATTGGGAAAATAATTGTTCCCATCAATGTTCCTGGAGAGCAAGGACTTTTGGAGAGAGGAAGAAATTTGTACTCAAACATTATACAAAGAATTTTACATCAAAACTTTCCTAGGTAATAGGAAGGGATGGACTGTCACACCTCTTCCAGGACTGAAACTCATGACACATTCTGACTCCATCTACTCCATGGCATTTCTCTTACCTTCTGTGGGATAGCACAATAGCTGCTATCTAAATTGCAGAACCTTATGCATAGTTCCACCTAGAAATGTTTTATCCAGCACTTTTCCCCATTTCCTACCATACATGTTTCATATTTCTTTCAATAAAAACTGTTCTTTTGTTGATGTTTCTGTAGTGATGGGATAAGGTGTTGGGTAAGGGTATTTGCTAGGCTATAAAAGGAGAAAGTATTGACAGGCCTTAGGCAGGACAGTGGTCATGTTGAGACACTTCTGCAGAAAATAAAGTCCAGATCTCAGAAGTGTAACAAAAATTTCAGAACAACCATTTGCAAACTGCAGCTGCATTGGTTTTGATAGTTTTTCATAATGCAGAATAACATTGCAATTTGAGATGGTTCTTGAACATCTTTAAGAATCCAACTGTGAAGGTAAAATGCTGGTGCTGATCCCTAGTGCTGATACAATCACTCCTTTCATTTGCCAAGGAATGAGCATCACAAATCCTTATTATCACAGGAAATGTAGCAAGCTGTTTCAAGACCAGAGACATCACACACAACCCAAATGGCACAGATTTGACAGCACTGGATTGCCCACTGTAAGCCGTGGCTGAAATCAGTTCTCTCTGTGTTGCTGTTTTACACAAAGTATGAGTCCATTCCCATCAGCCATTACTCTGTCCACACATCCAGATTATATTCTACATCTTCCACTCATCCATCATCATCTGCTAAAAGTTCAGAGGTTTTACCAGCCACTAACCCTGTCTCAAGTATTGTCAGGATGTCTCTTCTTATACAGGCCTTGAGGATATGAAACTCTGTGTATAATGGAGCGTGAGGAAATCTCAAAAATTGTATTAGCATGGTCTTTTGGGAAATGACAGTGCCAACAGTTTGTGGTCTGGACTGAATCCATGTGCCCGTGGAACATGCACTTTATTCCTGTAGCTGTGGTGGTATTAGAGTACAGGGGAATGAGCTGGTGGGTCTGCTTTCCAAAGCAGGTTTACCCTCAGAAGAGAAGGCACTCCTCAGGGACACCTCAGTGCTGTAGGACTGGTTTCCTATGAAGCAATGGGAAAGGACCAGTAAAGAACAGGAAGCAATGAGATCTAGACTCCATGCTGGGCCATGGGAGCACTCAATAAGTTGCTCAAGTTCAACAAATACTGTGTAAATACATTTACATGTCATTGATTGATTCAGATGTCTTCTCTTTGGTTATGTACCAATGCATATGTCCTTAGTGATTCCAGGAAAAGGGAAAAGAGCAAAAAAACCCCTTTCTTGTCCTTTCCCATTTATTCTCCAAGATCACTTTATATTTTA
>VWYP01001106.1:28958-38977 GCA_013400435.1 Pycnonotus jocosus | reverse complement strand
ATATGTATTGTATGTAAGATCTTGGAAAATAAACAGAGGGCAAAGAACCTTGTTTGGGGTGGTCACACCTTTCAGAGATGACTCTCCTGCTGTCCACTGGTGAATAAACATACCGCTTTCAAACTTTAATCAGTTAGAGGGTCTTTTTCCATGATCATATTGGCTTTTAATGACTCACTACTGCTTCCAAAAAAAATGAAATGTGCAGACTTGGGGATACAAATGAGCTATATTGTGGAACAACATTTTAAGGGAATCTCTTAAGACCTAGGGCAGTAATGCCTGCTGAGTGATTTACCGTCCCTTTCTTTCCTTTTCTACCTCCTTCCTATGGGTATTTGTGCTGTGGCATGAGGTCAAGACAGGAAGCTATTCCTCATATATTTGAGTAAACACACAGTAAGGTAATAGTGTAGGAAATCTCACTTTTTTTAACTCTACCATTCCTCGTATTTATTCTGCTGCTCATGTACTCTTGTAAATTTCTTCATGTCAGACGGCAAAAATACCTGATCCTGAAAATATTGATGGTATGCTGCTGGTTACAGAAGCTGACATGCTTTATACATGTGGATCTGATGAGCTGCTTATTCAATGGGGTGTTTGAGTGTTTTGAGCATATCACTAAGCTGGATCTTAAGACTGCAGATGAAAGCCCAGTTTATTTTACTGGAAAGGAGTATGAATGTGATTTTATTTTCATATGATTTTGTACTTAACAAAGCTTCAATCTGAACCTGAATTTCTGCCAAGTCCACAGCATTTTTATTTGTTATCTAAAATACTGAACTGCTAAGCATTCTGTGCAGTTCTATAGAAGCCCTTTTTCCATGGCCACTTCTGCCAACAAAGGGCAACAGATCAAATCTTCTTGTACATCAAAGACATGAGAGAGAACTCTGTGGGCTGAGGCACTATTCTTACCTTTCTCCTCCCTATTTGAAGGCAGAAAACACACTATATTGCACATCTCTGCAACTTTTCACATGCTTGCTTTTTAAGAATGTTAGAAACCAGGGATGGATTCCTAAATGACTTTTCCCCTCTTCTGGTTAAAATATGTATATTTTAAAAAGCCATAGATAAGTATGTCAGCTTGGAGAACTGAAGTAAAGGCTGGAGGCATGGGAAGCAGTTGAGCAAAGACAAGTCAGGCACAAATAAATAATGAAACCTCACAGTTAACTTGATGTGCAAGCTCATCTCTAGAGTATGCCCAATTTACTCAGATATTTCCAAGCCTGGGGCATATGCACACTGGCAATCTTGCAGTTGTAGTTTGAAGGGATCTAGCACCTGGAGATTATGTGGTGTCAGGAGAAAAATCATGCTGAATGTCTTTCCTGCCTCAATGAATTTTATAAATTAAAAATGTGTGCCTTGGGCTTACTTTTTTCAGAGTAAAAAATAAACTTTCCAAGTTTGTTAATTTCAAGTTATTCTTTTATATTCCTTTGGATGAATGTCTTCATTCTATCCCCTTTATTTCATAAAAACAACTTGGTATAGCCATATTTTACTTAGTGATTATAAACATGACAGAATACCAGTTGCACTCAAGGTGCAATAATAGCAATACAAAAATGAAAAACATGGAAATGGAATAGCTTTAAGGAATGTTAGTCTTTCTGGTATGCAAATGAACTTCACAAACAATTGGGTGTTGCAAAATGTATGAATTACTAACCGAAAACACTGTTGAAATTGATCCCAAATGGTAGAATCTTTTCTAAGATAGTTTTGGTTATGCTATGCAGTTTTGTTACATACTTTAAAATAACACAAGGCAAGTGTAGTTGTTTTGAAGGAGACAAGAGGAAAGGAAGACTTTGCTCTTGGGACTTTCACTGAGCAAAGTCTTAGGAAAAAAAAGTCTTGAAAATTAATGCTAAGATCAAAAGCTTTTGACATCAATATATTATAAAGCACATACATTATTATACATCAATACATTATACCTTGATTCAACATTTTATATTCTTGCCCATCCACAAGGTAGACACAAAGTCTTGCAATACCTAGCATTCCCTCTGCAGTAAGGGATCTTCACTCTTTTTGCTCATCTGTGACCCAGGAAAGAGTTTTCACTCTCACTAGCTATAATAGCAGGGCAAAGGAGAGGAGTTTGAAGAGTGGGTGGATGAGTTGGTTGGTGGGTTGGTTGGTGGGTTGGTTGGTGCTGCTTTTTTCTTGTGACAGGCAAATGCTTTTTCTTTCATTCCTGTGACATAGGTAGGAACAAGAGACCAAATGCTTTACAAACATTTAAAAATGACTTTATGGAAAAAATAGATGCAACAGAGATAAAGCATATATCACATTTTGTTATGCAGCACTTAAATTCTAAATTAAGCACAAACTATGTAACTGCATTGATGTGACTGATTCTGTTTGAGCACGGCAGCCTTATAACTTGGCAAGAAAAGAACAAAGCAGCTTATAGAAAAACTGATTTTCCACAAGAAAGACAACAATCAATTGATGACTGGTTATCTGGTAACTGCCATAGGCTACTGGAGATGAGCAGCCCTCCAGTGATGATAACTACTGGATCAAGGCATACATTTATTTACAAATAAGATGAAAACAAAACAGAAAAACTCTGACTTCACTTCACTGAACCTCATTTGGAAGTAAATAAAAATTTGTAGAGAAATCTTTCATATTTTTAATTCTAATGCTAATCTTTAATCGAATGCTTTGAAGAAATTTTTCTAATTAATGGTGACAAAAGAGTGCTCCACGGTTAGTCTCAAGGTATATTTTTCAGATTATCTGATTTAGATTGGACATGTGTTTGTTCAAGTTTTGATAATCCTACCATACAGGTGCTTGATTTTATTTGTTAAAATTAAATGTGATGTTCAGTGGTTGTACCAAATCTCAAGTGAGATACTATTATTTTAATAACTAATAAGCAATTAAGGGAAATAAGTTAAATATTTATTAATGTAACACACAGTACAATATTTGACAATACCACCAGGAGAATAGCTAGTACTGCAAGTATGTAAAAGGCAGGCCACAGAATAAGAGTGGGAAAATATTTATAAGATCCTCATCCGAAGTATGCAATAATTCATTTGAACAACTCTGTTTCCTCTAAGATTGGATAAATACAAAAAAAAAAGCATTGTCTGAATGCAGCAGTAATTCTGAAAGAATTCAGTAGGATTTCCCAATTCACAGAGCTGAATTCATATGATCATTAAACAGATTAAAATGAGAACATAAGGATCAAGAAAAAATAGACACATGCAAAATTTATATTCATTCTACATGTTTATATGGTGCAAAGCAGACAGTAATTTCCAATCTTGGAAAATCAATCTACTATTTAATGTTGCAGTATACATAACTATGCAAAAACTTAAAGTTCATGAGATTAACACCATGAGTTAAATTAGATGGTCTGTCATGATGGAAAGAGCCAAGTGACTGCATTCACTGCTAGCTCATAAAGGTACTGGTAAAGGTGGGAGAGCAACTGAGCACCCAAAAATGTGATTCATTAGAAGTGAGTTGAGTTGAAATGAAGTCTGCTAAACAGTATTTATGTTCAAAACATCTTCACTCGGAAAAAGAAGTCTTGTTGAGAAGTTAGATTTTTTTTCTATATTGTATATATAGTCCATAATTACACACTATGTCTAAGCACTTCATCCAGCCAGTATTTCAAGTCTGAATTGATAAAGAAGGTATTTTTACTTATGCTCTACAATATAGAGTATGTTAAATCTAGGGTGTTTTACTATTCTTTCTGTGCTTCTATTGTAGCTTGATAATGTTACAGTTGATCTTGACTAAGTCAACAACCTGAAAACTGGCACTGAAAATGAGAGAATTGTCCTATTGTTTGATGATCTCAAAGCCATGCAAATCTAATTATTTTTTACCATATGAAGATGTCTCGATGGCACTCTCATCAAAGTGAGCTTAAAACTGTATGCAACTATTGGAGTGAAAATAAATTTCTCAGTAGGTAGTTCCTTCCAGTAAACAATGCTTATGTCTACATTATTAAAGTGATCCACTTCTTTCCACTGTGCAGTAGAAGGACTTTTTGTAATTTAAGTAATTGTGTTACTGTTTAGCATACAAATATTTCTCCAAAGAATTTTTTTAATATTCCAATTTCTCTGTGTTTTATGAGTCAAGCACCAGAGTTATTGAAAACAGCTAAAACTGCCTGCAATGCAGATGAAAATAAAGGAAAAAAATGCATAATTCTATCTACTAGTACTTGCTCTTTTCTCAAATTCAGAAATGTCACTTATTTCACAGATTTAGCTCTCGCATATGTACACATTCGTTTGCTTCCACAAAATGCTGATGTCAAACATATCAGGAAACATTCATATTTTTTTCAATAGTTCAAGAATTTTATGTAATCCTAGGGAGGTTTCCTCATTTTTTTCAATATTGATAAAACTATTTTACCATCATAAATTTTATGAAGCTGTAATCCTTTTGCTTATTAATACTTCAGATTTGAGATGAAAAGAACAAAGTCATCACTTTATTCATTAATGTAAATGAGAGACAATGTAGTCTGAAGATATTTTTTAAATATGGATTTGTCCTTTTTTCAATTATTTTATTAAATAAAAGTTACACAACTTCATAATAAACTTAGTCAAATGGTGTTTATAGTATAAGACTGTCTAATCAATCTCATGTTATGGAGAGGTTACACTTCTCTGACTCTATCAGATCAGTTGAGAACATCCAAACTAAGGTTCTTCCTACTAGAACTACCTTGGCACTGTCTTATTATTCTCTCTACATACAACAGCTACCTACAGATCTATTTTTTCATAGAACTGTGCTGGGCCTATAAATTTCATCTAAACATACTGTAAAACTGATTATTGCATGTACCATATATCCAAGTAAATCCTCAAATACTGAAATTACCTCCAAGTATATTGTACAGGTGTATTCAATCTGGCTGGGGTAAAGTTAATTTTTTTCACAGTGGCTGGTACAGGGCTCTGCTTTTGATTTGAACAGAGTGATCATAATAGAGATAGATATGTTTTTGTTGTTGCTGAGCAGGGCTCACACAGAGCCAAGGCCTTTTTTGCTTTTCATGCTGCCACATTTGCAAGGGAGTTGTGGGTGCTTTGGAGGCTGGGAGGAGACACAGCTGGGACTGGTGACCCAAACTGACCAAAAGNGTTATGGGTGCTTGGGAGGCTGGGAGGAGACACAGCCTGGACAAGTGACCCAAACTGACCAAAGGGATATTCTAAACCATCTGACTTCATCTCCAGTATATAAATTGGAGGGAAGGAGGAAGGGAGGAATATTACGACTGTTGGCATTTCTCTTCTCAAGTCATCGTAACGCCCAATGGGACCCTACTCTACTGGAGATGCCTGAACACTTGCCTGACCATGGGAAGCAGTGAATTTATTCCTTGTTTTGCTTTGTTTGAGTGTGCAATACTTGCTTTCCCTATAAAACTGGGGTTTTGTCTCAATCTGCAAGTTTTCTACCTTTTACTCTTCCAGTTCTCTCCCTGATCCCACTGGTGGGAGAGGGACTGAGCGACTGTGTGGGGCTTGGCAGCTGGCTGGAGTTAAACCACAAGAAAGGGTCAGACTCCTGGTCAGAATAAACATGCTCCAAGCCCAACCGAGCTGTTGCTGGTTCAGATGGCCAAAAAAAACCAACCAACCAACCAACCAAACAAACAAAAACCCCATAAAAAGTATTTGTGTTACTGACATTTCTGGCCAAGAAAAATAGGAAAAGTCCATGCAAGTTTTAATTCGCCTGACATCTGAACCTTGGTCTATTTCATCTGCTTGTCTAGGTGTACCCAAAGAACAGTGTTTCCAAATAAATTTTAAAAAAAAGAAATAAAGAAAGGGTTAGAAACCACAGAATACTTTTCTGGGGGAGAATCAAAACATACCTACTCATTTGTGCATCATGAAAAAATAGTACTCCTTTAGTAACTATTAAAACCTCAAAGTCCAACATTTTGTTGCAATGGAAAACAAAATTATACATTTAACATAAAAGAACAGTTAACTGGAAAAAGCCCTTGGAAGTCTTATTAATTCCTTCTATTTCAGATCATTTTACATCAAGGACTTATGATTTCTTTCCAGTTTAATAAGGATTACTTTCATATTAATTCAGGCTGTTATGACTGTAGCACTCTTTCTAAGAGTCTTACATGAAAGCTATTTACAACTATATATTACATATTTCAAAGGGTAATGTTACAAAGACTATAAAGAGAAAATGAAAAAAAATTTGATATGTTTTAACTTCTAAATCCAGTAAAAAAGTCAACCAACTAAAGAAGCAAAAAGCTAGTGAAAAGACCAAATAAGCTGCAATAATTTCAGTTCTGTTATGAATACTTAGAGCTTTATTTCACTAATAATTTAAGATACAAATCAAAGAATCAGAGGGAACAACTCATGTTAGGGCTCTTCAATGAAAGCAGATAGTAAAGTTTTTTTACATTTATTAACTGCCAAACTCTA
Organism: Pycnonotus jocosus; assembly: GCA_013400435.1. Lineage (NCBI taxonomy): Eukaryota > Metazoa > Chordata > Aves > Passeriformes > Pycnonotidae > Pycnonotus > Pycnonotus jocosus. The sequence continues at coordinate 32,471 of VWYP01001106.1, read as the reverse complement.
GTCTAAATGAATCCCAAGTGGAGATTTTTTGATAAATCATTCTATATCTATAAAACTATCACAATTTTAGATATTTGCAAGGTCTTTTGGATGTACATTTCATAAAATCAGAGAATAATTGAAGTTAGAAAAGACCTCTGAGATTGTTGAGTCCAACCATTAGCCATCATATTCACTACTAAACCATATGCTGGAGTGCCACATCCACAAGTTTTTTGCACACTTCCAGGGATAATGATTCTACCACTTCCCAGGGAAGCTTCTTCCAATGCTTAACCACCCTTTTTGTGAAGATTTGTCTCCTAATATTATTTTCTATTGTTGTGGAATCATTCTATGCACCCCCAACTGGATTTCTGATTTATTTCAATTTCATCATAATTAAAAAAATAAATAAATCCTCCACAACAAAATAAACAAAATGTTATATGATTTTGTCATCTAATCTTTATTTGTGTGCTGAAAAGTTTCTGTTGAAACAGGTCTGCTATAGATACATGCATTAGCATTCTTCTCAAGTCTTATAAATGCAGACTATAATTAGAAGGCAATTTAGGGTTGTTATAAGAAGATGCAAATATTTACTTAGTTCACCATTACTATTGGATCCGAAATCAAAAGTAGCAAGGGCACATACCATAATCAGAAAAGAAAAACATGTCATTAATAAGACTTGACTCAAATAAATAATTTGGGGTTTCTTCTTGGTATATAAAAAAAAATGCTTAATAAAACTACTAATTTCCTTAGTACAGAAAGATCCTTTAGGGAAATATGAAAAAGAAATATTAAGTTAAAATGCCAGTAATGATCTTATGCAATCAGTGTAATAATTCTATAAGAAAATAATGTACACAACATACACAATATTTTTACAGGTAAACAGTGACAGATTGGAAAAAGTTACTGACATACATAATAGATGCTAGATAAAAATTTAAAATAACTTGTAAAAGGGCACTGCTTCTTTAGGAGCCTTACTTGCAATGAAGAATCTTAGTGAGATAGATTTTGATTTAATTAACCATGGCATGAAACAGAATAAATCTACTGAAATCAGCATGGAATACCACTGTAAAACAACATCAAGTCAAGTGAGGACACTAAAACTAATGCTGTGGAAGAAAAGCACTCAACAAAGGGATTAAACAGAACCCATCCTTACAGTTTTAAAATAAATAATAAATTTTTGTAATCATTTAAACAGAGCCTGAGACCATTTTGAGCCTCCTTTCATGTGTTTACTGTACTCTTTTTTAAACTCTGGTCTTCTTCATTTCTTGCCATTTTGACTCTGCCTATAATTTTCTTGAAAAAAGTCAAGATTTTCAGTTCCTTTAGTGTCCTAGTTTTTACAATATTTTATTAAATTTAATTAAATAAATAGGTGTAGATATTGCTCTGTCTTTCATTGCTTTGGTATGCAACTTTGGGTCATAAGCACTACGGTCTAATCCATCAGACTTCATACCTGTAAAATCTCTTCATTATTTTGATGCACAAGCCAAGTTTGTGTGTCTTTGGTGCCCAAGACAACTTGAAGAAATCCAAACAGCTGCTTAAAATGGAACTGTTAAGCATTTGTACTATGAAAAGCAAAAATTTTAAAGTTATGTTAATGAAGTTCATCTAGTAGCTGATTTGAATCATATTTTATACTGTCAAAATTAAACAACTATACTTATTTAAGGTTTATTTTTCATGTAGACACCTGCATGTGCTTCAAAGAAAACACTTCATCTTTCAAGGCTGAGTCATACTGATGCTGATATATTTCAGAAATTACAGTTTATTTTTCATATTTTGAGCAAATTGTGATATTGCTTATAAAAAAATGCAAGTTGGAGTAGAGATAAATCTCATAAATTCAACAAATATCATTAATATCTCCATTGGAAAACTATGGAAATCAGTGCAGTTGTTCTAGGTGTGAAATTTGTTCTTCTGTGGCATATGACTTTAATTATACCATAAAATTTAAAAAGAAATAAAAATTAAATGAAGATAGAAATTATGTGAAAGGAAAAATGTCAAAATAGACATTTTGATGTATTGTTTTACACCTATAACAATGGAGTTTCCTTGTGGAAAGATATGCTGAGACACTGTATCATTGTTCAACAATTTTTAGTCACTTACTGAAAAACAGGACAACTTATTCCAAGACAAAACAATTTTTATTTAATTTCATTGAATTGGGCTCCTTGGAAACAATAGTATGAGCCACTAAATGAACTAATTCAGAGATGGTTCATTCCCTTTATGTTAGGTAACGTAGTATTTAATACTGACAGAAATCAAGTTGTGTGTTTCATTAAGAATAAAATGGAGCCAAGAACTTTTAGTGTTCATAATGTCTACAGAAACTGGGAAATGCCACAACATTCAGGTAACAGAGGCACTTGTCTTTCACTTACTTGTAGGTGTTTCCTGTAAAATTAGGAGTTGGTATATTTTAAATCTCAATGGTAAAAATTGCTACACACAATTAATTTTACTTTGCATGTAGAATATTATCTATAAACAAGGAAAACACTCAGGTTAATTTATAATTTAAAAAAAATTAAAAATCAAATAATTTTGTTTATTTTTCAAACACTCCAATACATCTGTTTACGCTGAGGAGATTTAGTAAAAATTATGATTCCTGTGAGCAGAAATTACAACCTATCAAAATTTTCTTTTTGATTTATTTCCTTAGAACCTCAGTTCCACAGTGATGTAATTGTTTCAGCTGCCTGAAGATTTCTTATTTATTTATTTTAATAGTGTCAACAAAATGTCTCAGTTTCATTGGAACAGTTTGAGGCATTAACACTAAAAATAATTCTATCAGGAGATATTCAAGCATCTCTACTTNACACTGTATCATTGTTCAACAATTTTTAGTCACTTACTGAAAAACAGGACAACTTATTCCAAGACAAAACAATTTTTATTTAATTTCATTGAATTGGGCTCCTTGGAAACAATAGTATGAGCCACTAAATGAACTAATTCAGAGATGGTTCATTCCCTTTATGTTAGGTAACATAGTTTTTAATACTGACAGAAATCAAGTTGTGTGTTTCATTAAGAATAAAATGAAGCCAAGAACTTTTAGTGTTCATAATGTCTACAGAAACTGGGAAATGCCACAACATTCAGGAAACACAGGTACTTGTCTTTCACTAACTTGTAGCTGTTTCCTGTAAAATTAGGAGTTGGTATATTTTAAATCTCAATGGTAAAAATTGCTACACACAATTAATTTTACTTTGCATGTAGAATATTATCTATAAACAAGGAAAACACTCAGGTTAATTTATAATTTTAAAAAATAATTTAAAAATCAATATTTTATTTATTTTTCAAACACTCCAATGGATCTGTTTACACTGAAGAGGTTTAGTAAAAATTATGATTTCTGTTAGCAGAAAGTTATAACTTATCAAAATTTCATTTTTGATTTATTTCTTTAGAACCTCAGTTCCACAGTGATGTAATTGTTTCAGCTGCCTGAAGATTTCTTAT
>VWYP01001106.1:0-28797 GCA_013400435.1 Pycnonotus jocosus | reverse complement strand
TGAAGTTTCTAGGCCCAATGGAATGTGATTTTCAAAAAATATGCCTCTGCAAGTCAAGGGCAGGAGGAAAAACTTTATTCTGTGAAAATAGAATTCATCTTGAAGCTGTAGAAGTTTCCTGAGCAAAAGAAAAAATGCTTTGTTGTCTAAGGTTTGTATAGGAGCTCTTCACCTGCTGAACTGGTGTTGAGCATTACCCACAAGAAAAACAGGTCAACAGATCGAGAAATCTTAGAACTTAAGGTGTTCTAATAATGCCAGTTAGGAAAGGTCAAACAGGTAATAACACAGGGTGTCAGACAGCAGCAGCAGTGCCGTGACCTTCTGGCAGCTTTTTTATGTTGAACTGCTTGCATGTTTTCTCCAAGAGGCTGCTAATCTCTGTGGACTGTAGATGTATCTGTGTTGCAGGCTACATTTGCTGATGGTACACTGCTCTGTTAACATTTGCCAGTTACCAGGTACTCATGGATGAATGAACATAAAGAACACTAAAATCCAGTTTGAAATTGGCTTTTTTAGTACGACAGTCATAATGATATGTTCCATACTTTAGTGTATTAAAATCTTACTGGGAGAAACTTCCACTGTTCAATGACAATTAACTAGTAATTATTTAACAGGAGGTCGTTAGTTGCTTTTTTGGAAACACTAGGTGAAAAGCTTTTAAATAGACACAGAAGATGTGGGTGATTCAATTAATTAAACGAGAGAAAAGGCAAAATTCATCTGCTCAAGGAAGGAACTTCTCTACATTACTTTATATAGTAAGTGGAAGAGTTTTCTCTCCAGCGAGGCCTTTGAAAATAAGAGTAAGTATGATCAAGAAATAAAGGGCTTTTTTCCAGTGACTGCAGGTAATGGTGCCATGTATTGTACACCATAGGTAAATTACAGTAACATGTTTTGTCATCCCCACATGGTAGTAAGATGAAAAAAATCCATATTCTTAATGTCCTTCTTTATCCATGTGAGAACTATAGATGATGTGTCTCTTTGAAAAAGTAAGGAAGCTATTAACAGCCTCACAAGAATATATAGTATTCATTATTAAAACCTGATGATCATATCTTAATAATCCTAAAATACACCTTGGAAGAAAAGGCACTGAAAGGTATTGTGGGTATCTTTTTTTCCAGATTTGGAAAACAGTCTGAAGCAGTGGTGGGGTAAAATAGGTCTAGGAAAATGAAGAAGTTGGAGAAAGATAGGAAAAAAATACCTTCCACAGATTAGAAGCAGAAGCATTTTGTCAGTGGAAGTGACTTGAAGGAGGAACAAGTCTATAAGTATAGTACCAAAACAGTGTTAAAGGCAGTATCTGTTCAGTTTCGATCTCATGACTTGAAAAAAGAACTCTCAGGAGTAGTGAGAAAATCTTCCAGTGATGGAAAATGGATATCACAAGATGAGAGTGGTAGCACTCAACTCAGCTTTGAAAGAACAAGAACTAAGCATGTAAAAGAACATATTTTGGTGGAAATATTATGATATAATGCATATAGGTGATGCATAGTTACAGAACTAGAATTAGATTAGTGAATTTCCATCTATAACTTCCATCTCTTTTAAACCCGTGGGGTCTTTGAATTAAAACATCCATAAAGGTATCTCTTTTATATTTTCTTTTGTTGTTGTTGTTATCTGTAGAATTTATGAGGAAACAAAACAAAATAACTAAAGGCAAAATGTGTGGTCACTGTATTTGTAGCTAAGCACTGTACAAAGTCAATGACTCATAAGTTTCCATACAGTTAGAAAAATAGCCTAAAATCATTCCTCTACAAAAAAGATTGTATCTCAAATTTCTTTTTGCATGGATAGTTCTCTTGATTATTTTCCTGTTAATGTAGGACATGAAAAAGAAATGCCTTAAATTTATCCAAATCTGTTTGGACTCTCTCATGTAGTTCTGCCTTAGAAAATCAGAAAAGAAGGAAACCCTTCTGTTTGTTAACTAATTTATCTTTTTAATTTCAGTAGTGTCAAGTGCTGCCTGCACCAGCTTCATTTTCACCACATCGCACTGACAGACTGTACCTGAAAAGTAATTTATCTTCAAATTAATCAATAGGAAAGGAAGAAAGGAGTGAAGAAAAATATATTCCCATTTTAAAAAAAAATCTTTAGGGTGCAGGTCTGGGCACACTACACAGCTGGGCATCTCAGACACTGACACAAATTTCATCTTGCTGAGAACTTTGCAATTTTGTTTTCAGTTAACAAATAAATATGAGCAAAAGAAGCACACCTACACCCTTTGAAATTTCCTATATGACAACATTAACTTTACTGAAACCCACTAAATCATAGCTGCAACTACTACGCTTCAAAAAAGATACTGGGCAAACAAAACACAACAGCTGGATTTCCTGACTTTCATCTGTTTGTTACGAGTTGTGAGACACCTCCCATCAGTCTGATACCATAACTTAATAGTCTGTAGTAAAACTGGTCTCTGAAATCACTTGCCGCACTTACCAGAGATGACGCTGGTCCTTGATAATGTGAATGTTCTCTGACCCATAAAGTTAACTTTATTAATAAAACCACTTCTGGTTCAGTGATTCTGTGCTGAAAATATAGAGGCTGTTGACAAAGACACTGAACAAAAAAGCATAGATCCCCATAGTATTCAACTTGCCAAATAAGTTGCATATGACCCATTAACCACTACTCTTGGGGCCCAATTATCCACCCAGTTTTTTATTCACCTAATTGTCTAGTCCTCCAGACTGCAACAGCTCTGCTAAAGACAGTATAAATTTCAGAGGGCAATAAACCACATATGATTTATCCTTAGTAAATCCATGCTGACTCTTCCCAGTCACTTTTCCCTTCTGTATGTGCCCTGAAATGACCTCCAAGAGCACTTGCTCCAAGATGTTCACAAGAGCTGAAGTGAGGCTGATGGCCCAAATATCCCCAGATCATCCTTTTGGCTTTTATTTTGAAGATGTGGGCAACATTTTCCTTCCTCCATACATTGAGAAATCCCTGGATCTCCACAATCTAGATAGCAATCTTGTCAGCACATTAGTTCTCTCCACAGCCATACATGCAGTTTTACCCACCTGAATTTCCTGTGGAAACTAAGCATGTATTAGAAATAAAACAGAAGTTGAACAGCAGCAGATTGAATAGATAGAAGAGCAACAGAGCATCAGTGCTACACAGGATTATATTGTCAAACCCATTAGACTTACATGTCATATAACTGATTCATTTTCATAGTTGTCATAACAATCCAAGAAAAAACTCAATGGGAAAATGATAGCAATGTGAGTCACAATTCTCTCTCATGATAACAAATCAGGCAAGTAGGTATGTTTGACATTTGCTGCCTTCTAATTTCAGAACCAGCTGCCAGAGGCAAAAGATATATTAAACTAAAAATTAAGCTTTCCTTCAGTCACTAAGGTATTAAATCACTCACTGGTATAGAAATCCTATGTTCTTGAAAAAAAAAAATTGTTAGAAAGTAGTAACGTATGGCTTGTCCAAATACTACCGATAGGTACAAGGGAGACTTCAGAATGGCTTGGGTTGGATGGGACCTTAAAGATCATCCAGTTCCAACAACCCTGTAGTAGACAAGGACACCTGCTATTAGACCAGGTTGCTCAATGACCCATCCAAATTGGCCTTGAACAATTTAGTGATGAGGCATCCACAACTGCTCTGGGCAACTGGTTCCAGTGTTTTACCATCCTCACAGTGAAGCATTTCTTCCTAATACGTAATCTAAGCCTACTCTCTTTCAGTTTGGAGCCGCTCCTCCTTTTTCTGTCGCTACACACCCTTGTCAAAAGTTCCTCTCCTGCTTTGTTGTAGGATTCTCTCAGGTACTGAAAGGCTGCAATTTGCTCACCTCCAAGGCTTCCCTTTTCCAGACTGAATAATCCCAGTTCTCTCAGCCCTTCTTAGCAGGAGAAGTTTTCCATTCCTCTGATCATCTTGGTATCCTTCCTCTGGAGTCACTCCAATAGGTCCATGTCCTTCCTGTGCTGGGCCCCAGAGCTACATGCAGCACTGCAGGCAGGGGTCTCACCAGAGCAGAGGAGCATGATCACCTCCCTCAATCTTCTGGCCACACTTCTTTTGATGGATCCCAGAACAAAGTTGTCTTTCTAGGCTGGAAGCTCTCACTGATGGCTCACATCCAGCCTCACATCCACCAGCAACCCCAAGTCCTTCTTGCAAGGACTGCTCTTGATCTGGTCATCCCCCATCATGTGTTGATACTGGGAATTGCCCCAACTCACGTCCTCCCTCCTACCCTTTTTTAAAATGGTTATAGAACTCCTTTTTCCAGTCATCTGGGATTTCACCTGATGACTGGGACTTTTCAAATATTGTGGAAGTGGCTTGGCAACTACATCAACCATGTCCCTCAAGACTCTGGGTCCTAAGCACTTATGTACCTTCAGGGTCTTAGGTGATCATGAGCCTGATCTTTACTTATAGTGGGAAGCACCTTACTCCCCAACCCTCACCCTGCTCTCCATGCACTCAAGAAATGTGGGGAGAGAGATTGCCATTGAATAGAGAGAGAAAAAAAAAAAAAAATTGAGCACCTCAGCCATGTGGTATTCAGATTTTATTACAATATACGCAACATTAACTGTTTGGGGGTTTTTTGTCTCTTTTTCTTTCTTTCATTTTTCATTTTCTTTAACTATTGAAGGAAACCAGTGGGACAAATAATGAACCTTGATCATGCTGAATAATTGCCATGAGTTGATTGACTACTGAATGACTTACCTTTTGAAGAAAAAGATAAAAAGTGCACACTACTAAAATTGTTTACTTCCTTTAGAACAATATGGTTGTATTTTCTTTCTTGCTAAGTTCAAGCTGCAGAAAACTATCAGGATACAACTAAAGTTTTACTGCTGACATGATAATGTTATCATGTTCTCCTGTGTCTTGTAAATAAAGAGTAGCAGCAGTGTTCCAGCAAATTTACACTGGAGTTACATTGAGTCAACTTAGAATTTGGTTCCAGATCTGCAGTATTGACTCAGACCTCATTAGATCAATGAATCAATAAGATGGCCAGCTTTTCTGACTTAAAATCTTGTCTAGCTGGAGGCAGAAAATGGATATTCCCTTCCTCAGAGATAGAAATGAAGAAGACTCTCCAAGACACAGCTTGGCAATAAGATGCTTAGCTGTGTACAGAACCAGATTATAGAGTGACACCATCATGTAAGTCTTACCAGTCATGTGGCCACATTTCATTTCTTTACAGAGGCAAGGATTTATCAGCAGATTATCTTTTTTGTAGCCTCACTATCAACTGTGATTTAACAGCACTTACATCTGACCTACTTTTCCACCATCACACAAACTACTGTGATCACTACATGTGAATAGCGGCTTAAAGTATATATTCATAGTGACATAAAGTGTATGTTCAGCCTGTCAGCATTTCTTCTGTTTGCTGGGCTAAGCAGAATTATTGCAAAGGTTTAATACTCTACTCACCTTCCCTCATCTTAACAAAAAGAAAAAAAGAAAAAAAAAGAGAAGACAAAAAAAGAAAACAAACAAACAACAACAACAAACTTGGAACAGATTTTTCAGAGGAAAACATCACACTACTTGTCATAAGCATAAAAGAATTTGTAAGCATAGAAAAAAGTTATGCACCACAAGCATTCGTTGAGTGTTAAATCTAGAAGTTCTCCTGTGGCTTTCTGGTCGTCTGCCAAATATTCTTTCATTTCAGGGATGTCTCACAGAGTGCAACAGACAATGGTGTAAGCTTTGGGAGTATGGAGTATATGCCAGGTACACCATACTACCCCAGGAGGAATTAATTCAATTTGCCTTCATTTGATTCTAATCACACATTCATCTGTTAGTTGTGGCACTGAGTACCTGCAGCTTACATTTTTAATTAACAGCACTGTTATAGCTGCAACTAGGGGAATATCAAAAGTGCATTCACAATTCAGTTGAACTTTTATATCCTTTTTTAATTTTACAGAACACACTGTGCCACTCAATTTTTATAATACATGAATCATATTCTCTACATTTGCATCTTTACCTAGATATAAACCACAGCACTAATATAAAACTTGTATACTACACAATAATAAGGATATAATATATCAAGTTTAACAAGGGCAAATTCTGGATTCTGCACCTGGAATGGGGCAGCCCTGGTTGTGTATATAGACTAGAGAATGAGAGGCTGGAGACCAAGGCCATGGGAAGGGGCTTGAGGGTCCTGGTTTGTGGTAAATTGAACATGAGCCAGCAGTGCCCTGGCAGCCAGGAGAGCCAACCCTCTCCTGGGGAGCATCAGGCACAGCATGGCCAACTGGGCGAGGAAGGGGATTGTCCTGCTCTGCTCTGAGCTGGGGCAGCCTCACCTCCAGTGCTGGGGGCAGGTTTGGGTGCCACAATGTAAAAAATGGTAAAAAGTCATTAGAGAGTGTTCAAAGGAGGGCAGCAAAGATGGTGAAGGGCCTTGAATGGAAGCCGTATGTGGAGTGGCTGAGGTCACTTGGTCTGTTCAGCCTGGAGAAGAGGAGACTGAGGGGACATCCCGTTGCAGTTACAACTTCCTCATGAGGGGAAGAGAAAGGGCAGACACTGATCTCTTCTGTGGTGACCAGTGACAGAACCCAAGGAAATGCTCTGAAGGAAGGGGAAAATTTAGGCTGAGTATTAGAAAAATGTTTATCCCCCAGAAGAGGCTGAGCAGTGGAACAGGCACCCCAGGGAAATCGTCACAGCACCAAGCCAGACAGACTTCAAGGAGCACTTGAACAATGCTCTCAGGCACATGGCGTGACTCCTGGGGTGTCCTGCAGAGGGCCAGGAGCTGGATTTGATCCTGATGAGTCCTTTCCAACTCAGCATATTCAACGATTTTATGAACTTTACCAAAGCAAGATATACAAAATAAACCTAAAGTTTTAGATATGCCACAATACAAACTTAGTTGCATCTGGCTATTCTGAAAAAAACATATTGTAAAATTATTTTGAATACGACATAAAAGAATAACTTCATTTCAAAACTTCTGTGTTTCTTCAGAAGACTATCCCTTCTGAAGTAATCATTCTTCTTCCTTTTAAGTCTGTTCTTCAACTACTCACCTCAAATTCTGCAGCAAAGGATATCTCTGGGCAAAATCAGAGCAAACCAGGAAGAGCATAGAAGAACACTCTCTTACAGAGGAAGAAAACAATGTTCCATTTCTATTCTACCCATAAAATTAATTTTCCTTTGTTATGTAACTGAAATAAGAGTCTCACCAATAAAATGTAATGTGTATTCATAATAAATAACTTTTTGCTATTGAAAATGGTACATTTTTATTTGTAATATAATTAATTATGGGTGATTATGTCTCAGGAGAAAATATTACTGCTCACATATTTTATGTATATAAATATCTGTTATTATGGATTCTGAGTAATGTTTTAGTTTTTTTTAATTAATAAAGAACAAAGTTCTAAAAGCCATTGCTTTAAAATGAATGATGCGATACAACTGCAGGCAAAGCGTTCTATTGTGATACTCTAATAAAAACCAGTAAGAGTTCATTTCTGACTCAGAACAACAAAGAAACAATAATGCTTGTTAAGACAAGAACAGGTAAGAAAAAAAGGTAAGAAAAGAAGGTAAGAAAAGAAGGTAAGAAAAATTACCAAGCAGTCTGGGAATTAAACTAGTGAAAAAAATGAGTGATTTAGGTCAGGAAGTCAACTTCATTAGTGGTATCATAAACACGATTTTTCAGTTTTTCAACTGCTCTGACTTATTCAGCTACATCCACGGAAATGCTGTGTGGATTCTCGGTCAAATACATCACTGCCAGAGAGTTAGTGTTTCTGACTCTGCAGTCGTGGAGCAGTCACATTTGCTGAGGCCTCAGCTTCGTTAGACTATAATGCAGAGGCCCGCCTATAACTGGGATTACTGCAGAGAACTGCACTGCAGCTGGGCTCTGGAAACTTTAGCAATCCCATCTGAATGACCATTACCTGGTCATTCAGACTTCAACAACTGTAGTTTGGAGCTGGGAAGTCCCAAGAAAGTTGTTCTGACACCAGATTCCAGAGGTTCTTGAATTGAGACATGGCCCTTCTAACACAACTGCTGATATTTAAGTAGACCTTACACATTTAAGTACAGACTTATTTAAGTACACCTTAAGAGACAAACAACATTGCTTAATGGTTAACTGAAGTGGTGACCCCCTTATAAAAATGACTTTTTGTAATGTTGTATTGAATGTGGAGGCAGTATTTTTCCACCAGAGGGACTGTTGCTAGAAGAACTTTTGATCAATCTTTATATGGCATATCCAAAATTACACAGAAAACTTGTAGCAGAGAAAGAAATTGAGACAAAGATATGGAAATAGTTGCTTAGCACCAACAAAACTTTCTTCTCCAAAAGGGTATGATACTTTTCTGGGAAGGAAAAAACCATTATTTTGCACCTTTCCCACATGTATTTCTTCAAAGGCATTTAGGAAGTGAATGAACATGAAAATGTGTGCTTCACTACAACTTCGTCAACTTAACAGATCAATATATTCATCAAGGGCATTTGTCCTGAGTAACCCCAAAAATGTGTATCGTATTCTATATATTTCTTATGCCAACCTGCCCAAGATCATCACTGTCTCTTTCAGACCAGGGGGCTGGAAGCAGAACCAAGATATGTTACCCCAGGTTCACGGAGGTGGTTGGCCCAGGACAGCTTTAAAAAAGAGGGAACAGACACGCAGAGGGATTATCTGTTGTCCCCAGGGCTTTGAAGTCGAGGCTGCATTACATGTATGAGTGTTGCATTAAAATAATATCAAAATATCACATCTTTCCACTTAGAATCATTGTCAAAAACATCAGTTTCTCTGTATATGGGTGATCTTTATGTTAGGATGTGCTTTCTAAACACAATGGGAGTTGGCATGACTTCAGAACAACCAACAGCTGCTCAGTTCAGTTCAATGTCAGTTTACCTCTACTCAATCATTACTCTTTAGGAAACGGAACTAGTGGAACAGCCTTAGTAGGAAGAATTAAAAACAAGGGCTGATTTGTAATTAATTATTCTTTGTTAATCCTAATATAATTAATCATTAAATGATTCAATGAAGATCAAAGATAAAAATAAGAATAATTAACTGTTCTAGTTCTGACAGGAGAACTGAAATTTATTAATTTATTTATTTTCATTGCAGTATCTGCCTTCTTTTGCTTATAATGTGTATGAGATATCAGCTTGAAAGAATTATGTGAAGTCTCGCTCTGCAGAGTGGGCTTTCCTTAGCTTGTTTTAAACATCTAAGGGATTTGAAAAAAAATAGGTTTTCCAAAAGTCATCTAAAACTGTTTGTAGTAATACAAATTCAGAGCTTCAAATGCCTTAAACGCTATTGTAACAGCATGGGTTTTCACTTCATGATTTTGCTGTACTTTGATTTGCTCAGCACAGAGACAGCTTAATATGCTTAATGTTTTTCCTGCTGCACCTTGACATTGCTATTAACTTCTCTATTTGTCTGTTCTATTTATAATCAGGAAGGTAGAGCAACTCAAATGAACTCTTCTTTCATTTATATTGTTCAAATATTAATTACTCAGTAAGAAAACCACATTTACTTGTGTTTAGATGATAGAGTTTTCCTCCTTGAAGCTTCGTTATTCCTGTACATATTAATAGCACTTCTGGTTTTACTCCTTTTTATCACGCAGACAAAATAAAAAGGGGGAAGTAGTTCATCCCACATTACATTTCTATATCAGCTTTGTTTCATACAAAAATCTTTCAGGTAGATCCATTCACAGTAGCTTGCTCAATAGTCTGTTGAAATAATCTAAAAAAAGCAAGCTAAAGAAATTGGAAATTAGGCACCCTATGGAATACTAGTAATTCTCATGGCCTTATAAATATTGATAATTACAAAATTGTTTGGTAAATGCATCTCTGGTGCAAAACATACCATGGAGAACACTGAAGGAGATTTTCCCCATTAAAAAAGAAAGAAAAAAGAAAAAGAAAGAAAAAAAAATCCTTCAGAGATTATGCTGTGAAATCAAGAAATTTCACTGAATAGCTCATTGCTTCCTTCAGGGAAAAAAAAAAAATGTAGGAATGTGTCAGGCACAGCTGGGTATTAAATGATAAAAAAAAAATTTGAGATTGAAATTATAGCTATATCTGTCTTTCAAAGTGAAAATGAAAACACAGATTTTCATGAAGAAATTTAGCTGATCCCATCTATAATTGGGTATCAATGACAGAGGTTATACCAGGTAACATTTTGATCGCCTACAGCGATCCAGCTTTGATGATGTATCCGGGGAAGCTTTTAAACGTGTATGGTAAAACGAGACCTAAGACCCCCGAGGCGAGGGTCAACAGGGACAGTCGGTGCTGGGGGTGTTTTCGAGGCCGTGGTAGAAGGTATCTGAACTAATCTGCTTGGACTTTCAAAACAAGTGGCTTTCAGTATTTGTACCAAATGCCGATGCTCAGGTTCCGGCTCTGCGACGCTGCCGGCGCTGCCCGTGCCGGGCCCAGGCGGTGCCAGCGGCTGCAGCGGCCCCAGCGCAGGGCCCGGCTGAGCCCCTCAGCCACGGGCGGGCGGGAGAGAGCCCCGGGGAAAGCCTGGGCAAGGGAGGGCAAAACGCTGCCCGGCAGCCAGCGCTGAGCCACGGGAACCCAGCCACAAACAGCCCTGCCAGCCCCGAGGGGACAGCGGGAGCAGGGACAGAGATGTCCCGGCAGACGTGCTTCTGGGAGAGGAACTGCTGCTTTTGGAAAGATATTAATCATCGAATGGTCTGTAATAATCTAATCTAGTCCTTGAACCTTCTCAAATGAATAACAAGGAAGTTCTAGGCATGCATAAGATTTATGCAATTTCTGCGAGATACCATCAAACTACTGAAGCAGAGTTTTTAAAAAGGTGCTGATTCTCACAGCAAATATAACCCTTGGGGAAAATCTACAAGTTCATCTACACTTAAAAATATAACTAGGGATTGCTACTTCTTGTGACAATTAAATGCATTGCTGTCTCTAGAAGACAAAGGTAAATTAGTGATCATCTTTGTATATTAACTACATCTCCAAATACGGTTTCCATCACATCTTTTTGGTCTCATATGTTGAAGCATAAACCAGATTCACCATGGATCTGGTAACATTTATTTCACTCTCGAGAAACACAGAATTTGCAAAATGGGATCTCAAATGCATGTGTGATTCAATTTAAGCAATTTAAAAATATGTAAAGGTCCTTTCACCACTAACATATCTTACTTGTTCGAAAACAGAGTTCTGCTTTTTCCTTTAAGTGTAGCTTAATTCAATATCCTCTGCTATAAAAAATAACTTGTAGAAAGAATTAAAATGGGTATTCAAAGGCCTTGAAGCGTAGCAGCCTAACCCACTTTAAAGCCAGCAGTATGCTTTCCTTGAAGAATTCAAATGAAACTCAGCTCCACACTAGCTATTCCTTGAAATGTAGATTAATGAGATTTATAAAAAATGACTTCACTAAAAACATTTATTGCAACAACAATTAAGTTGTATTTTTCTAGAGGAAGAACGATCCCAGTATCAACAAAAAAAAAGCTATGCAGAGTTAAAATGATGAAGGAATTCAGTATATTTCGCTATGACAATCTGCTATCAATCTTTAAACAAAGACAATGCACAACTGTTTCTAAAAATCATTCTGAGCAAAATAATGGGGACACCTATGTTCCCCCAAGGTTTCTCAGGTTCTCCTCAATTCTGGATTCCCTCCACAGCCTCTCTCCTTGTAGTGTTCTTTAAATCTCTTTAGTTTTCCAAGTTATGGGATTGAGTTGAGAATATTTTGGTTGATTGAGTCATTAAACACTGGCAATCCAGTCTCTCACATGACCAGTGTTTCCAGCTTGTGTTGTTGAGTCCTCATGTACTGTTCCCATTTGTCAGTACCACCATCAATATGATCAGGAAACTTCTGGTCATGTTTAGACTTAAGGATCAGCAGGTCGTTTGTATAGCTTAGCTTTCTATTTCACTGAATACAGAAAATATGTTCAAGGTTCACTCAGATGTTTGGGAAAAAGTGTTGGTTACATTTTGTCTCTTTTGCTTAAGAAGATGTTGGTTAGAGCTCCAAAGTTTATGCTAACAGCTGTGCTAAATTGGCTCATGGAACGATATGGTCCTTCGTGCCTTTGTTCTCAGCTGCCCGGCTGACCCTGGCACGAGGACAGCTTAGAAAGTCCTGTCCGTAGCTTTGCCGATACTTCAGAACTGGTGGGTTCTTTTCACTGAGACACCTTCACAGACGGCGAAAGTGAGGAAGAACGAGTGTCCCTGCTGCAGGGTTTGGATTGTGGGTTTTATTGCTTCATGGTGGGAAGCAGCCAAGTCAAGGGTCCTGACCTGGTGGAATTCCTTGGCAGCAGGGCATCTCAAGGCCTCTGCACCATGTTTTTACAAGGGGGAGGTTCTTACAAAAGATAACAGTGAAATCCAATAAGAAAAATACTGGAGATGGTACAGGACAGGATAGACAGCAACTATCACCATTGGGAAAAGGGGGTGGGGGAGAAATCTGGTATTCTGCCAATAACTTGACCAACTTCTCAGAACTTTCTCAAAGAAGGAGAAAGGTCTTGGGATGAATGACAGGGCTCCAGGGGATGGGGACTTTGGCTGACACATACAAACTTTGGGAAAAGACCAAAGGGGAGTTTTGGGCAGGGGTTACACAGAACAGACCATTTACTTAAACTTAACAATAGCTAATAAACATAAAAAGGCTAAAATGCACCACCACAGAAAGAGTACACAATGCCCACCTCACCTTCCTCTCCTCAACTGGGTGTAGTCTCATTTTGTCCCAAAAAGTCTTCCTGAACTGTGCTAGAGCAGCCACAGGCCAGGGGAGGCAACACCAATGAGGCAACTCTTATTGTAGGTGATCAAGGCAGTAGGTTGGAAAAGAGAGGCTCACAATCACAGCCTAGCTCAGTTCAAGAAAAAATCTGAGCACTTGGTTCCATCCAGACCCCATGAGATGGGGGCAAATATTTTATTCTCACAGCTCTTTCTCAGAAGTCAGAGTCCAACAGCTGCACCAGGTCAGAGCTAGCCTAGAGCACAAAGGTAGTTAAATCCACAGTAGAGAATGACTGCAGAGCCTGTGGGCACTCTCAGGACGGACCCTGCCACTGTCTTTACTGTGGAGATAGAGGAAATGTCATCCATGAGAGAGTGTTTTCCAAATCTCACACAGGAGAACAGAAACAGACATAGATATCCTGTATCCTATACTGCTTAAAGCGCTGCGATCCATGGTGAATCTGGTTTATGCTTCAACATATGAGACCAAAAGGATGTGAAGGAAACCATATTTGGAGATGTAGTTAATATATAAAGATGATCAATCATTTCAGAAAACTTAATATATAAAAGAAAAATTATTCAACAGAGGAGGGCAGGAAATACCATTTTCCAGAATTAGTGGTGAAGAAATTCCTGTGGTGATGCTTTTAAAAGTTCAGTAATGTTATACAAATGTTTTTAGAACCTGTGAAAACACTATTTTCTGAGAATGAAGTTGCATCTAAAATAAAAATTCTGGCTGTTAAAATGTTTTTTTTAAAAAAACAATGGTTTTGATGTTGATGCATGGAAAACATTTTCCCTGTGGGATCAGCACTGAGAAACATTCAGCTCGCAGATGGGAGGAATATAAGCCTTAAACACAAGATTTTATTTTACATTTTCATTTACCACTGGAACAAATCTTTTCTTATATTCTCAACAAATTTTCTCTTATATTCTCTATATGCATAAAGTTCTATAGGAAATTATAAGGATTTACTAGAACAATGCAGTAATTTTTCGTTTAAAGAAGTAATTTACCATGATGATGTTATCTGGGTCCTTCCCTCACCTACACCACCATGGCTGAGGAATGAATCACTGTAAAGCTCAACGTACTACCTGGTAATTCAGACTTAATGTGTTGAGTGTAAGACTGAAGGTCAACAGCTATGACAGTATATAGGCATAAATTATTACTCCATAAATTCGCATCTAAGAGAATCTTATTGTATGGCATAAGACTAGGACATGGAAATAAAAAGACCTTTATTGGCACAAATTAGAATGACCACATTTCTTGTAAATTAATGGAGAATTCTGACCTTTTAAAACCTCTGTGAGAGCATAGTGAAGCATTTTTCGCTCTAAATTATGATGACGTGACTCTGGATTCACTTCAGAGATACCCTGATGAAGTGGCACACTGCTCAATATAAATTCTACATGCTGAGAAGTACCTGAAGAAATATAAAGATCAGGATACCAGATAACATATTCAGAGCTGAAAATACTGTTACCTACATAGCAATTGACATGCTTGGCCTTTCTCTAGAATACTCCTGCAAAATGAAAAGTAAAATGAGATCTCATATTGTTATAAAAATAGTATGATTAAAATCCCTTGACTTGTGTGAAGACATAAAATTCAATAGTTTAAAATAATTTTAATATTTCCTATGTCCATATTGATAATATATAAGATAGAATAATCTGATGTATTTTTATATTTATTTAAGGGGTTTTTGAGTGTTGTGGCATCTTCTTTTTCTATTCCACTCCTTAGTATTAATATATCAATAGGACTTGATTGTATTCACTTTCATGTTTTTAACTGTACTGCATTGAAAGCTGTTGGATAATTAAAAAAAAACTTATGTACCAAGTTGTTTTTGACAAGTAAGATTTACACTCCCTTTCTTTGAAGGAACAGAAGACTTGTAACAAAATGCTGATCCTTAGCAACAGATGATGCTTCAGTATTGACTGTATCTGGGCTGAATATGGCTGGAAAGTGCAGGTGTCTGCTGCCCTTCTAGTCTCCCAATATTCTAGTCTCTCAATATTCGTCTTTCCTTGGACTTCTGAAGACAGTCTATAGCCAGTAGACTGAAAAAGAAGCCACTGTCTGAAAAAGAAGTCACCCAAGGCCTGAGATCTGGCAGAGCTATGAACCTCTGCTATCAAACAATGCTTAGGACTGGACTTATTAGAGCCTTGCTTTGCTTTTCTGGTACTCCAAGAGTAGCGTTACATGTAGACCTTCCAAAAGTGACTGACGTCTGGAATTTTGCTTCCTTTGGCAGTGAATCCTCTGGGCAGTGGGCTAAGATGGCTACAAATGCACAACTGACTGTGAAGCATGCACCACTAGAGGAATCTTTTCCCCTGGTAAATATGAGCCTAGCTCCTAGAGCAGTATTCAGCTCTGCATGCAGACACACAAGTTTAGGTACATACAATATAGATTCAGCAGGCTAGCTGCTTGTTACAGAAGATCTTGTCAACTGTGGACAGTGGGGAACTGCTTATCTCACCCTAACTTAGATGTCTGTATTTGACTAGTTCTCTTTGTTTCATTGAATGAGTTAACTATCTATTGCTGTTGGACTGCAGCAGGAGCTTAGACACAATTAGCTGGCATGCAATTGTCTGCACTGCAGACACATAAACATAGGGGATGGAATCTCCATCTCAGCCACCTTGTTTCAGTCAATATTGGCCACCGCCTACAAAAAAGACAAAATTAATTGAATTATCTCTCAGGCAGGGTAGAATAGGGAGCAGAGCAAATATTGAACTACTCTCTGTTTTAAATATGTCAAGTTTTTTCTATTTTATGGGAATCAAAATTATTTCCTGGACATTGAGGTGGTATAGTTTTATTGACATAAGCAAGAGACTATCATACACAAGAAAAACTGATAATATATTTTTTATTCTGTAACAATGCCTAAACTAAGAATTGTCCTCTTGCGATTTCTGCTTTCTAAGATGTTTAAGCTGTTCCCTAAACAATCAATATTGCCCCCCAAAAAACTTGTATCAGTGAAACTGAGGGTATTCTTTGAATATAAGAACACAAATGTATAGTTTATCTAAGTAACATTTACTGCAAATCTGCAATTCGGAAAGTGATCTTATTTGTTCTCTTTGAGACAATGAAGGATCTAAGTATCTGCCTGACACATTTCTCATGGGACATATTTTGACTTTATTGTCTAAATAGATTGAAATCTTATATCTCTCAGCATTCATGTATGAGGTTTCAACAGGAACTAGGTGGCACCATAGTTTTAAAAGCATAGGTTTCAAAAGTGGGACAGTAGGACGAGAGATTATGTTCCTCAGACACAGAGCATGGAATGTCTCTGTTACACTTAATTTTTCACTTTTTGAATTTTTGCTTAGTGATATCAAACAGCACATAAATCTTTCCAGAGGTCCTGTCTGTAGGTGCACAAGGATTTGTGTGTAAATATCTGAACTTTTCCCAATATTATATTGTACAATGTTAACAGAAGAATGTTCATCTTCTCAGTAGCTGGGACATTTAGTTATCTGCTGTAACACAGATTTCCTCTGCAGCTTTGGGCAAGACACTCATCTCTATGCTTTAATATGCTACCTGTAAAATGGAAATCATATTTCTTTCCTGCAGAGTAATTATGAGGCATCAAAACTGCAAGACTTTCACTGAGGATATTTTTACATGTCTGATCTATAGCTACCTGACACTTCCCAATGTAGAATACACTTTACAGGGAAGAAAAAATGGAGTTAGAATGCACAGATACCTTTATATCTCATCTTTAGAGTGGTTAAGTTCATCCTCTCAAAATTCAGTTATGACAGATTTTTAATGCAATTTCTCAGGTTCAATACCACGTTTCAAAAAAACAAAAAAAACCTCCCCAAAAAACCCAAAAACCTCAGATTTTTTGTCTGAGTTGTCATTAAGGTCAAGAATTTAAGTGCAACAATGCAGGCTTTTATGATGAAAAGCCTTAATACCTCCAAGCATTGAAAGACTCTCTGAGAAATTGGACTTTGAAAGGGGGCACAAAAGGAATGCTTTTAGAAAAGGATTTCACACCTATTTCCTCAATACAAACAAAATAATATGAAAATGCATTCCAGGTACTGGAATAGCTTACAATGACAGATTCAAATCTGCAAACACATTTCACATTCAGGACAGCAAATAGACATACTACAGCAATCTATATGAATAGCCCCTTAGGAATGAGGATAGAAAGATATGCTGTAAGAAAATTATTTCCTGGTGAATATTCCTAAGCTGTTTCTTGCTGTCATACCAACAAAGAACTATCTTCTTAACTTCTGTATATCAAGACCAGCTACTTTTTCCTTTCACGTTATCTGAAGTTCCCTCTTCTTGCTCCTCATCCTTTCTCTGCCAGTGGCGTCCCACAGTTTTTCTATAGTTCTACCTTCCTTCTCTTTATCTTTAGTTCTAATTTTTGTATTTATTATTTTATTCTCTTCCCACCCCACATTGGAGATGAGGTTATTTTTTTATGCTTCTGCAGCACATTCCATTGACACCATAAAGCTAAACTGAACTTTATACAGAGTTCAGCAGGGAATCATTCGTGTCAATAGAGTTTTGCTCAATTCTTGCATCCCTGAAATGTTCCACCTCTCTGTAAATCTGGAGCTCCTGTTTAGACAGAGCATTGCTTTGGTGAATTAATTTACCAAATTCTTAGAAATGTGATTATCCATGTATTCACTTGATACTTTATCTAAGACACTGAAAGTGGTATTTTATAATGAAAAATGTCAAACAGACTTTGGAACAGACATTGTTTGCTACACTTTCTTCTAAGATAAAGCAGTGTGTAATATGCACTTTATAACTTTACTTTTAGGGAATTGTGCCGTATTTGGCAGACAGAGGTAGGAGTGTCAGCTCGCTGAGGACTGAGTACACAGGTCATAAGTATGTGTTGTTGAATGGAGGTCCCAAGACTGCATGTAGGCACAAAGCAGCCTGAAAACTGCTTCTGTTTTGAAAGAGAAAGAAGCAAAACCAAGGAGAAGATGCTACTGACAATAAAGATAAAAATAATAGAATGTATGCTTGTGTATTTGCCTAAAGTTTTTGAATTTCTGCCTATATTTACTCAATTTAGTTTTTAATTGTTGATGAAAAGCATGAACTTGAAATTTTTCATGAAGAAATATTATAAAATGTGTGATACTTCATCAAGGAAAAGTAATTCCAGATTCCAATATTGCATTTTATAGTACATTTATATTACTAAAAGACAGTAATTCAGTTGCTCAAAATTTATGAAAATCTGTCTGTTGATTAAAAATCTGAATGTGGCTCCTTGAAAATACTTGTGGGAAATCCATCAGAAAGTCATTCTTTGTTTGGAAGATTGTGTCTAATGGATTTTGTTCAGTTCCTCGAGAGTAGTGAAGCTTTTATCTGTTTGATATAGTGTTGTCATCACTCAGTCAGGTTCTAATAAAAAGATATTTTCAAGGTACTCCATTCAATCAAGACAAACTATTCTTGCCCATGCTTTCATCACAAGCAATTGATTTCTTTATTCTAAACTTCCTTCTAATGACTTTCATTATATAAGGTGCAGCATACATACATCAGGCAGTCTGTTCATCAAGATTTTTTTTCTTCTACTTTTTCACTGCCAAACTGTCAATGCATTAGTTTTCAGGTTTGAAACTTTGCTTACTGAAGTTAATGTATCCCCTTAGTCATCAGGTTTATTTCTGACTTGCATATTAGCTCAGTCTGACAGTTCTATGTTCCTTCTTTGTTCTTTCCTCCAGGTTCTTTTCTTCTGGGTTTAATCAGTGATTTCTGGTCCATGCAATTTTGAATTTTTTTTTCCCTAATATTGTGTGAAGTTACTTGATTGAGTAAAATCTCCTTAGAGGTGTGTAGATGACCCACATAATAGTAATGAAACTATATCATGTATATCAGAAGGCAGAATCTATCTCCCAATTTTGACCTCAGTTTCACTTAATATACAGTTCTGAGCCAAGTATTAAGGGAGATAGTGCTAAGAACAGCTTTTGCACAGGATTCAGGAAAGGTACTTTCAGGACATACATGTTACACAACAGGCAGCACATGCAGACAAAATTCTAACAGAAATTCAATTTTCTTCCAAAATTTTAACTTCAATTGCGAAATCCAGGTTGCTGTACTATTTATTTTTCCCCAGAACAAAATAATAATACCATATATGCTTAGGTAAATTGTATTTCTAAAGGGGAGTCACTTATTTAAACATTTGTTAACATAAAAAATGCACACCTTAAGTTTCAATATTTAGTGCAAACACTGATAAAAATATCTTATACAGTACTAATGTCTTTAGTATTTAAGGAATGATTTTGGTATGGGAAAGGAATTTGACACTCAAAGGCATCTGACAAATTGTTTTTCACTTAAAAGAAGTATTTTGAATATATGGAAAATATGTTATTTAAAGGGCTATAAAACAGAAGCTACTCTGCAGCAATTACTGTATTTGAAATTTTTAGTGGTCTTGTACACATGGGTGAAATTTTTGGTGGATAAGAGATGAGCAACTGATATAATCTACCTGCATTTGTGTGTAGCATTTCACACTGTCCTGCATGACATCCTTCTCTGTAAACTGGAGAGACATGGTATCGGATTACGATTTCCGATATTCTGGTGGTTTGAGTCTTTTTGCCCTCCTGGATGATTCAGGGCAGATGCAAGAAAGAGACAGAGGCTTCAAGGTTCAGTTTTTTCCAAGGTCTATCATGATGTTTATTCTTTCTTCTTATCTCATAGTTCGCTCTGTCTTCAGTGAGAACTGTTCTGAACACCAGCCATTAGGGAATTCCCTATCCCCCCAAAGCTTGTCGCCTTTTATACAGATTATTACGAACATATTGTTTGCCATTCCCTACCAATGTCCACCATCCACATCAAAGAGATCATACCCACTTGGCCCAGTCTTCCCAAGCCACACTGCGCTAACATCACATCAGAAAATGGAGGTGAAGAAGAAGAAGAAAAGCCTTAGGAACCGCCCTAAAATCTCTATCTTGTCCCCGTCTACTTCTATCACGAAAACCTAAAACTACATATTTCTCACTCAGTGATAAGCTAAACTACTGTGTTTCACTCTTTTGAGATTTGTAATTCATCTCTGCTTTGTGCCATGGTCTGTGACCCCTACGGTCGGAACTGAAACCCCCCTGTTCACCCCCCTGGACAGGGCTGTAACCACCCTGTACTGGGGTCAATCCTTCTTGTTCAGTTCCCAGGCTGTTTGGTCAGGGTGTCCCAAGCTCCCAGGGCAGCCAAAGAGATGCCCTGGGTTCCAACAACATGGATTATCCACTTGGTAAATAATGACCTGGCTGTTTGGTCACATTTGAAAAACTGCAGTGAAATCTAAGTGTCCAAATGGAGATTAGTGATGAATAATGTTCCTCAGAGATCTGTATTGGGTCCAGTGCTGTTTAATATCTATGTTGTTGATATGGACAGTGAGATTGAGTGCACCCTCAGCAGATTTATTGACAGTCCCAAAATCTGTTCACCAACATGCTGGAAGGAAGGAATCCCATCCAGAGAGACCCTGACAGGCTTTAGAGGCAAGCCTGTGGGAACCTCATGAAGTTCACCAAGGCAAGTGCAATATCCTGTATGTGGGTCAGAGAAGTTCCAATCGTAAATCCCAAACCAGGCAGAAAATTGTTTGAGAGCAAATCTGCAGAGAAAGACTTGGATGTGTGATTTGAAAAGAAATTCAACATGACCAAGTAATGTAAGTTTTCAGACCAGAAAGCCAACCATATGTTAGGATGCATCAAAAGAAATCTGACTAACAGGTCAAGGAAGGTGATTCTGCTTCTTTACTCTTCATATGGAGTACTGTGCTCAGCTTCAGGGCCACCAGCATAAGAGGGATGTGGATATCTTTGAATGAGTCCAGAGGAAGGCCATGAAGATGATCAGAGAGCTATGAAGACAGGCTGAAAGAGTTGGGGAAGTTCAGCTTGGAAAAGACAAGGCTCTGGGAAGACCTTGAGCAGCCTTCCAGTATTTGAAATGGGCCTAAAAGAAAGCTGGAGAGTTTTGACAAGGACGTGTAGTGACAGAACAAAGGGGAATAGCTTCAAAGTGAAAGGGAATAGGCTTACATTAGATATAGTGAAGAAATTTTTACTGTAAGGATGGTGAAGTACTGGACTAGGTTGCCTAGAGAAACTGTGGATGTTCTATCCTCGGAAGTGTTTAGGGGCAGTTTGGATGGGTCACTGAACAATCTGTTCTAGCTGAAGGTGTCTTTGCCCACAGAAGGGGTTGGCCTTTAAGGTCTCTTCCAACACAAACCATTCTATAATTCCATATTTCTGTGGTACTGAGTCATGACATCAGACTAAGAAATTCTACTCAGGTTTGGTTTTTTTTTCTGTCTGTAAACATATATGTGCTCTTTCTATGGTTTTAATGAGGGCCACAGTCTGTCTCCTTTTGCTATACAACAAAAAGGACATTTATTGTTAATCTTTATGAAACTACAGTATTGAATTAACTTCAGGGCATTCCCTCATAAGATTGAATAAATTCTTAAAACTATAAAAACTGATTGTCTTTGTAAGAAATGTAAGGATTTATAGTACAGCTGCAATGGTGTGCCAGGAAGAGCAATTTCAATCCTAATTTGCAACAATAACAATGTAAAAATTATTATCAGGGGACTGTTATTCTTCTACTTTTTTCTGTCTATTGTAGTCAGAGGTTACATTTTATTTGCTGCTCAGTAACTTCTTCAATCATTATTAGAAAAGATGATGTTATAAACTATTAATTTTGACCAGCTGAAAGAGTTTCTTTTTAACAACTTCCAATTACTCTTTATTCCACTCTCTAGTAGTAGAAGATAATGCATTAATTTCCTTTTATCCCCAGTGATAGCAAGATTCTGCTTTACAGTGCTTAGCAGTTAGACTGAATCATAGTAGTAAAAATGGTGGAGATTCATTAAATTGCTCAATTTATTTCTGCACAAAAATATAATTTTTAGGAATAATATAAAATGACAGAATAGTTTAGGTTGAAAACAGCCCTTAAAGTTCATGTAGTTCAATCATTTGCTATGGCCAGGAACACTACTCGCTAGATTAAGTTGCTCAAAGCCCCATCCAGCCTGACTTTGAATGCTTTGATCTGGCATTCACAGCTTCTCTACTATCTCATCCCCTGTATCATAAAAATTTTCTTCTTTATGTGAAATCTAAACCTAATTGTAGTTAAAATCCTGTCTCTAATCATCTCCCTATCTTTCATCATATATTTCAACATGTCTTCCAGAAGGATCTGTTTCATGATGTTATTGGAGATGGAGGTGAGGATGATTGGTCAATACTTCCCGGAGTCTTCCTTCCTTTTTACCCTTTTTTTACCCTTTTTTTACCCTTTTTTATCTTTTTAGAAAAAGGTGTTATGATACATATTTTCAAAATATTAACTGCTCATAATACAGTCATAATCAACCTTAAATCATTGTCTTGTACTCAATTTTTGGATGTCTAATTAGCATAATACATTTAGAAAACAAAACCAAAAAAATCAAATTAAGCATCTGGCTATAGAAAACCTTCAGTGATCAATGTCTTCGTTATGTCAACTTCATTTATTTATGCTTTGCATGCTTCTTCACTGTCATGTGAGAAAGATGTAAGTTATTAGATACACTCTTTATCTCCCTGAGATTTCTTTTAATGGTCATCATGTTTCTAAATGCAGTTTTGCTGCTTACTGTTAAGTCCCTTGAACAGAATAGCATTTGTACCACAGGTCACATACTCTGCTTGAACTTTGCATGTAGAGTAGCTATCATAATGGATGAAAACTATTTTAAGTGCAAATGCCTGTCATAAAACATAATACAATGTGACCAGGGAAATACAAGAAAACATTCCCCTCTGCCCATATTCATACTATCATAAATGGAAGTCAAAATCAGGAGCGAGCTGATCTTAGCAAATAACTTGGCTGATATCCAAACATTTTAACACAATCTGTTTAAATAAATTAACTGTTCTTCATATTAGCCAAAGCCAGTCAGTCATGCCTCAAAACACTGAGATAATTCACTGTTTCCAACCATCATCCACATTCTACTTTTTCAACCCAAAGTCTCATCACTGTTCAAAAATATGTCTGAGCATTTCAAGCATCTTGTTACTTATGACTTCAGCTCACCTTTGGAGAACATTCCCTATTCTTCCAACCAGTTAGCTTATATTCATCATGCTCGTGGCCAGCTGCCTCTAATGCAGATGGATTGTGCCCACAAGCAACAGTAGACAGGGCAGTGGTTGGGTCAGAATCTATTTTGCAGGACTCTGTGTCTATTCACATGCATATTGGGCTATCAGTCATGCCAAAAAATCTAGATATGACACTTGTATTCTTCACACATTCATACATTACATGAATATATTTCTAAAGAATGTCTCTGCTATCACAAACCCCACATGATACATTTTTAGACACAATTGAAGACCCATCAATTTCAGAAGACTTGAGATTCAAGTTCTCATGTTATCTAGAAAATGGATTTAAGAGTACAAACATTTGAAAACGTAAAGGTTACCTGCTAAGCAACAGCTGTACCCTGAAAAACAGTTGTCAAGAGGACATGTGTGTCTCTGGAATGTAAATGTATACAATAATAAATTACTAAAATTCTAAAAAAAGCATAGCTGGCAAAACATGGAGTAAAACATGCTATTTATCATCATAGTCAAAAAGAAGGGAAACACCGACAGATGAGTAAAAGGCCTACAACTAATCAACAATTATCTAGAATGCTTTTGAAATTAATCATGCTGAATCCAGCTCTTTTACTGACAGTAAAGTACTTGGAAATGTAGACTAGCAGGTTATCTAGAGGGTTGTATGCTAGGTCTTTGATTTTTTTTAGAAACCAGTGACCCTTTGACTGTTTTCATAGTTTGTTAAGCGGTAGTGAAGCACTGTCAAGCATGGGTGTTATGTAGTCATGTAATGTTTTCTCTATCTGTTGAAGTTTTTTCCTTTCTTGAACCCTTTCCTCTATGAACAAACCTGTATTGTGTTATGATTTTCTAGTCAAGCAATCATAGTGATGGCTGCGTGCAAAAAGAACTGCATTTATAGTATATAATTTAAGACTTCTTAGTTGAAGTATTTTATTCCAACACAACTGGAAAAGTGGAAAAGAAATTCCATGATTTTTAGAGATTTTGATTAATTACTACACAAGTTCATGAAAGTCAACTGCTTTGCACAATCTGCTCCAGTCTTTTTGTCAGCTGAGGTCATAATATTTCTACTTCCTTTGAAGTGATGTGAAGCAAACAATTATTGTAGAATTCAGTGATAAACTGCACTGTCACATTCATTACCCTGCAGCAATTGAATAGACATTCACAAATTATACTATGGTAAACAGGTAAAGAATCAATACATTTCTTCCTTTGTTACAGTATCACAAATGGGAACACCAGCTGCATTACTTTGTAGCCAAATAACGAGTCATAAGAATATGTCTGCTTAAAGACATGGCCAGGCATAAGAATGTAACCAGGAATTATTAAACAGACTTGATTTTCCCTTGTTCTGGATCCTCTATACAGATAAGCAAATTTAATATAGAACAGGAACAGTGATCATAAAATATGCTGAGTTAGAAGGGTTCCATCAGAATCATCATTGTGAGAGGTGTTGCAATGACATCAGCTAGGTCTTTGAAGATTCTTGGATGAATTCTATCAGGGCCCACAGATTTGTAGGGATCCAGCTAGAGTAGCAGATTCCATACAAATTCAGCAACAATTGGGAATTGATCATTCTCATAGCCATGTGTCCTCCAACTCAGGGCACTGAGACATCCTTGGTCTCTCATCTGTGTTGAAGACAGAGGCAAAAAAAAAGCATTAGACAGCTATGCCATGTCTATGACCCTATTTGTGAGGTACTAATACCCCTCCTGTAATGGGCAGATGTTATTTCTACACTGCCTTTTGCAGTTAATATATTTGAAAAAAACTCTTTTTTATTGACTCCACATTTCTGCCATCTTCATGTCCAACCAAGCTTTGGTTGCACGAATTTTCACCCTATGCTTTACCTCAGCAACATACTTTATGCAGAATCCTGTGGGATTGTTTTCTTTCCCTGACAACCATTACATAGCTGTGCATTTTTCTGCTCAGAAATACAAGATCTGCATAAATGGAAATAAGTAATTTTCAAAATTAAATGAAGATAACTCATTTTTTGGAAAAAAACAAAACAAAACAAAACAAACAAACAAAAAAAAAAAAAAAAAAAAAAAACCAAAAAACCCCCAAACCTAAAAGNCCCCAAACTTAAGAGTACCAAAAACCAACAGCAACAGTCAAAATACTCCATATGTTCCTGAAGATCTATTAAAACAATTTATTTCAAGATGGACCATACCTTTTTGTAAAAAAGTATTAATAGAAACATTATATAATGAAGAAGGGAAAGACTACATTTAATTCAAGTAATTCAACTTCTTATCCAGTGAAGATTAAAGTATTTTTTGCTTTTGGGCCAAACAGCATAAAAAGCTAAGTATTTCATAACCTAACAAAAAATTTTTGAGCCATCCAGTAATATTAATGTTAATTTTTATAACAAAAATAAAAGTTGTATTTTCTTAGAATAAGAAAGATATTCTGTAGATAATCTTTACAGATACTATGTATGAGGATGTTCAGATGGTTTACAGGGTCTGTCCTACATCTCATGAATCTTTGACATTTTGCCAGTGCAGCAATATTCTTCAGCCAGGATTTGGAATCAGTTGCTGAGTAGCACAACCCACTATGTCAAAGTAATAATTTTTAATGAGTTTATGCATTTTGCATTGTGCTAGCCATTCCTTGTCGTGCTATTGGATTATTAATGCAATAAGAAAGAGGCTATTAATCTTGGTAATAAAATGTTTGAATACAGAATGAACAAACTTATGTATATCTCAAACCATACAGAAGTTAATGGGCCAAATTTAGCATTGGCTTAATTCCACTCAAAATTCTGGAAATAAGCCAGGTCTCAGTCTGAGTTAATGAATTTTGTACTCTGTTAGTGAATTTCTGTCATACCTCTGACTTGATATAATTTATGGTATTTTAAACAACAAATGGCATTCCTTGCTGAGTGCACTACTGGTTGTTGTCTCAGCTATTCATGTAAAAGTCATTGAGATGATACTGAAGTGCTTTTCATTCACATACATGATGACAAAGCAAATACCTAGTGAGATAGGAAAGGGTATTTTATTGAAGTACCAATTATGATGGATAGGAACAAACATTAAATAACAGTAACCACAGATTCTGTGAAAAACTAAATTGTTAATGAAGTTAAAAAAAACCACGCACAACTAAACCTTAGAGAAATGGAATACAACTTTTAACCACTTTATAAAGAATTGTGGCCATTTTATAAGGAATTAATGAGCACATGCTCAACTTTACCTGTGGCAAATACGTACATTATGAGAGCAATTTGCATTAAATTAACAGTTAATAAATGGCTAAGGAGTAAAACTTCTGCTTAATTATTTAATAAACAGACATGAAAACATTTTAAGTGGACTAAACACTTAGTGAACAATCATCTCATGTGACAAGAGCTGTCTAGGTTCTGTAGAGGGTAAAAGAAAGTTCCCTGTTTATTCTGTTAGAGGAAAAAAACAATTATATATATTTTTCCCAAATAAAAATTTAATCTCTTCTCTGGACAATCTGTTCTAGTAGCTCACCACTCTCATGATCAAAAAATTTCTTCCTTATATCCTTGTCTTGTCATTAGATGTCCTAGAAAAAAGTCTTTACCTGTATTTCTTGTAATCCCCCTGTAAGTATTAAAAGACCACAATAAGGTCTTCCTGGAGTCTTCTTTTTTGTGAGACATACGAGTGGCCTTACAGAAGTCTAAGTAAATGATGTTACTAGCTCTTACCTTATTCAGGGATGCAGTCACCCCATTGTTGAAGGCCATGCTTACTCAGGCATGATTTGCCCTTGGTGAAATTATCTTGGTTCTCTAATCATCTCCCTGTTTTCCATATGCTTCAACATGTCTTCCAGGATTACTTGTTTCATGTCATGGGGTCCAAAGATGAGCCTTGCTGATCAGTAGTTCCCAGGGTTCTCCTTATTATCTTTTTTGAGAATGCGTGCAGTATTCCATTTTCTTCAGTCATTGGGGGTGCCGCCTGACTGCTCTGACTTTTTAAAAGTCACTCAGCATGCTTTTATGCATCCTGGAGTTTTGCAAACACGTATATTCAAAAGATGATCATGACATTTGAAGCAGAAAATGTGGGAACCATTGCTCTTTTACATTGTCTGGCAAATGTTATCTTCAGTTACTAATAATTTTTTGCTATCTTATAGATAATACAACTTGTGAAGAAAGTTTTTACATATGAAAGGAATTCACATGTCGTGTGCTTTCTATTGGCATGTTCATAGGCAATGCTGCCAAATTTGCAGACACACTCATAAACAAAGTTACTTCTTTGCTTCATAGAACAAAACAATTATGTTTGCAATAAATACAACCAATGACCCTCTACATTGTGAACAGGCAGCTTTGTTTTTCTCAAGGCTGTCAATCTAAATCTTCTTATTAATCTTGCTTTTGTATATTCAATTACTAACTCAGCTTCACATCATTTCACCTGCTCTTTAAATTCAATATAATGGATTTTTTATGAATACTTTTTTGTCTTTTAAAAAATAAATGTTGTTTTCTATTTATCTATTTAATAAGAAATTACATGTAAGTTGAAAGTGCATTTCAGGGAAGATGCAGCTTCTATCAAGCGTCAGATACAGCAATGTTAAATTACAGAAAAATTTGCAACACGAGGTTGCAGGTTTGCCATCCACTACTATCTTTAATGGCATTTATAAAGACATTATCAAATACATGAGATTGGTCAGTCTCTTTAATAAGGCCTATTGCTCACTCCTTCAGATTTATTTCAGGCAACTGATAAGCTACCCATTTTATTTTTATTTTATATAACCAATTTCATTACTCAAGGGAACACCCTCCTGTGGCACTCCAAGTTTTTTCTGGACTGCAATATGTTACACCGCCATCTGCTTTTGCAGGAAAAGTGTGAGAGTTAATGCATTTTTTTAATAGAGTTCCTGCTCAATGCATATACTTGTCTATACCATCTCTCTTCCATCCATCAATGTTTCTCTGAAGTGTGGCACAAATTATTTCCCAGCTCCTGCCTATGTTAAACATATTAGCAGATATAGTTCTCTTGGGAGATCCCTTTTGTGATATTTTATCTGTGTTATTTCCTTTCCTTAGGAAAACACATCAGGTTTAAGTTTGCGGCCATACAGCATCATGACATACAGCACTACATCTTCAGCATCACACATCTTGGTAAAACAAGCAAAGGATTTAATCCAGTAGACTTAGTGTCAACTACAAGACTTGATCTGAAAGCTTATAAATATAATAAGTAGTGTAACTGCATTAAAAAAATAGTAATTGAGGTAGTCACCTCTTTTTCTGGTGAGAAATTCAAAGATTCAGTAAGGATTCATGGTGGGATGTGAAACCTTCCTTTGCTTATGAACTAAGATAACAAGTTTGTTTCTCTCCACACTGGGCAGTCCTACTCATTAAATTATTCACAGTTCTTTTCAGATTCTCTCTCCAGAAAATTATTTATGTTATTCTTTAATCCAGTTTTGGGTGCCATGATATAAAAAATACATTAAGCCTCTTAGAGAGCATCCAAAGGAGGGGTAGGAAGAAGGTGAAGGGCCTGGAGGGGAAGGTATGACAGTGAGTAGCAGCTGAGATCACTTGGTCTG
>VWYP01001101.1:87732-111728 GCA_013400435.1 Pycnonotus jocosus | reverse complement strand
GGGAGGGTTCTGGCTCAGCTCTGGGGGCCCTGCCAAGCTCCTGCCCCCTGCAGGACCCCCAGGGTGGGTGTGGAGGGGGGCAGTGACTGTGGGGAGCTGGAATGTTCAGGAATGTTCCAATACCATGGATGAGAGGGTGAAAAAATTCACATTGTGGCAAAACTTCATTTGGGGGTGGGGCAGTTCTGGGGGGACCCACTGTGCAAACTGTAAACTGGGGGGGAGGGAGCAGATCCAGCCCCTTGGGAACAGATCCAAACACTCAGGACATCCCTCGGGAGCAGATCTGTCCCTCTGGGAGGACATCTGTCCCCAAAACCCAAATCCAGATCTGTCCCAAAGTCCCAGCTGGAGCCCTGGGATCCAGAGGGAGCCCCTGGAGCTGAGGCTGAGGTGGGGGCAGTGCAGAGATCCTGCTGGAGCCCCCAGCTCCCTGGGACCCCTCCATGTTCCAGGATCTCCGTGAGGGCACAGGTTGGTGTTCTTGGGCCCCTCCGAAGGCAGCTCCATGTTCCATGTCCCCCCCAAGGGCAGCTCTGTGTCCTGGGGTCCCTCCAGGGGCAGCTCCATGTTCCATGTCCCCTCCAGGGGCAGCTCCCTGCTCTGGGGTCCCTCCAGGGGCAGCTCTGTGTCCTGGGATGCCCCCGAGGGCAGCTCTGTGTCCTGGGGTCCCTCCAGGGGCAGCTCCGTGTCCTGGGATGCCCCCGAGGGCAGCTCCATGTCCCAGGATCACCCAGGGCTCAGCTCCACACCCCACATCCTCACGGGGGNGGAGGGGACATTGCCCCCGTGTCACCCAGAGGTGCCTCAGCTCCTGGGACACCTCAATTCCAGAGGGAGGAGGGGCTGGGACACCCCTGGGAGGATGGGGGGGTCAGCAGTGGGGTGATGGTGTGGGGGGACACCCCAGGGTGGGCAGTGCGGGATGCAGAGGGGTTTTGGGAATTGGGGGGGATTTGGGGCCACTGGAATGTGCTGGATCCCGAAGTGCTGAGTCAGCGCTTGGCTCCAGAGGTGGGGGAGGAGCCAGAGCCCCCCTGGGTGTGGCTGGGGGGGACCTGGGGACCTCCCAGGCCCATCTGGGGACCCCACTCAGGGTGGGAGCTCCCCGAGGGGTGCAGAGCAAGGNGGGGGGAGGGAGCAGATCCAGCCCCTTGGGAACAGATCCAAACACTCAGGACATCCCTCGGGAGCAGATCTGTCCCTCTGGGAGGACATCTGTCCCCAAAACCCAAATCCAGATCTGTCCCAAAGTCCCAGCTGGAGCCCTGGGATCCAGAGGGAGCCCCTGGAGCTGAGGCTGAGGTGGGGGCAGTGCAGAGATCCTGCTGGAGCCCCCAGCTCCCTGGGACCCCTCCATGTTCCAGGATCTCCGTGAGGGCACAGGTTGGTGTTCTTGGGCCCCTCCGAAGGCAGCTCCATGTTCCATGTCCCCCCCAAGGGCAGCTCTGTGTCCTGGGGTCCCTCCAGGGGCAGCTCCATGTTCCATGTCCCCTCCAGGGGCAGCTCCCTGCTCTGGGGTCCCTCCAGGGGCAGCTCTGTGTCCTGGGATGCCCCCGAGGGCAGCTCTGTGTCCTGGGGTCCCTCCAGGGGCAGCTCCGTGTCCTGGGATGCCCCCGAGGGCAGCTCCATGTCCCAGGATCACCCAGGGCTCAGCTCCACACCCCACATCCTCACGGGGGGCAGCCCCAGGTGTCCCCCCGGGGGTTCCTCAGTGTCCCGGGGTGCTCCCGGCAGGAGCAGCCGCCGTTCCCGGGCTCCCCCTCAGGACGAGTCCCGGTCCAGGCTGCAGCCCAGGGCCTCGATGTCGCTGCTGATGTGGGAGATCATGCGGTCCCACTCGTCCTCCTCCGAGGGCACGGACTGCTCGTCGGAGCTGCCCGCGGCGCCGGTGCCGTTGGAGGCGGAGGCGGCGCCCAGCGAGCGGCGGTAGCGCCCGAAGCTGTCCGTGATGATGCCCCGCCCGTCCTTCACCCCGATGGTCTCCAGGAAGTTCTCGAAGTGCTGGCTGTCCTTCTCGGGGATGAAGGGACGCAGGCCTGCAGCAGGGACACACGGTGAGTGCCCGGGGATCCCTGGGGATTCCTCACCCCGGTGTCATTCCCGAGCCTGCTGGGAGGGACAGGGACCTCCAGGGCTCACTCACACCTGAGAGCTGCAGCCACTGAGGGCAAAATCTGCCTCAAGTGGGATTTTCTGAGCTCCAAACCATCTAATTCCTCACCTGCCATCTTGCTCGGCTTTGCTGAGCTTATCCCAATAATTTGTCCCATCAGGGACATCTGTCCTGTCCCCTTGGTGTCCCCCAGGGGCCCATGTGAGACACACTGCTCCTGTCCTGTGGGGATTTTAAATTCCTGGCTCCTTTTCCTTGGATGCGAGAGGCCCCAGGTGTGGTCAGACACTGCTGCTGTCCTGGGAGGATTTTGTATTCCTGACCTGTTTTCCTAGGATATTGGAGACCACGTTGTTTAAATATCCCTGCTCTGGAGGAGGTTTCCTGGCCTGGGGATTTCCAGGCTGGAATTAAATTCCCTGGCTCTAGAGGAGGTTTGGGAGGGTCTCAGGTCTGGAGGAGGTTCCCAGGTCTCCATTAGGTCGAATTCCCTGGCTCTGGAGGAGGTTCCCAGGTCTCCATTAGGTCGCCTGGAGCTGGAGGAAGTTCCCAGGTGCTTCACAGCCAGGTGGGAGCAGGGAACAGCTCTGAGGAGAGCCTGAAGCTGTGGGATGAGCTGGGCTGGGTGGACCAGCTGCCCTCGGGAATGAGGAATCTCCACAGCAGAGCTGGATCAGGATGTTCCTGCAGGGTCTCCCTGTGCCCCCATCCCTTTGCCCCTCCACAGCAGCCCTCCCTCTGGGCTGCTGCACTCACCCAGGAGCAGGAATTTCCTGCTGTCCCCGTAGAGCTGCTTGAGGTTGATGCAGAACTCGTGGATGGAGGCGCCGTTGCGGTACTCGTGCAGCAGCATGGCGAACTGCTGGATCTCCTGCGACGACAGCTTGGTGCGCAGCTGCGGGGACAGCACGGCCCCGTGGCACCCTGCCCTCCTGGCTGCTGGGGAAGGGCCCTGGGGGGCTTGGGAATGCCACTGGAGGGGCCAGGAATGCCATGGGAATGCAGGGCTGAGCTGTGGGGGTCACTGGGGCTGTGACTCGTGGAGTCTCAGGGCAGGAGGGGATTTGGATGCTGGGAAAGGGAAAAGGGGAGATGCTCCTGGGGGAGACAGAGGAGACCCCAGAGCTGCTGCAGGGCTGGAGCCAGGCTGGGAGAGCTGGGAATGTTCCCCTGGAGAGGAGAAGGCTCCAGGGAGAGCTCAGAGCCCCTGGCAGCGCCTGGAAGGGCTCCAGGAGAGGGACTGGGGACAAGGGATGGGAGGGACAGGACACAGGGAATGGCTTCCACTGGAAAAGTGGCGATTTAGATGGGATGCTGGGAGGGTAGTGAGGGATTGGAATGGATTCCAGAGAAGGTGTGGCTGCCCCTGCATATCCATGGAAGTGCTCCAAGTGAGGCTGGACGGGGCTTGGAGCAGCCTGGGATAGTGGAAGGTGTCCCTGCCATGGCGGGGGGTGGGATTGGATCATCCTCTGTGCCGTTCCCACCCAAATCATCCTGTGATCCCATGACCTGAGCCCACCATCAGGCCCCCCCAGCCCAGCCTGGCTGGGAAGGACCAGGACAAGCTGTCACTGTCCCTGTCCCCAGCCCTGTCCCTGTCCCCAGCCCTGTCCCCACCGTCATCATGTAGTCCTGCAGCAGCTCGGTGGCCGTGGTGCTGAGCTCGCTCTCGCTGGCCGTGGTCACGTGTGGGGACGGGAAGGAGGACGGGGACGTGTCCCCTGCTTCCAGCGTGTCTGCAAAGGAACTGCCACCAGGCACGGTGAGCTCTCCACAGCTCCTGGGACTGCCTGGGGAGGGGCTGCTGGGAGCTCTGGGGGGTTTGTGCAGGGCCAGGAGTTGGACTCTGATCCTTGGGTGCCTCCCAAGCCAAGATATTCCATGATTTGGGAAGCCCCCAGCTCCTGAGGGCACCCCAAGACTCCCAGGGAACCCAAACACTGCTTTGGTGACAGGGACAATGAAGCCCTGTGTGGGGAATTATCCCTCTGGCTGCTTCCTCGTTGGGAACAACACAGGGAAAAATCCCCACACTCTGTACTTTGGGCTTAAATGTGCAATTTTCAATAAGGTTCCTAATTCCTCCATGTTAAACATTCCTAGAACTGGCTATTCCAAGAGCACCCCTCCAAGTTAATCAGCAGTTTGTGTGTTAGGATTTCATCCCACAGACACTGTTGAGGTTTCCAGTGACCCAGGAGGGAAAACTTTCCCAAATAACAAGTTTCTCCCAGCTCCAGCTGGTGACCCTGCACCATGCTGACACAGGGACAGCAAGTGGCTCTGAGTCCCTGGAATGCTGAGGGCAGAACAATCCAGGCCTGGACAGGATCTGTGCCAACCCCCCCGAGGCCCAGCCAGGCTCAGCTGAGCTCCCCAATGTGCCCATGGCAGCAGATCCAGGACAATCCCAGCTCCAGGGACATGGATCACTCACAAAGTGCTGGCATCTGCCTCGAAGGGCTCCTTCACGTCCACTTTGGTGGAAGAATCATCTGGAGGGACAAGATGGGGGAGATGCAGTGTGAGAGGCACAAACTCGGTGTCTTCCCAAGGCAGGAGACACAAAGTGATGGCTTGGCTGGAAGGGGAGAGGCTGGGAATGAGGGAGTGGGTTAGAGGAAAAGGCCTCAGGGTGTGCCAGGGGAGGTTTGGGTGGATCTCAGAAAGATTCCTTCAGGGGAAGGGCAGGCAGGCATTGGATCAGGGAGGGGTGCAGCCCCACCCCTGTGGATGTGGCACTTGGGGACACGGTCAGTGGTGGCCTGGGCTGGGTGGGCTCGGGGGCTCTCTGAGGCTTTTGCAGCCCCAGCCATGGGTGCCTGTGTGTGTGTGTGGCCCCAGGGGGGTGCTGGCTGTGGGGCAGCCCCACAGGAGCAGACACACACCGCTGTGCAGGGACAGGTGCCGCGTCGGCGTCGAGGCCCCGTCGAAGATGGCGCGGTCCAGGAAGTCGATGGTGGACTCGGTGTAAACGATCTGGAAGACTTGGCTGAGCAGGGAGCACAGCTCCTCA
The DNA here is from genome assembly GCA_013400435.1 of Pycnonotus jocosus. Taxonomy (NCBI): domain Eukaryota; kingdom Metazoa; phylum Chordata; class Aves; order Passeriformes; family Pycnonotidae; genus Pycnonotus; species Pycnonotus jocosus. Next base: position 106,593 of record VWYP01001101.1, on the reverse strand, counting down.
GCACCCACCTGGAACAGCAGGGAGCTGTGGCAGAGCCCAGGCAGGGAGAGCCCCTCTCCCTCTGGCTCTGTGGGGTGGGTGTTGGGCCCCTACAAGGACAGGAATGAGCAGACCCTGGGTCCCTCACCCTCCCAGCATCCCCACCCTCTTCCACCTGGCAGTGGGAGCTGGGGTGCTCCAGCATCAACCCAGGACCTCCCACATTCTGTGCCCAGGCTCCTCCATGCAGCTCCCTGGGAGTTTGGCTCATCCCAGAGGGGTGCAGGCGCCCCAGGGAATGTCAGAGCTGGGAATGAGGGGAGTGAAACTCCACCCTCAGTGGAGATCAGAGAGCCTGAGACTGGAATCCCTGGATCCAGACACTGGATGAAACAAATTCCCAGGTCAGCACAGGGAAAACACCCTGATCAGCAAAACCCCATTGTGGGATTGTCCTCATGGATTCTGTGCTGCTGCAGAAGGCTCTGGGTGACAGGGGCCAAGGGAAACACTCCCTGCAGACCCTCTGGTGTCCCAGGGTTGGGATAGGGAGCAGGATTCCTTCTCCAGGTGCTCCAGCCATGCCCAACCACACCTGATATCCCTAAATCTGTGTCCCACGAGGTGTGAAAGAAGGAAAGGATCTGGACACCCCACAGGATTTGGCCACTGTGGATTTTGTGGCTCCACCATCACCACGACCCAAGAGCCAGACACCTGCCAGCACTCCCAGTGACTGTGAGCCCAGGCTGAGGCGTTCCAGGGTTTTCATGGAGCTGTACCTTGCTCTCTGTGGCCAGCACCACCAGGCAGCAGCACTCCAGGGGCCCCCCTGCGCTCTCTGACAGTGAGCCCGACGTCAGCGCCTTGGAGCCCTCGGCACACAGGCTCTGGCTGGGAGAGATCCCGGGATCCTGAGCTGAGGGGAGAGCAGAGGTGAGGGAAAGGCAGGGAGGGGATGGGAAGGAGTCCTGCAGGTGAGGAAGAGCCCTGAAGCAGGAAAATGGGATGAAAAGCCTCCAGCTTGGAGCTGCTTTTGACTGTTGTCCAGTTGTTTTCACAGTTCAGAATTCCATCACCAAATTTCCATCCCCTGATGCATTTATTCCTTTATCCCACAGCTTGTCCATGGGGTTTGTAATCAGGTAAATCCCAGGCTCAGCCCTCCCCAGCTCCCTGTTCCCAAACCATGCAGGTGTGACATGCACAGAGCTGCACAGGACAGGGAATGAGGTGTCATGGAAACCTCATGGAATGCTTTGGGTTGGAGAGACCTTGAAGCTCAACCCCCTGCCACGGGCAGGGACATCTTCCACTGTCCCAGGTGGCTTTGTGCCCAATCCCACCTGGCCCTCAGGGGCACAATCCCAACTCCACGGGCACAGCTCACCTGTCTTGAGCACCACCAGGTGTGCGGAGTCGTCCCTGATGTAGGACACGGAGGCGATGTCGTGGATGGGCACCCTGAGGATCAGGTCCTCCCCGTCCCTCCACACCAGTTTGATGTTGTAGGCAGAGAGGCTGATGACGGCGTCGTGCTCCGGGGTCAGCTGCCCCGGGAGCTGGTGGGCCCTCTGGAACAGCAGGATCCACATGGGGTTAGTCATGGAATGGTTGGGGTTGGAAGGAGCTGAAGGATTATCCAGCTCCCTGCCATGGGCAGGGACACCCTCCACTATCCCAGGCTGCTCCCCATCCAACCTGGCCTGGAACACTTCCAGGGATGGGGCCGCAGCTTCTCTGGGAAATCCAGTCCCTCACTGCCCTCCCAGGGGTGTTTTCCCCTTGGGAACAGCTTTCCCTCGCACCCATGGAGCAGCAGGATGGAGAGCAGCAGCTGGCCAAGGCCCCAGCCCTGAGGGAGCTCCATGAGCCTGGATTTTTGCCCTCTGGGAGCCCTGGAGCAGCTGAGCGCTCACCTTGGCGTTGTCGATCAAGTGCAGGATCTCGGAGCGGCTGGAGGGGTTCAGGTACCCCGGGATGGACGTGAGCTGCCCTAAATACTGGGAGAGAAGAGCCAAACCATTACCACAGCATGGACACGATCCTGGACACGGCAGAACCTGCCATGGAGACGCTCCAAGGAACACTGGACACGGGTGAGAGGTGGGAATGTTCACATGGAGAAAGACAAGCTCCACAGAAAGCTTAGAGCCCCTTCCAGTGTCTAAGAGGCTTTGGGAGAGTGGGAGAGGAATTTTGGACAACGGGGAATGGGTTCCCACTGGGATATTAGCTGGGATATTAGGAAGGAATTCCCAAGGAGCAGGGCCCTTGTGGAAGGGGCTTTGGGATAGTTGGAGAGGAATTTTGGACAAGGGGGAATGGGTTCCCACTGGGATATTAAGAAAGAATTCCCAAAGAGCAGGGCCTTTGTGGAAGGGGCTTTGGGAGGGTGGGAGAGGAATTTTGGACAATGGGGAATGGGTTCCACCAGGATATTAAGAAAGAATTCTCAAAGAGCAGGGCCCTTGTGGAAGGGGCTTTGGGAGGGGGGGAGAGGAATATTGTACAAGGGGGAACAGGTTCCCACTGGGATATTAGGAAGGAATCCCTGAAGAGCAGGGCCCTTGTGGAAGGGGCTTTGGGAGAGCGGGAGAGGAATTTTGGACAAGGGGGAATGGGTTCCCACTGGGATATTAGGAAGGAATCCCTGAAGAGCAGGGCCCTTGTGGATAGGGCTCCAGGAGGGTGGGAGAGGAATATTGTACAAGGGGGAACAGGTTCCCACTGGGATATTAGAAGGAGTTCCCGTGAGCAGGGCCCTTGTGGGAAGGGCTCTGAGAGGGTGGGAGAGGAACTCTGGACAAGGGGGAACGGGTTCCCACTGGGATATTAGAAGGAGCTCCCGTGAGCAGGGCTGTCCCCGTGGGTACCTTGACCTCCTTCTCGATGTAGTCGTGCAGCAGCAGGTCGGGCTCCACGCGCTCGGGCAGCGCCACCAGCACCGTGTGCAGCGGCCGCCGCTCCGTCACCTTCTCCTGAGCCTTCTTATCCCGGCCCTTCTCCCCCTTCAGGAACACTCGCTTGAACGGGGACACGATTCCAGGCTGGGAGAGGAACAGCAGCAGCAGGCTGAGAAGGGGCACTGGGGGCTCTGGCAGCCCCTCCTGCCCGCTGACCCTCAGTCCCGTCCTGCTGGTTTTGCCCTGTGGACAACGCCAGGTTTGGAGCTACAAATCCATGGCTTTCCAGGGAAAACCCTTTTCCTGGGACACAACACAAGTGCTGGATGTTCCTACTACTAAAATATGGTGGTTTCCCCCCAAAGTCACCACCTTCAACCTTTCAGGTAAGAGAAATACAACTCTTACATTACACACAATATATTCCAGGTGGACAGCAAATCCAGAGGGGCTCTCCATGGTTTTGTACCTCCCTGAGGCTCTGCTGGGGCAGCTCAAAAAGGAATGCCAAAGAAACACGCAGGAATGTTCCAAGGAGACCCCCAAACAATGAGAAAATGACCCAGGATGTGGATTTCCCTGGGAAAAACGGGAAATTCCAAAGCCTGAAGGGTCAGGTTTGGAAAACCACTGGAGCCAACAGACTCCCAGCTGTCCCTCAGCATGGAATGCCACATGGATTTCACCAAGCTCCACACTGGATAAAAGACTGGGAACATCCCCAAACTGCTCCAGTTCCAGGTTTAGCAGGGGCAGTGGATGTTTGGAGCAGACAGATCCATGGCTGGATCTAGGAACTCCTTGGACATGTGACTCCAGTGTCCCATTCCCTGGTGGCCTCAGCTTTCCACCCCTCAGGACAACCACATCCTGATCCTCATGAGGAAGGGAAAGGGATGTGGGGTCTGAAGGGGCAGAGAACATGCTTCCAGTGGTGAATTAATTAAATACAAACCAAGGAAAAGCTCCTGGGACAACGGGAATTACCAGCTCACAAGGAAACACAAGGACATTGGGGACAGCCTGGCCTGGAAAAACATCCCTGGGATCAGGGAGACAAAAATGAAGGGATCTTACAGGACAGAGAGGAGAGGAAAGAGCTCCACAGCCCTGCCACAGGAGCAGCAGTGTGGATTTTTGGGAAGCATCCCTACACAGAGCATCCAGAAGGACCATGATCCTCAATCCAGATATTCCATGATCCTGCCAAGGGGTGGGGCTCTGGAGAGAAGGAAATCCTGGACACAACGGGGTCTGTTCACCAAGGACAGAGATCTGGGGATGTCCCATTGGAAATCTTGCCTGCCTAAGGATGCAGCTCCTCAGGAATCTTTCAGGAAGCCAAAGCAGACCAAGGCAGGAATGTGCCACCGGGATCGAGGTCGTACCCAGACACTTCCCCCTCCAGCAGGGAGGATCCAGACCCACCCCAATCCAGAGGAACCCCCTTTTCCCTCAAGGCAGGTTAATCCATAGGGCTGGGATGATTCCCTGCTCCCCTGGCTGTCCTGGGGAGGAGCTGGGGGCTCCAAACCCGGGGCGGAGGCACCTGTGACGCAGCCTGGAACAGCTCCTGCCTTTGGGGCACCCCAAAGCCCAGCACCCACCTCGTCCTCCATGGGGTTCCCAGCAGGAGCCAGGCCCGAGCCGTGCTGGGGGAGCAGCGGGGGCTGTGGGGCAGCAGTGGGGGCTGTGGGGCAGCAGGGAATGCTCTCCTGGGTTTGGGGGTGCCGGAATGGAGGCGCTGGGGCAGGAAGTGCCCTGGCCACAGCTTCCTCTGGCCCACGTGACAGACTGAGCTGGGGAGGGAACCACGGCGGGGCACCAGCCCAGCCCCGCCTCCTGCACCCCAAAATCCCTGGAACACCCCAGATCCCTCACCCTGTGCCATTACTACACCCAGGAGGGAAATATCCCATGCCAAGCGAGGTGCAGCCCTGGTTTCTCCTCCAAGCTCAGCTGTTTTGGTCCCACACCCAGCTGGATGCCAGGTGCTGCTCCCAGAGGCTTTTCCAATCCTAAAGATCCCACACTCCATTGAGTCCAGGGGCTGTAAAGCTTCTTCCTGCCCAGAGCAGCTGTGGCTGCCCCTGGATCTCCCTGGAAGTGTCCAAGGCCAGGTTGGACAGTGGAAGTTCCTCCCCCACTCCAATTCTCAATCTCCCAGCAAACACCAGCACATCCCGCAGCATGGACCCTCCAAAATCCACTTTATCCCAAAGAGCAGAGGGGCTCCAGCCCTGGAGGAGCTCCATGGGATCCTCTGGATCTCTCCAGCTCCTGCTGCTGTTGGATCCAGGGCTGGAGCAGCTCCATGGGATCCTCTGGATCTCTCCAGCTCCTGCTGCTGTTGGAGCCAGGGCTGGGGCAGCTCCATGGGATCCTCTGGATCTCTCCAGCTCCTGCTGCTGTTGGAGCCAGGGCTGGGGCAGCTCTGCAGGTGGGTGCAGAGGGGCAGAATCCCCCATTCCCTGCTGCCCCCTGAGGATCAGCCCAGCACAGAGCTGGATATTCCAGATAACAAAGGAATTGCCAGAAGAATTTCCCCCAAAGATGCAACTCCAAGCTCAGCAACTCCCTGTTTTAGGAGGGAAATGCTGAAGCAGCTGCTGGAAGAGGCAAATGGCACCAACCTCAGCTCTCCAGGGCATCCCTGAGCTGGAAGAGCTGGGAATTTCATGTAACAGCTGCTTAGACAGAGAATTCCCTCAGGGAAACCGTGCAAGCTTTGGATCACTGGCAGCCATCACATGGATTGTGGAGCCAGAGCAGCAGGGAAATCATTCCCAGCAAATCCACCCCCACCCAGCCCTCTTCCTGGGAATAAACACGCTGGGAACATCCATCCTCACCTGAGGCTGCAGCTGTGACACCAACCCCTGCCAGCCCTGGGCAGGCTCCCATGGAGCCCCAGGATTCCAGATGGATCCATCCTGCCTCACACAACGTGTGGGAAACAGTGTTTTATCCCAGGACAGCCCCACATTCCCACTGGGATAACCACAGGTGAGATCCAGGGAATGTGAGCTCCTGGAAGGAATTCCAGGACTCCCAGTTTAAACCAGTTCAGATTTTATCCAAAGCTGGGATTTTCCTCCTGTCCTGAACTGCCTTTGGATCAGCACTGAGGGAACTCACTTCCTCCATTTCAGCTCAGAACGCTGCTGGGATCATCCACAGCGTGGGAAAAGCAGGAAGAAGAGTTTTCCCTGCAGCTGGAACATCTGAGGGAGACAAAGATGGATCTTCCCATCTCCACAGCCAAATTCTCCAGGTTTAATGGGGATCCACAGGCAGCAGCTCCAAGGATTCATTACCCACCAAGAGGATGGAAAACCAACTCCAGGACGGAGCCATGGATCTGCTCAGGAGAGGCCAAGGCATTCCCAGGGCCCAGCTCAGAGGGATTCGGGATCCATCGGGATCAGGACAGGAGTGACCATGGTGGGAAATGTGGGATCAGCCCTGGGACAGGGCCAGGAGGAGGGTGTGGGGATCAGAGGGAAGACAAATGGGATTATCCAGAGGGTTTGGGGCACCAGCCCGTGTCCCTGGGGAAGGGAGGAGGGAAGGATCCAGACTCTTCCCACCGTCAGGAAATCAAGTGGGAAGCCCCAGGGGGACCAGGTGAGACACAATCCCCTGGAAGCTTGGGAGCTGATTCCTTCCCAAAAGCAGGATCATCCTGTCTCCAGGTGAGAAATCCCTCCTGCAGCATCTCCCGGGGTCACCTCACAGCATCCTCGGGCTTTACTGATCTGTCAGGGAAGCCTGGAGGGCAATTCCCAAAAAACCCCACACAGTTTTACTCCTTCTGGAAATGTTCTGCTCAGAACCTGCTGCCACCTCCCAGGACCCCTGCGAGGCCAGGGACTCCCAAAATCTCCAGTTTCTCCCCCAAACTGCGGGATCAAGTCCATCCTCCTGCTCCAGGTGTGCGGAGCAGCTCTGGCTGAGCCTCTCCCAGAGGAGACAGAACTGGGCTGAAAGGAGGGAAATCAGGGCACGGCGGGAGCTGCAGAGCCCCGGAGACACGAGAAAGCCATAAATTAATAGCTGTATAAATTAAGTTAATTTGCACCAGTAATAATTTAAATGAAATAGCAAACTCATAAACGAGTCACTCCATAATTAATAACCCCATCAATCAATAACCTTCTGCAAGCCCTCCTTCATAGCGGGCAGTTTCGGGGTGGGGGCTCTGGGGAGGCCCCCGGGAAGGGGACGCGGGCGGACTCTCCCGGGAAGGGGCTCGGGAACAGCCCCGGGGAGTTCGGGCACCGCCGGGAGGGCTCCGGGCCGGGGCAGGGGGCGGCCCCCAGCCCGGGCTGAGCCCCCCTGGAGGGGCCCAGCGCGACCTCCGGCTGCCGCTCTGCCCCCGCTCTCACCTTCTTGCCCTTCTTGCCCTCCTCCTCCATGGCTCCGGCGGCGGCCCGGGCCCCCCCCGGGGCATCCNCCATCTTGGGCGGCGCCTTCCCGTGACGTCATCGTCCCGCCGCCGGGGGGAGACGAGCGCAGTGCGCCTGCGCCAGACGCTCCGCACCGCAAGCCGCGCCCATCAAGCCACGCCCTCCGCCGGTGAACCCTGCAGACCACGCCCATCGCGTTGAGACCCCGCCAATAGCCCCTCCTTTATTATGTCATGGTTGTCACCATATTTGTGACCGCACCTACGGCAACTGACCACGCCCCTCCTCTGGCCCCGCCCACCCACTCGCCTCACGCGCTGATCCCTCCTCCCCCCGCGCTCTGTGACGTCATCTGCAGCTGCCTGCTCTTTCAGCCATGGCCGCCACAGCAACAGGTAAGGGCAGGATGGCGGCCCGTGCGAATCCGCCGCCATCCGCCGCCATCCGCGGCCGGGACCGCCACCGCGGGACCTCCGATAGCTCCCGGGGCCGCGCGGGGTGCGGCAGTTCCCTCCTATCGGGCCCCGCCGCGGTCGTGAGGGGCCGCGGGGCGCGGTGCGTTCTCCGCGGGGCTGCCGGGGGTGTCCTGGGTTATCCCGGAGGATCGAGGCTCCCTCGGGAGCGGTTTCCCGCCGCAGTCTCCAGCATGGGGGGGCCTCGTGTGGCCCCTGCCATTCCTGTAGCGCTGCCAGAACATCCCGGGGCTGTTTGAGGCCGCTCCCGGCGCTTCCCGGGGGCGGTCATAGAATCCCCGGACATGCCCGAGCTGGGTGGGACATGGGGGGACTACAGGAGCCCCAAACCCCCGGGCAGGGCCTGGCGCTGTGGGGCCGGTGACATTCCTGTCCTTTCTCATTCCAGGCTCCTGCTCCGAGGGTCCAGAGGGATTCAGGAAGCCACCAGGAGGAATGAAGTGGATTCAAGGGGATGTGCCACCGTAATTAGCGCAGTTCTGGTTAATTAAGGCTACCAAGGCCTTTGCCCCGTATCTCCTAGGGCTGAAATCCCATGGGAATGCCGTGAGCTGAAAGTTGGAGCTCCATGGCAGGATTGATTCGTCGGCACCACCTGCCCAGGTGAGGCTCATGCCCAGCTCTGCCCGGTGGGGCTCTGCAGGGCTGGAATACCACGGGAATGTCGGGGAGTTTGGCTCCTGGGAGCTGGGCTGTCCCTGCTGTCACCGTGGGCTGCGTGGCCACGTTCCTGGGCTGTCCCTGTGTCCCCCCTGGCTCCAGCAGGGCGTTCCTGGGGAGCCCAGGCCCCGCCGTGTCCGGGTGCCTGTGGCTCTTCCCGCCGCAGGCTCCAGCATGGGGGGGCCTGGCGTGGCTCCCACCATTCCTGCAGCGCTGCCAGAGCATCCCGGGGCCGTTTGAGGCCTCTCCCGGCACTTCCCGGGGGTGGTTATGGAAACCCCGGACATCCCTGGACACCGCGGTTCCCCTGGGGACTGAGGGAGGGCAGGGACAGCAGGGCGGTGACATTCCTGCCCTTCCCATTGCAGGCTCCCTCCACGGTGATCCAGAGGGATTCAGGAAGCCACCAGGAAGGAGAAAGTGCAACTCTCTTGTCACTGTAATTAACCCGGTTCTGGTTAATTAACGCTGCTGGCATAAGGTGTGTGCTGGGTGTCACCTGCCAAGGCCTCGGCTCATCCCACAGGGATTTATCCAGTGGCTGTGCATGGAAGGAGAAGCTGGAGCAGTGTGGCAGATTCCCTGTGAAGGAACGAGGAAGATTTAGCAACACCAAAATCAAGAGATTAAACATAAACCTACAGTTTTTCCATGCTTTGATTCCGAAGCTTTTTTCTTTTCTGTTTCTGGTAAAAAGGGGTAAAAATAGGGATTCAGTGGGAGGGGAAGGAGATGGTGCAGGTGCTGGAGCAGAGATTCCCCAGGGGAGCAGGGACCCACCCCAGGGTCACCTGGGCTCACTGTCCCCGTGTCCCAGGCTCAGGTGGCCCCTGTGGCCCCATTTCCCTGAACCACAGTGTCCCAATGTCCTCGGGTGTTCCCCTGTCCCAGACGCTGATGTCCCCTGGTCCCTGTGCTCACGTCCTGTGCCCTGGGTGTCCCCAGTCCCTGTGTGTGATGTTGTGGCTGATGAAGCAGGGACAGGGACACGCTGCCTGGGAGGCAGGGGCAGTTCCCAGCTGGAAGAAGGTGGCTCTGGGGACTCCTGCTGGGATCTTGGAAGCTGCTGAGGAGCTGCTCCTGTACCAGAACCCATGAAATAGCTCCGTTCATGGCTCAAACAATTAAATGAATGGATTGGTTAATTAATGGAGCGGATGTGACATTAACAGGTTAAATACAGTATTGGAATATTATAGGATAAGACTCCTATTACTGATTGATCCACGTTGTTGGAACAGCCCTGGGGGGAGAACAAGGCATCCCTGGGACCACCGGGGCGTCCTGGAGCCGCGGGAGGTGGGGACAAGGACAATTAACGGGGTAATAATTACCGGCACCCCGATAGGGAAAGCCTGGGAGGGGCTGGGGAGGGGCCGGGCGTGGCCTCTCCGGGGCGGGGCTTCTCCATGACAACACCACTCTCCTCCAATCAGCTGGCGAGGCGTCTCCATGGCGACAGCGCTTGACCCGCCTTGAGTGGGCGTGGCCACACATCACGCCCTGTTTAGGGGTGGGGCGTTGTCATGGCAACGGGCCCGGAAGTGTCGCGCGGACTCGGTGTCCCGTGAGCCCCCGCGCGCGGTTCCGGCGGGCCGGGATCGGGGCCGGGATCGGGATCGGGGCCGGGATCGGGCCGGGCCGGGCCGGGCCGGGATGGAGGCCGTGCCCCGCATGCCCATGATCTGGCTCGACCTCAAGGAGGCCGGAGAGTTCGCCTTCAACGCCGCCGTCAAGAAGGTGGGGCCGGGGAGGGGCGGGACGGTGTTCTCGGGGTTGGGAAGGTCCGGGCGCCTTTGGGGTGCCCAGGGAAGGGGAAAGCGGCGCTCGGGATGCTCGGGGGTGTCCCTGGAGCCGTCGGGAGTTGGATCCGGGGTTTTGGATCAGGACGGGACCCCCCCTTCCCGGAGTGACGCGTGTCCCTGCCGCCCCCGCGGGGGCCTGATTAATTAGTCACCTCATTAGCGGCTGTCAACAAGCCCCGCCCCTGCCGGGCCTTCCCGTGCCACGGGATTTAGGGACAGGGCGGGCTCGGGGGCTCCTCCGCGGTTGTGTCGCTCCCGCCGCGGTTTGGGGGGTCCCTGGCAGTGTCCGCACCCTGGGGCTGTGGGGGCCCTTCCCTCTGCCCAGAACTGCCCTTCCAACCTCAGCCCTGCCCTGATCCCGCTCCCCGAGCTGCCCCTGGGTGTGAAACTCCTCCGGGGGAGCTCCCCCAGCCCCCCCGGCCCGGCCCGGGGGGCTCCGGGCCCCTCACCCGCTCCCCTTCCCCAGTTCGTCCTGAAGAACTATGGAGAGAACCCGGAGAACTACAACGAGGAGCTGCGCAAGCTGGAGCTGCTCCGGCAGGTGAGGGGGACCCTGGGACCCACCCGGGGGGCTCTGGGAGGGCTCTGCCGACCCCCCCGGGCCGGGGCTGGGCCTTGGCTGCTCCTCTCCCTCTCCCGTGTCCCACGGAGCAGCCCTGGGATGATCCCAGTGACCCAGGGGCTGCTGGGTGGGGCGAGCAGGGACAACTCCTGCTGGTGGCCCCGGGGTCCCCAAAGCCCAGCCCAGCCCTGGGAATTTCTCCTGAGGCAGGAGAGCAGGAAACCTGCCCAGGTGCTGCTGCTGTTCCCTCCTCTCCCGGTGTGCCCAGGACACCCAAACCCTTTGTCCTAGCCCAGTCCCTCTGGGTCCGTGGTGGGATCCCTCAGCCTGGTTTTTGGGAAGCACACGGCTCCCTCAGCCTGGTTTTGGGGAGCACACAGCAGTTCCTGAGCTTTTCCAGGAGTTCTGCCCCACCCCAGCAGTGCTGGCTGGGATGGTGCTGGCTCCTGTTCCTGCCTGGCACTCAGAGCCTCTCCCTCCTGTCCCTCCGGGCCCTGCCCCATCCCCAGAGCGCCGTCAGCGTCCCCAGGGACTTCGAGGGCTGCAGCACCCTGAGGAAATACCTGGGGCAGCTGCACTTCCTGCAGAGCCGCATCCCCATGGGAGGAGGGCAGGACGCGGCTGTGCCCGTCACATGGTGAGGGGAGGGCACTGGGGAGGGGGATTGGGGGAGCTGGGGGGATCTGGGACTGGGATCTGGGGACTGGGGGGATCTGGGATAGGGATCCTGGGATTTGGGATCTGGGACTGGGATCCTGGGATGGAGGGCTGAGCCAGGCAGGATGTGGCCATGCCCATTCCCTGGGGAGGAGCTGCTCCAGGATTCCCCCTGGGGGGTGTGGTCCTGCCTGGGGTGGCACAGGGGGGTCCCAGGAGCCCCTTGGAGGATGGCAGTGTCCTGCCCGGGGTGGCACAGGGGTGGCCCAGGAGCCCCGTGGAGGATGGCAGTGTCCTGCCTGGGGTGGCACAGGGGGGTCCCAGGAGCCCCGTGGAGGATGGCAGTGTCCTGCCTGGGGTGGCACAGGGGTGGCCCAGGAGCCCCGTGGAGGATGGCAGTGTCCTGCCTGGGGTGGCACAGTGATGTCCTGGGGAATGTGGTCCTGGCTGGGTGGCACAGGGGAATCCCAGGGACCTTTGGGGAATGGGGTCCTGCTCAGGGGGGGTCCCTTGGGGAACGGGGTTCCCTATAAATTCTCCTCCTGGGAGCATCCCTGATTGCTCCCTGTCCTGCCCCCCTCCCCCAGGACTGAGATCTTCTCGGGCAAGGCGGTGACACACGAGGACATCAAGTACGAGCAGGCCTGTGTCCTCTACAACCTGGGTGAGCTCCCTCATTCCCGCAGCTTTGGGGCTCCCTGGTCCCCATTCTCAGGGGGTTTGGGGTGTCCCTGCCCCACTGAGCCCCTGCCTGTCCCCACAGGAGCTCTGCATTCCATGCTGGGGGCCATGGACAAGCGAGTGTCCGAGGAGGTAAAGAGTCCTCAGTGCCAGCTCTGTCCCTGCTGGGGACAGGTGGCACCTGGGCAGTGCCAGCAGGGTGTGACAGGGCAGGGCCTGTCCCTGTGCTGGGCACAGTGAGGAGCCTGGGATCAGGGGCAGCTTTGGGGTCTCAGGGACAGGACATTGAGGGGCTGGAGCGTGTCTGGAGATGGGGCAGAGCTGGGGGAGGGCTGGAGCACCAGGAGGGGCTGAGGGGACTCAGGAGGAGCCTTGGGGACAGGAGGGGACAGCCGGGGGGGTTGGGCTGTGCTCCCAGGGAACAGGGACAGGAGGAGAGGGAACGGCCTCAGGCTGGGCCAGGGGAGGCTCAGGTGGGATTTTGGGAAAATTCCTTCCCCCAAAGGGCTCTCCAGCCCTGGCCCAGTTGCCCAGGGCAGGGGTGGAGTCCCCATCCCTGCAGGGATGTGACATCCCTGTGGATGTGGCACTTGGGGACACGGTCAGGGGTGGCCTGGGCAGTGCTGAGGGAATGGTTTGCACTCCATGGTCTGGGAATTCTTTTCCAAGCCCGACAATTCCATCCCCTCAGGGCATGAAGGTCTCCTGCACCCACTTCCAGTGCGCTGCTGGTGCCTTCACCTACCTGCGGGATCACTTCCCACACTCCTACAGCGTGGACATGAGCCACCAGATCCTCAGCCTCAACATCAACCTCATGCTGGTACGGACTGGGGGGCACTGGGGGCACTGGGGTGTGTCCCTGGGGTTGGGGTGCCTTGTGGCTCCTAAGGGGACAGGACCCCAGTGTCCCCTGGCGGGGTTTTGTGGGGTCTGAGCTCTCTCCCTGTGGGGGAAGGAGGTTTTGGGGGGGTCAGGGGAGGCTCAGAGCCATTCCTGGGCTCTCCAAGCACCCTCAGGGCTGGTGTTCCCTGTGCCACATCCACCCCTTGGGCCTGAGCTGTCCCAAGGCTTGGGGACACTGAGCATTCCTCTCTTGTCCCTGGCAGGGCCAGGCACAGGAGTGTCTCCTGGAGAAGTCCATGCTGGACAACAGGAAGAGCTTCCTGGTGGCCCGGATCAGTGCCCAGGTGAGCGCCAGGAGCTGCTCCCAGCACAGCCCTGCTCCCACTGCCCCAGGATCAGGAGCTGGAGACGGACTGGGGACGAGGGATGGAGGGACAGGACACAGGGAACGGCTCCCAGTAACAGAGGGGACACGTGGGGGGAGTATTGGGAGGGAATTCCTGTCTGGGAGGTGGGTGAGGGGCTGGAATGGAATTCCCAGAGCAGCTGTGGCTGCCCCTGGGTCCCTGGAGCTGTCCAAGGCCAGGCTGGACAGGGCTTGGAGCAGCCTGGAGTGGTGACAGTCCCTGCTGTGGTCCCAAACACATCCCTGAGTTCCCCCAACCATTCCTTTGGGGAATCTGAGTCCTTGGGTGGTGATTCCTCATTCCCTGCCCTGCGCTGGTTTCCCTGGGATCTGGAATTCCAGGATTCTCCCCTGTCCCTCTCCATAGGTGGTGGATTACTACAAGGAGGCCTGCAGGGCACTGGAGAACTCAGAGACGGCCTCGCTGCTGGGCAAGATCCAGAAGGATTGGAAGAAACTGGTTCAGATGAAAATCTATTATTTTGCTGCTGTGGCCCACGTGAGTGGGGGGCGCTGGGGCTGGGGGGCTCTCCCTGTGCCCACCTCGGGCACTCCCTGGGGGTTTCCTCCCCCTCTCAAAGCTCTCCCTGGAGTTACAGAGCTCTGATCCCCGTTTTCTTCCAGCTGCACATGGGCAAACAGGCTGAGGAGCAGCAGAAATTTGGGGAAAGGGTAAGTGGGGCTGTTTGATCCCATTCCATCCGCTCCAGCCTCGGGATCGTGGTCCTGGGAATGGGCTTGGGTCCTGGAAGAGGTTGGGCAGCCACAGCCGTGTCCTGTGTCCTGCCAGGGCCTGGGTGCTCTGGGGAGGCTGTGGGAAGCTCTGTCCCTCAGGGCCTGTCCCAATTCCAACTCTCCCACAGGTCATCTACTTCCAGAGTGCTCTGGACAAGCTCAACGAGGCCATCAAGCTGGCAAAGGTGAGTTCCTGCCCTCTGGGCTGCCAGGCTGCAGGAGGAGGAGGATGGGGAAGGGTTTGAGAGGCTCAGCTGCCTCCAGGCCTCTCTGGGAGTGCTCTGACAGAGATTCCCACTCCCAATCCCACAGGGCCAGCCTGAAACCGTGCAGGAAGCTCTGAGGTTCACCATGGATGTCATCGGTGGGAAGTGAGTCTGGGGGGCACCCCAGGGTGTCTCCATCCTTTCCCAGGGGTCAGGAATGTTCATGGACAAGGAGGAGCCTGGGGAGCGTTCCCAATGTCCTGAGTGCAGAGCCCAGCACTGCCCCAGGCCCTGGGGGTGGGTGGCTGCTGTGGAGGAGTAATCCTCCATCCAATCCTTAATAAAAGTAAAATAAAATTGGCAGGAGCAATCCCAGGAGAGCCAGGGGGGCTGAGCCCCTTGGGAGCCAGGAATGCCAGCTGCTCCTTCTCTCCCAGCATCACTTCCCATTTCCAGGTACAATTCAGCCAAAAAGGACAACGACTTCATCTACCACGAGGCCGTGCCTGCCCTGGACACTCTGCAGTCTGTCAAAGGTCAGAGGGGGGCTTTGGGACCCCTGGGGACAGGGATCTGCTGGCATTGGCTGGGAGCATCCATTGGGGAGCGGTGCCAGCCCGGGCTGTGCCCCTCAGGTGCCCCCTTGGTGAAGGCTCTGCCCGTCAACCCCACGGACCCCGCGGTCACCGGCCCCGACATCTTTGCCAAGCTGGTGCCCATGGCTGCCCACGAGGCCTCCTCCCTGTACAGGTGAGTCCAGGCTCTGGGTGGGGCTGGGATGGGATGGGATGGGATGGGATGGGATGGGTGGAGCTGGGGGTGTGCAGCCTGCTGGGTATTCCCTGCACTCATGGAATGCTCTGTTCTGTCCTGTCCCAGTGAGGAAAAGGCCAAACTGCTGCGGGATGTGATGGCCAAGATCGAAGCCAAGAACGAAGTGCTGGAGTACGTGAGGGGCCCGGCCCTCGTGCCCCACGGGGCCTCGCTGCCCCCGAGCCTCTGCCAGGGGGGACAGTGCCACCCCTCAGGGGCCCCTCTGTGTCCCACAGCCAGTTCATGGACTCCATGCAGCTGGACCCCGAGACCGTGGACAACCTGGACATGTACAACCACATCCCGCCGGTGCTGATGGAGAAATGCGCCGCGCTCAGCGTGCGCCCGGACACCGTCCGCAACCTCGTGCACTCCATGCAGGGGGAGGGGCTGGGGCTGGGGGGCCTGGGGCTGGCACTGCTCCCTGCCTGGGGCTGGCACTGCTCCCTGCCTGGGGCTGGGGGAACTGGCATCACTCTCTGCCCAAGGTGTTGGGAATGTTCTCACCACTGGCTGGTTCTGTACTGGCATAAATTCCTCAATCCCAAAGCCTTTTCCCTGTTGGGTGACCCCAAAGGCTGGGGTGCCCAGGAGCCCAGCATCCCACTCCTGGGTTGCTGTGTTCCTGCCTCTGGCTACCCAAAGCCGGGTTTATTCCTGGATCTGCCATGTCCATGCCTGGCTCTGGGCCTGGAGCAGGCAGGAGGTGGCCCCAGCAGCCCCCCATGTCCCCCCAGTGCTCTCTGGGGTCTTCACCGACGTGGAGGCGTCGCTGAAGGAGATCCGGGACCTGCTGGAGGAGGACGAGGCGCAGGAGCAGAAGCTGCAGGAGCTGCTGGGGAGGGTCCCACCGGCCCCAGGGTCGCCCCCGGGGCTGGCCGAGGTGAGCAAGGAGTGCTCCAAGTACCTGGAGCTGCACGAGAAGGCGAGCTTCACCAACACCGAGCTGCACCGAGCCATGAACCTGCACCTGGGCAACCTGCGCCTGCTGGGCGGGCCCCTGGAGCAGGTCCGGGCCGCACTGCCCACCCCCACCCTCTCCGAAGGTGAGTCCTGCCCTGGGGACTGGGCTGTGTCCCTTTGTGTCCCCCAGGGGACTGGCAGTGCCCCCGGGCTGAGGGAGGCAGGGCTGTGTCCCCTTGTGTCCCCCCAGGGGACTGGCAGTGCCCCCGGGCTGAGGGAGGCAGGGCTGTGTCCCCTTGTGTCCCCCCAGGGGACTGGCAGTGCCCCCGGGCTGAGGGAGGCAGGGCTGTGTCCCCTTGTGTCCCCCCAGGGGACTGGCAGTGCCCCCGGGCTGAGGGAGGCAGGGCTGTGTCCCCTTGTGTCCCCCCAGGGGACTGGCAGTGCCCCCGGGCTGAGGGAGGCAGGGCTGTGTCCCCTTGTGTCCCCCAGAGGACTGGCAGTGCCCCTGGGCTGAGAGAGGCAGGGCTGTGTCCCCTTGTGTCCCCCCAGAGGACCGGCAGTGCCCCCGAGCTGGAGGGCTGGGCTGTGTCCCCTTGTGTCCCCCAGGGGACTGGCAGTGCCCCCGGGCTGAGAGAGGCAGGGCTGTGTCCCCTTGTGTCCCCCAGGGGACTGGCAGTGCCCCCGGGCTGGGGGACTGGGCTATGTCCCCTTGTGTCCCCCAGGGGACTGGCAGTGCCCATGGGCTGGGAGGCTGGGCTGTGTCCCCTTGTGTCCCCCAGAGGACTGGCAGTGCCCCTGGGCTGAGAGAGGCAGGGCTGTGTCCCCTTGTGTCCCCCCAGAGGACCGGCAGTGCCCCCGAGCTGGAGGGCTGGGCTGTGTCCCCTTGTGTCCCCCAGGGGACTGGCAGTGCCCCCGGGCTGAGAGAGGCAGGGCTGTGTCCCCTTGTGTCCCCCCAGAGGACCGGCAGTGCCCCCGAGCTGGAGGGCTGGGCTGTGTCCCCTTGTGTCCCCCAGGGGACTGGCAGTGCCCCCGGGCTGAGAGAGGCAGGGCTGTGTCCCCTTGTGTCCCCCAGGGGACTGGCAGTGCCCCCGGGCTGGGGGACTGGGCTATGTCCCCTTGTGTCCCCCAGGGGACTGGCAGTGCCCACGGGCTGGGGGAGGCAGGGCTGTGTCCCCTTGTGTCCCCCAGGGGACTGGCAGTGCCCCCGGGCTGGGGGACTGGGCTATGTCCCCTTGTGTCCCCCAGGGGACTGGCAGTGCCCACGGGCTGGGGGAGGCAGGGCTGTGTCCCCTTGTGTCCCCCAGGGGACTGGCAGTGCCCCCGGGCTGGGGGACTGGGCTATGTCCCCTTGTGTCCCCCAGGGGACTGGCAGTGCCCACGGGCTGGGGGAGGCAGGGCTGTGTCCCCTTGTGTCCCCCAGGGGACTGGCAGTGCCCCCGGGCTGGGGGACTGGGCTATGTCCCCTTGTGTCCCCCAGGGGACTGGCAGTGCCCACGGGCTGGGGGAGGCAGGGCTGTGTCCCCTTGTGTCCCCCAGGGGACTGGCAGTGCCCCCGGGCTGGGGGACTGGGCTATGTCCCCTTGTGTCCCCCAGGGGACTGGCAGTGCCCACGGGCTGGGGGAGGCAGGGCTGTGTCCCCTTGTGTCCCCCAGGGGACTGGCAGTGCCCCCGGGCTGGGGGAGGCAGGGCTGCCCCCCTGGGGGTCCCCGTGTGTCGCCTGGCACTGTCCGTGTCAGTGGGGTGGGGGTTTGTCCCCCAGGGAAGGTGCAGAGGGGACATGCTGTGTGGGACACAGGGGACAGAGACTGTCCCAGGCAGGGCCCGGCTCCGCAGATCCCGCCCAGCCGCTGACCCCGCCCCACCCCGCAGACGACAAACAGGTGCTGCAGAACCTGAAGCGGATCCTGGCCAAGGTGCAGGAGATGCGGGACCAGCGCATGTCCCTGGAGCAGCAGCTGCGGGAGATGATCCAGAAGGACGACATCACCACCTCGCTGGTCACCACCGACCGCTCCGAGATGAAGGTGGGCTTGGGAACACCCCCGTGTCCCCGCCAGGGGCCGCTCTGTCCCCTCTGACCCTCCCGTGTCCCTGCAGAAGCTCTTTGAGGAGCAGCTGAAGAAGTACGACCAGCTGAAGGTGTACCTGGAGCAGAACCTGGCTGCCCAGGAGAACGTGCTCAAGGCCCTGACCGATGCCAATGTCAAATACGCGGCCGTGCGCAAGGGCCTGGCCGAGGTGGAGCACAAGTGAGTGAGGAAGGGGGGTCCCGGTGCCCTGGGGGGGTCTCAGTGCCCAGAAAGAGCCCTCAGCACCCCCTGGGACAGGTGTGGGGCCACCACCAGCTTCTCCTGTCCCACCCCACTGCTGGGGCTGTGGTGGCTTTGTCCTGTCCTTGTGCCCGTCCCAGTGGGAACTGGAGGGTCCCACAGGTGCCTGGAGCTGGGTGCCCACCTTTACCTGGCACTGTGCCCTGCTGAGCCCCTCTGTGCCCCTGTGCCAGGTGGAACACGACTGTGCAGACCCTGGTGGGCTCCTACGAGGCCTACGAGGACCTGATGAAGAAGTCCCAGGAGGGGAAGGATTTCTACACGGACCTGGAGGGGAAGGTGGCCAAGCTGCTGGAGCGGGCCCGGGCAGCGTGCCAGGCCAGCGAGGCACAGCGGCAGCAGCTGCTGGAGAGGTGGGTGGGCACACACCGGGGGGGGCACCGAGACCCCCAGGGCTTTGAGGGGCTGTGGGTGGTGATGTGGGGGCAGGGGGAGGGTTCCTGCCCCACACTGAGCCCCCTGCCCCCCCCCAGGGAGCTGAAGAAGCAGC